>CM061753.1:309873273-310182799 GCA_030979885.1 Lolium multiflorum
GGTGTTTGCCCGTCCAGTGAAACACGGAGGAAGAGGGATCCACTGGAAGGAGAAAAAGGGGGTGTCTCCCCTTTTCGGGTGATGTTGACTTTTGCAGGGTTTGTCGGTGAGCGCGGGAGGTGCGGCGGCGGCCGAGCGGCGAGTCAGCAGTAGAGAATGAGAGATTTGTTTTTTGTGGAAGGGACAACCGAAGGATCCGAAGGACCGGACTCAATACGCATCCTGAGTCGTCTTCTCTTGACAAAGAAATTGAAAAGCTGGGAGTTTGCGTACCTCGCACGTGACTTGTGCTCAGCGGAAATTGTGGGACCTCAAGGTGGGCACCACACGTAAGTGACAGAACCTGTTAGTGTAGCTGGTTGATTATAATGGTGCGTCAGAACAAAGTTTCCCCTACTATGGATTCAAGGGTAGGAAATCCAGTTAACTCATTTACGTGGTAAACTTGTCTAAATCTTGGTCAAACTAGAGTTTGACCAAGATTCAAATGGGCAGAAAAATAAAAAAAAACAGAAAAATGAAAAACAAAATCACATAGTCTTTATGTCATATAGTAAGCATTAAGTTGTTAAACAAGGTCTAGACATATCAAACCATACAAATCATGTATCACCCCTAACCCTAAGCTCCGTCTTGTGAAGTCAAGCATGAAGAAGTGGTTTTGGGTTTCAAACATTAAATTTCAAATTTTGTCAAAAGCCACTTTTCAAATATTTCAAACTTATTCAAATTTGGTTTAAATTTAAACCAAGTTATAGCACACATGGTGCATACATTTTCACAAAACTGCACTAGATGCTAACCCTGTAGCTTAGGCCATTTGGATGAGGTGAAAAATTCTTGGATTAGAATCGTGTGTGTTCGAACCCGTAGTTGGTTTTGAACCCTTGATCGCCAAGCCCAGAGCTGAAACCAGTTTAGAGTGACTAAGAAGGATACATAACTTCCCTTTTCATTTTCATGCCCAGCTTGTTTAAATTATCTTGGTCAAACCTAGGATTAGACAAGATTCAAATGGGCATCAAAATTGAAAAAAAATCAGCAAAGGAAAACCAAAACAAATAGTATTCTTATGTCATATAGTAAGTATTCAAGTTGATAAACAAGGTCAAGACATATTCAAACCAGACAAATCATGTATCTACCCTAACCCTAAACTCCGTCTTATGAAGTCAAGCATGAAGAGAAGTGGTTTTGGGTTTCAGAAAATTTCAAAAACCTCCCAAAAGCCCCTTTCAAATATTTCAAACTTATTCAAATTTGGTTCAAATTTGAAAGACATCTAAGTTATACTTTATAGTGCATACATTTCTAAAAAAAACTGCATAGATGCTAACCTGTAAGCTTGAGGCCATTTTGGATGAGGTCGAAAAATTCTTGGATTAGAATCGTGTTGTTTGAACCACGTAGTTGGATTTTTTGAACCCTTGATCTACAGGAACTGGGCAAAACCGAGTTTAGAGTGACTAAGAAGGATACATGCTTCCTTTCTCATATTTTAAACTCATTTAAATTATCTTGGTCAAACCTAAGTTAGACAAGATTCAAATAGACATCAAAGTGAAAAAAAAATCAGCAAAAGGAAAGACAAACAAATAGTTTCTTCTTATGTCTTATAGTAAACAATAAAGTTGATAAACAAAGTCTAGACATATTCCAAACCAGACAAAACATGTAGCTATTCCCCCTAACCCCTAAACTCTATCTTGTGAAGTCAAGCATGTGAAGAGAAGTGGTTTTGGGTTTCAAACATGCATTTCAAAAACCTCCAAAAAGCATCATTTTAGAGTAAGGGGATCAATATTCCCTTTTCATTTTCATGTTTTAAACTTGTTTTAAATTATCTTGGTCGATCAAACCTAGGATTTGGCAAAGCGATTCAAAATGGGCATCAAATTTGAAAAAAAAACAGAAAAAGAAAAACCAAAGCAAATAGTTTTCTTGTGTCATCTAGTAAGCATTGAATTTGATAAACAAAGGTCATACATATTCAAACCACACAAATCATGTATCTACCACCTAAAGCCCTAAATTAATTAACTGTATCTTATGAAGTCAAGCATGTGAAGAAGTGGTTTGGGTTTCAAACATAAATTCAAAAACCTCCCAAAAGCTTCATTTTTAAATGATTCTAAGAGAAGGATCCATACTTACATTTTCCATTTCATATTTTAAACTTGTTTAAATCATTATCAAACCCTAGGATTTGACCAAGATACAAATGGTGGGCACAAAATTCAAAAAAATCAAGAAAAATGAAAAACAAAACTACATAGTCTTCTTATATATGTCATATGTTAAGCATTCGAGTTGATAAACGGGAATCAGGTATATCAAACCGGACAAATCATGCTGTCTACCCCATTGAATCTTATGAAATTATGAGAAAGTCGTTTTGGGTTTCAAACATGGAAATTTCAAACTGTCCCCAAAAGCTTCATTTTAGGTGTTAAGAAGGATACATACTTACCTTTTAATTTTCATGTTTTAAACTTGTTTAAATCTTGGTTGAACCTAGGGTTTGACCAAGATTCAAATATATGGGAATAAAATTCAGAAAAAAACAGAAAAATGAAAAACCAAAGCACATAGTCTTCTTATGTCTATAGTTAGCATTAAAGTTGATAAACAGGTCTAGACATATTCAAACTAGAAAAATTATGTATCTACACCCTAACCCTAAACTCTGTCTTATGAAGTCAAGCATGCATGAAGAGAAGTGGTTTTTGTTGTTCCAAACATGGAAATCAAAAACCCTCCCAAGAGCTACATTTTGGGGTGACTTAGAAGGAAAGATGCTTATTTTTTCATATTCATGATTTAAAATTGTTTAAACCATGGTCAAACCTAGGATTTGACCAAGATTCAAATGGGCATCAAAAATTGAAAAAATCAAAAAGAAATAAAAACCAAAGCAAATAGTTTTCTTATGTTGTAAGTAAGCATTAAGTTGATAAACAGGTCTAGACATATTCAAACCAGACAAATCATGTATCTATACCCCCTAACCCTAAACTCTGTCTTATGAAGTCAAGCATGAAGAAGTGGTTTTTGGGTTCCAAACATGGAAATTTGAAAAACCTCCCAAAAGCCCCCTTTCAAAATATATTTAAAACTTATTCAAATTTGGTTCAAATTTGAAGACATACAAGTTATAGCACATGGTGCATACATTTTCACACAAACTGCTAGATGCTAACCCTATAATTGAGGCCATTTTTAAGGATGAGGTCGAAAAAATTCTTGAATTAGAATCGTGTTGTTCGAAGACGTAGTTTGGATTTTTTTTTTTGAACACAAGCAGGACCAAAACCCCAGTTTAACCTATTTAATTATAGATTCGTATATCGATTTTCTACTACCTTTTTATTATTACTATGCAGCACATGGGTGTTTGCCCGTCGAGTGAAACACGGAGGAAGGGGGATCACTCGGAAGGAGAGAAGAAGGGGGTGTCTCCCCTTTTTCGGGTGATGATGTTGACTTTTGTGCAGGGTTTGTCAGTGAGCAGGAGGTGCGGCGGCGACAACGAGCGGTGAGCGAGGAGCCGAGAATGAGAGAGATTTGTTTTTTTTTTTGTAGAGAGGGACGAAGGATCCGGAAGGACCTGAGACTCCACCACAACATCATTAAATCCTATACATTTCAAAAACCAACAAGTTAAATACATACGATAACAATATCCTGGTGTGAGACTAAAATTGAAACTTTCCAGTCAAATCTTGGTTATAGTGTCAAACTCGAGGTGATTATAATAGTGCATTAGAACAAAGTTTCCTATGGATTCAAGGGTAGGAAATCAAGTTAACTCATTTACGTGTTAAACTTGTCTAAATCTTGGTCGAACCTAGGATTTGACCAAAATTCAAATAGGCAGAAAAATAAAATAAAGCCCATAGTCTTCTTATATCATATATTAAGCATTAAAGTTGATAAACAAGGTCTAGACATATCAAACCCTTACAAATCATGTATCTACCCTAACCCTAAATAAAGTCTTATGAAGTCAAGCATGAAGAGGAAGTGGTTTGGGTTTCAAACATACATTTCAAAATCCTCCCAAAACCCCCTTTCAAAATATTTCAAACTTATTCATTTGGTTCAAATTTGAAAGACATACAAATTATAGCACACATGGTGCATACATTTTCACAAAAAACTGCACTAGATGCTAACCCTATAGCTTGAGGCCATTGGACAAGGTCAGAAAAATTTGGATTAGAAATGGGGTTGTTGAACCCCGTAGTTGGATTTTTGAACCCTTGATCTGTAGAAGTGGGCAAAATCATTTTAGAGTAGCTAAGAAGGATACATGCTTCCCTTTTCATTTCATGTTTTAGACTTGTTTACATTATCTGATGAACATGGTCTAGACAGATTCAAATGGGCATCAAAATTGAAAAAGAAGAAAAAATAAAGCAAATAGTTTCTTATGTCACATATAGTAAGCATTAAAGAGATTTGATAAACAAAATTAAGACAAACCAGACAAATCGTGTAGCTATACCCCTAACCCCTAATCTATCTTATGAAGTCAAGCATGTGAAGAGAAGTGGTTTGGGTTCCAAACAAACATTCAAAAACCTCCCAAAAGCTTCATTTTAGAGTGACTAAGAGGATCCATGCTTCCCTTTTCATTTCATGTTTTAAACTTGTTTAAATTATCTTGGTAAGACCTAGGATTTAACCCAGATTCAAATGGGCATCAAATTTGAAAAACAGAAAAAAGAAAAACAAAGCAAATAGTTTTCTTATGTCATATAGTAAACATTGATTTGATAACAAAGGTCCAGCACATATTCATCCCTAGATCATGTATCCTGCACCCTAAAGCCCTAAATTAATTAACTATGTCTTATAAAGTCAAGCATGTGAAGAAGTGGTTTTGGGTTTCAAACATGCATTCAAAAACCTCCCAAAGCTTCATTTTAGACGGACTAAGAAGGATCCATACTTTTGCATTTCATATTTTAAACTTGTTTAAATCATTATCAAACCTAGGATTTGACCAAGATACAAATGGGTGGGCACAAAATTCAAAAAAATCAGAAAAATGAAAAACAAAAGCACATAGTCTTCTTATATATGTCATATCGTAAGCATTGAAGTTGATAAACGAGGTCTAGGTATATATATCCAAACCAGTATCTACCCCAAATCGATCTTATGAAGTCTAGCATGAAGAGAGTGGTTTTGGGTTTCAAACATGGAAATTTCAAGAACATCCCAAAGCTTCATTTTAGAGTGACTAAGAAGGATACATGCTTACCTTTTCATTTTTATGTTTAAACTTGTTTAAATCTTGGTCAAACCTAGGATTTGACAGATTCAAATATGTAGGAATAAAATTCAGAAAAAAACAGAAAAATGAAAAACCAAGCACATAGTCTTCTTATGTCTATAGTTAGCATTAAAGTTGATAAGCAGGTCTAGACATATTCAAACTAGAAAATCATGTATATATCACCCCCTAACCCTAGCTTCTGTCTTATGAAGTCAAGCATGCATGAAGAGAAGTGGTTTTTTTGTTGCAAACAAATTTCAAAACCACTCCCAAGAGCTATCATTTTAGGGTGACTAAGAGGAAAGATTGTTATTTTCATATTCATGATTTAAACTTGTTTAAACCATGGTCAAACCTAGATTTGACCAAGATTCAAATGGAGCATCAAAATTGAAAAAAAATCAGCAAAAATAAAAACCAAAGCAAATAGTTTTCTTATATTTATATAGTAAAGCATTAAGTTGATAAACAAGGTCTAGACATATTCAAACCAGACAAATCATGTATCTATGCCCTAACCCCCTAAACTCTGTCTTATGAAATTAAGCATGAAAGTGGTTTTGGGTTTCAAACATGGAAATTTGAAAAACCTCAAAATAACCCCCTTTGCAAATATTTCAAACTTATTCAAAATTTGGTTTCAAATTTGAAGACCTACAAGTTATAGCACACATAGTGCATACATTTTCACACAAACTGCACTAGATGCTAACCCTATAATTTGAGGCCATTTGGATGAGGGTGAAAAAATTCTTGGATTAGAATCGTGTTGTTCGAACCCCGTAGTTGGATTTTTTTTGAACCCTTGATCTGCAGAACTGGGCAAAACGAGTTTAACCTATTTAATTATAGGTTCGTATATCGATTTTCTACTACCTTTTTTTATTATTTTTATACAGCACATGGGTGTTTGCCCGTCGAGTAAACACGGAGAGAGGGATCACTCGGAAGGAGAGAAGAAGGGGTGTCTCCCCTTTCCGGGTGATGATGTTGACTTTTGTGCAGGGTTTGTCGGTGAGCGGGAGAGTGCAGCGTGGCGTTGTGTGTGAAGTCGGCGAGCCGAATGAGAGAGATTTTTTTGTGGAAGGGACGACCGAAGGATCAGAAGGACCAGACCCAATACGCATCTGATCGTCTTCTCTTGACAAGAAGATGGGCAGGAGTTTTGCGTACCTACCACCCGACTTGTGTCAGCAAGTGTGGGACCTCAAGGTGGGCACCACGTGGTGTGGCTTGACCTGTTGGTGTAAAACTTCGGTTGATTATAATAGTGCATTAGAACAAAGTTTCCTATGGATTCAGGGTAGGAAATCAAGTTAACTCATTTACGTGTTAAACTTGTCTAAATCTTGGTCAAACCACAAGTTTGACCAAGATTCAAATAGAGCAGAAAAATAAAAAAAAACAGAAAAATGAAAAACAAAATCCATAGTGTCTTATGTATAGTAAGCATTAAAGTTGATAAACAAGGTCTAGACATATCAAACCATACAAATCATGTCTCTACCCCTAACCCCTAAACTCCGTCTTATGAAGTCAAGCATGAAGAAGTGGTTTTGGGTTTCAAACATGGAAATTTCAAAAACCTCCCCAAAGCCCCTTTTCAAATATTTCAAACTTATTCAAATTTGGTTCAAATTTGAAAGACATACAAGTGATAGCACACATAGTGCATACATTTTCACACATACTAACCCTATAGTTTGAGGCCATTTGGATGAATTCGAAAAAATTCTTGGATTAGAATCGTGTTGTTCGAACCCCGTAGTTGGATTTTTTGAACCCTTGATCTGTAGAACTGGGCAAAACCCGAGTTTAGAGTGACTAAGAAGGATCCATGCTTCCCTTTTCATTTTCATGTTTTAAACTTGTTTAAATTATCTTAGTCAAACCTAGGATTAGACAAGATTCAAATGGGCATCAAAATTGAAAAAATCAGCAAAAAGGAAAACCAAAGCAAATAGTTTTCTTATGTCATATAGTAAGCATTAAATTTGATAAACAAGGTCTAGACATATTCAAACAGACAAATCATGTAGCTACCCCTAACCCCCTAAACTCTATCTTATGAAGTCAAGCATGTGAAAGTGGTTTTGGGTTTCAAACATGCATTGAAAAAAATTAAAGCTTCATTTAGAGTGACTAAAGGATCAAGGTTTTTCATATTTCTGTTTTAAACTTGTTTAAATTATCTTAATTAAATCAAACCTAGGATTTGACAAAGCGATTCAAATGAGCATCAAATTTGAAAAAAAAAACAGAAAAAGAAAAACCAAAGCAAATAGTTTCTTATGTCATATAGTAAGCATTGAATTTGATAAACAAAGGTCCATACATATTAAACCACACAAATCATGTGTCTATACCCCCTAAGCCCTAAATTAATTAACTATGTCTTATGAAATTAAGCATGTGAAGAAGTGGTTTGGGTTCAAACATGGAAATTTCAAAACCTCCCAAAAGCTTCATTTTGACTAGTAACTAAGAAGGATCCATACTTGCCTTTTCATATTTAAACTTGTTGAAATCATTATCAAACCTAGGATTTGACCAGGAATCAAGTGGTGGAGCACAAATTCAAAAAATCAGAAAAATGAAAAACAAAAGCACATAGTCTTCTTATATATGTCATATCATATAAGCATTCGAGTTGATAAGCGAGGTCTGGAGTATATCAAACCGGACAAATCATGTATCTACCCCACGTTTACGATCTTATGAAGTCTAGCATGAAAGTCGTTTTGGGTTTTCAAACATGGAAATTTCAAGAACATCCAAAAACTCATTTTAGAGTGACTAAGAAGGATACATGCTTACCTTTTTAATTTTCACATGTTTTAAACTTGTTTAAATCTTGGTTATTCTAATTTGGCCAAGATTCAAATATATAGGAATAAAATTCAGAAAAACAGAAAAATGAAAAACCAAAGCACATAGTAGTCTTCATATGTCTATAGTTAGCATTAAAGTTGATAAACGGGTCTACATCTTCAAACTAGAAAATCATGTATATATCTACACCCCTAACCCCCTAAACTCATCTTATGAAGTCAAGCATGCATGAAGAGAAGTGGTTTTTTTTGTTCAAACATGGAAATTTAAAACCCTCCAAGGGCTACATTTGGGTGACTAAGAAGGAAGATGCTTATTTTCATATTCATGATTTAAGCATTTAAACCATGGTCAAACCTAGGATTTGACCAAGATTCAAATGGAGCATCAAAATTGAAAAAAATCGGCAAAATAAAAACCAAAGCAAATAGTTTTCTTATGTTATATAGTAAGCATTAAGTTGATAAACAAGGTCAAACATATTCAAACCAGACAAATCATGTGCTCATACTAATTAACTGTCTTATGAAGTCAAGCATGAAGAGAAGTGGTTTTGGGTTCAAACATGAAATTTGAAAAACCTCCCAAGCCTTTGCAAATATTTCAAACTTATTCAAATTTGGTTCAAATTTAGAAAGACATACAAGTTATAGCACACATAGTGCATACATTTTCACACAAACTGCACAAGATGCTAACCCTATAATTTGAGGCCATTTGGATGAGGAATTGAAAAAGAATTCTTGATTAGAATCGTGTTGTTCGACCCACGTAGTTGGATTTTTTTGAACCCTTGATGCGCGTAGGGGCAAAAGCCGAGTTTAACCTATTTAATTATAGATTCGTATATCGATTTTTTTCACTACCTTTTTATTATTACTATGCAGCATGGGTGTTTGCCGTCGAGTGAAACACGGAGGAAGAGGGATCACTCGGAAGGAGAGAAGAAGGGGTGTCTCCCTTTTCGGGTGATGATGTTGACTTTTTGTGCGGGGTTTGTCGGTGAGCGGGGTGCGACGGCGACAAGTGAGCGAGGCATAGAATGAGAGAGATTTTTTTTTTTTGTAGGAAGGGACGGCCAAGAAGGATCGGAAAGGACCCACAGACTTCAATACGCATACGTCGTCTTCTCTTGACAAGAAGATGGCTGGGAGTTGCGTACCGCACGTGACTTGTGCTCAGCGAAGTGTGGGACCTCAAGGGTGGGCACCACACGTAAGTGACAGAGACTTGTTGCTCAAAGCTCGGTTGATTGTAATAGTGCATTAGAAACAAAGGAGTTTCCTATGGATTCAAGGTAGGAAATCCAAGTTAACTCATTCGTGTTAAACTTGTCTAAATCTTGGTCAAACACAAGATTTCAAAATTCAAATAGACAGAAAAAAAAAAAAAAACAGAAAAATGAAAACAAAATCACACTGAGTCTTCTTATGTCATATAGTAAGCATTAAAGTTGACTAAAAGGGTCGAGACATATCAAACCATACAAATCATGTATCTACCTAACCCTAAACTATCTCCTGAAGTCAAGCATGAAGAGAAGTGGTTTTGGGTTCAAACATGGAAATTTCGGAAACCCTAGCAAGAAGCCCCTTTTCAAATATTTCAAAACTTATTCAAATTTGGTTCAAATTTGAAAGACGCTAAAGTTATAGCACACATAGTACATTTTCACATAGCGCACTAGATGCTAACCCTATAGCTGAGGCCATTTGGATGAGGTCGAAAAAATTCTTGGATTAGAATCGTGTTGTTCGAACCCGTAGTTGAATTTTTTGAATGATCCGTAGAACTGGGCAAAACCCGAGTTTAGAGTGACTAGAAGGATACAGACTTCCTTTTCATTTTCATGTTTTAAACTTGTTCAAATTATCTTAGTCAAACCTACAGGGTTAGACAAGATTCAAATGGGCATCAAAATTGAAAAAATCAGCAAAAAGGAAAACCAAAGCAAATAGTTTTCTTATGTCATATAGTAAACATTAAAGTTGATAAACAAAGGTCTAGACATATTCAAGCAGGACAAATTCATTAGCTATACCCCTAACCCCTAAACTCTATCTTATGAAGTCAAGCATGTGAAAGTGGTTTTGGGTTCAAACATGGAAATTTCAAAAACCTCCCAAAGCTTCATTTTAGAGTGACTAAGAGGATCCATGCTTCCCTTTTCATTTTCATGTTTTAAACTTGTTTAAATTATCTTGATGAATCAAACAGTTTTGACAAACTACTCCAACCTAGATTGACGAAAAAAAGCAGAAAAAGAAAAACCAAGCAAATAGTTTTCTTATGTCATATTAAGCATTGAATTTGGTAAAACTGGTCATACATATTCCAAACCACACAAATGTGTATCTACTACCCCTAAGCCCTAAATTAATTAACTATGTCTTATGAAGTCAAGCATGTGAAGAGAAGTGGTTTTGGGTTTTGAACATTGGAAATTTCAAAAACCTCCCAAAAGCTTGTTTTTAGGAGTGACTAAGAGGATCCATGCTTACATTTGCATTTTCATATTTAAACTTGTTTAAATCATTATCAAACAGATTGACCAAGATACAAATGGGTGAGCACTAGAAAATTCAAAAAATCAGAAAAATGAAAAACAAAAGCACATAGTCTTCTTATATATGTCATATCGTAAGCATTCCAGTTGATAAACGAGGTCTAGGTATATCCAAACCAGACAAATCATGTATCTACCCCGTCGATCTTATGAAGTCTAGTATAAGAGAAGTCGTTTTGGGTTTCAAACATGGAAATTTCAAGAACATCCCAAAGCTTCATTTTAGAGTGACTAAAGAAGGATACATGCTTACCTTTTAATTTTCATGTTTTAAACTTGTTTAAATCTTGGTTGAACCTAGAATTTGACCAAGATTCAAATATATGGGAATAAAATTCAGAAAAAAAAACAGAAAAATGAAAAACCAAAGCACATAGTCTTCTTATGTCATAGATTAAGCATTAAATGATAAACAAGGTCTGAACATATTCAAACTAGAAAATCGTATATATCTACACCCTAACCCTAAACACTAAATAGTGATGAAGTCAAACATGCAGAGAAGTGGTTTTTTGTTCCAAACATGGAAATTTCAAAACCCTCCCAAGAGCTACATTTTGGGGTGACTAGAAGGATAGATGCTTATTTTTTCATATTCTTAGATTTAAAACTTGTTTAAACCATGGTCAAACCTAAGTTTGACAAGATTCAAATGGGCATCAAGAAATTGAAAAAAAATCAGCAAAAATAAAAACCAAAGCAAATAGTTTTCTTATGTTATATAGTAAGCATTAAAAGTTGATAAACAAAGAGTCTAGACATGTCCATTAGACAAATCATGTGTCTACCCACAACTAGCTGTGTCTTATGAAGTCAAACAGAGAGAAGTGGTTTGCGTTTCAAACATGGAAATTTCAAAACCTCCCAAAAAGCCTTTTCAAATATTTCAAACTTATTCAAATTTGGTTCAAATTTGAAAGACATACAAGTTATAGCACACATAGTGCATACATTTCCACACATACTGCACTAGATGCTAAATTTGAGGCCATTTGGATGAGGTCGAAAAAATTCTTGGATTAGAATCGTGTTGTTCGAACCACGTAGTTGGATTTTTTTGAACCCTTGATCTGTAGAACTGGGCAAAACCGAGTTTAACCTATTTAATTATAGATTCGTATATCGATTTTCTACCTTTTATTATTACTATCCAGCACATGGGTGTTTGCGTCCCAGAGTGGAAACACGGAGGAAGAGGATCACTCGGAAGGAGAGAAGAGGGGGTGCGGCCCTTTTTAAGGTGATGATGTTGACTTTTGTGCAGGGTTTGTCGGTGAGCGGAGGTGCGGCGAAGCGAGAGCGAGTCGAGCGAGGGTGAGAATGAGAGAGATTTGTTTTGTGGAAGGGACAGCCGAAGGATCAAGAGGACCCACGAATTCCAATCATCGGTCGTCTTCTCTTGACAAAGAAGATGGGCTGGGAGTTTGCGTACCTCTTTGCCCGTGACTTGTGCTCATGAAGTGTGGGACCTGCGCGTGGGCTGCAAGTAAGTGAGTGACAGACCTGTTGATGTAAAACTCGGTTGATTATAATAGTGCATTAGAACAAAGTTTCCTATGGATTCAAGGGTAGGAAATCCAAGTTAAATCATTTACGTGTTAAACTTGTCTAAATCTTGGTGAACCTAGGATTTGTGCAAGATTCAAATAGTGCGAGAAAAAGCCAAAAAAACAGAAAAATGAAAAACAAAATCACTTCTTATGTCATATAGTAAGCATTAAAATTGATAAGCAAAGGTCTAGACATATCCGACATACAATCGTATCCCCCTAACCCTAAACCTAGTCTTATGAAGTCAAGCATGAAGAGAAGTGGTTTTGGGTTCAAACATGGAAATTTCAAAAACCTCCAAAAGCTTCATTTAGAGTGACTAGGATACATGCTTATCTTTTCATTTCTTGTTTTAAACTTACATTTAAATTATCTTGTCAAACCTAGGAGTTGACAAGATTCAAAGATACATGCTTCCTTTTCATTTTCATGTTATATCCTTGTGGCACGACCATGTTAGGGTCACTCCTGGCACCCAGCTGAGCATGCGGGCTCTATTACCTTGTCTGAATCCTCGTTTTAAACAAAAAAGTGAACAAACGCCCCCCCCCTCCCCGCGCCACGGACACACACTTTCTCTCTCTCTCTCTCTCTCTCTCTCTCTCTCTCTCTCTCTCTCTCTCTCTCTCTCTCTCTCTCTCTCTCTCTCTCGCATCATTTGTCTGTCAGACTCCATTGATTTGCCCCAAGTTCAACAAGGTCGCCCCCTTTTCCTCTGAGAGTCCATTGATTTTTATTTGCTGGTGTCACTTGTGCTAAACTGTCATTCCTTGTACTCCCCCCGATTCATATTATTTGATGGTAATATAGATGCATCTATACACATTATAGTTGTAGATACATCCATTTTGTCAGTGTGATCGAGTTACGGCGTGGTATGAGGCTGCCGCTGCCACGTGGCGAGTTCCAAGTAAACGGCGCGAAGAAGAGTAGCGGCTCAGTTCAACTTATTTGTGACGGCGATGAATGACACTATGGGAAATACGCTAATTTAGGCCATCGCGTACAACATCGCTGGAACGGCGCGGGTCATGTGCTCCCACAATAATTTCTTGGGGTCATCGTCTTTTTTTGACTACAGGGTCCTAAGCCACGGATCGCGTGCCACACGGCCGGTGCAGGCGCACGGAGCGGGGGGCTGCCGACCCGCCGCCCACCGTCGGCGCTCCTCGTTCACCTCGCGAGGGCCCACTCGATTCAGGTGCACAGGTTAGAGTATGGCAAGTCCAGAGAGTTCCGGGTGACCATGACGCACCCGTGCTGGCCGTGCAGGCTGCGCGTCGTCGAAGGGGATGACGGCTCCGTGTTCAGTCCTGTACATCAACGCGCCCGGCCCGGCCATTGTCTTGTCTTTGGTATGCGTCAGGTCGGCCACACTCTCTGAGTGAAGATGCGGCGCCACGGCCCGCCGCCGTCCTCGAAATCGGATGGAGGCGGGATGTCGTGAAGATGTGTGCCGATGCTTCTGGCAGCGCGTCGGGTGCTATCGTGTTTGTAGAGCTCACGTCGTTCCTCGTTGTCTGGGGCCATACCTCGTTGGTGTTGGATCGTCCAAGGGGCTGCGTTTCTACATTCGCATATGCAAGCGGATGTAGCTACTGCTACTTTGCGTAGTTGAAAAAGCTGTCAATTTCATGAGGGATGATAAATTTCGATGAAAAGTACTTGATTGTTCGTACGGCTGCCTATGTTTTTATGGATTCTTCGTTTTATATTTGTGCTGAATTTGTAGTAGTACTTATACTGTACTTAATAATAATGCAGCGTGGAAGTGAATACTCATTTTTTTTGTAAGTGAATACTTCAACTATATGTAATTGTAACCCCTCCATCTGATTTATATAAAACTATGTGCACTTCAAGATCATTTCTCCTGTTTTTTAGATGTCCTTTCACTTACTATAAAAAAGAAGCACTGCTGCTTTGATTCAAAGGAATGTGGAGAGTGTAGAAATAGGAAAGGTGCAGGATTGAAATTTTCCCATAGGAATCAAATCCAACATAATTCCTATGTCAATCCTATGAATCAAAGAAGCCCTAAGTGGTTACCGGAGCTTAATGCACAGTTCCAAAAAGTTCATCCAGCAGTCCAAATAACTAATAATCAGATGATGTCAATTTTTGTGTATGTAGTTGTGCCTACTACCATCACAAATATAGTCTCAAATAGTATGATGGTGGAGATACACTTTTACTACCATGATTTTCGGTAAATGCTTAGTCAATTTTGACATAATTTGACTTTTCTAAAAATAATATAAGCTAAGCTTTGAGATGGAGGTAGGTTTTCCTCGTCTTGAGCAAAATCCCTTCCCATCCCTTAAATAGTCCAGCCTCGAGGCTAGGAGATAATAGAGGCCATCGATAGGCCACATACTCCTCGCCCAGCTCGCAATGCGAAGCTGTCACCGTTACCACAGATGGACTCCACCGTGTATGCATTTTACTTGCTCCCGGCCCCTCAGCCCCCGTCTTCAGGTCGATCCTTTCCCTCCCACACTCCATTGATGTTTCTTTTGTCGGTACCACTGCAAAAATGGCAATCCCGAACTTTGATTTGTGCGGTGCAAGGGTAATCATTTGGCCTGCGGCCGCTGCCTCGGCGAGCTTCCCGGGAACCGGTGCCATAGGTGCGTGGAACCCGGCGGGGTTCGAGCACGACCCGGCAATGGACGCCGTCGTATCGGCGGCGACGGTTGGGCCAGGGCGAGCAGGCGCGGGAGCTTGGTGGCCCACCACCAGGTCCGCGACCACAAGATTGCATGCCCGCCCGCCCCTTGCGCTTGCATCCCACCCCTTCCGCCGCCAACGCGCTCGTCGCCCACTTTGCAGCGGCCCACTCGATCCCAGTGCACAAGCTCCCCAAGTGCACGACCAAAGTGTTCGAGGTGCTGGTGCGGTGTCGGGTTCGCCGTGCCTGCGGATCATCGCCGAAGGGGAGGACGGCGCCGTGTTCGTCCTGATCATCGGCGTGCTCGGTTCGACTCCGACCACCATCGTGTCTACCGTGTGCGTTAGGGCGGCCGCGTGCGTGTGGCCTCTGTGCACGGCAAAGATGTGGGCGAATGGGCCGGCGTCGTGCTCGTTGGCGCACTCGAGGAGCAGGGCGGACACCGTGAATGTGTCATTGGAGGCGTCGCGCTTGCCGGGCGCCGTCGCGTTTGATGAACTCACGTAGTTCCTCTCGGTACCTGTACCAGGTGCGTGGTGGACCTTCCAAGCTGCTGCGTTTCTACATTCGCATCGAGGAGAGAACAATTAATCCTCAAAATAAGTACTCCTTATATAGAAAGGGAGTAACTGTTTTTCATCCTGCTAATAACCTTGAGGTGACTGGGACAACTTTGTACAAAGCATCGTGCTCATATAATCTACGTACTCTACAAAATCATCGGTGGAGTACCTCGCCAAATTTTCATGTCATGGATAAACCAAGACAAGACACATATAGGCCAGGTCAGCAGGAGATGGATATTGCCCCTCTTGGATCGTGATAGGATGCCTACATACACCCTACTCGGCAGGCATACCTTCCCAACAAAGGTCTCCAGTCCCATCCATTGATTATATTTGATTATGGACGGCATTCTACTACATTAGAAGAGATGTCATGTCTTGGGGGAGAGGTTCGGCTTAATCATGGTTTAGATGACTCTAATGTAGATGTATCTAGACATATTGTAACTATAGATACTTCCATTTTAGCATCAAGTAATGTGGATGGGGGTAATACTATAGTACAATATACTCAGTATAAGGTTAACTTTGGCACACGCTGGGACGCACATATTTGTTAGAGGTACACACATGCAAGACAGAACGGAGTAAAATAATTACTATTTACTTATGCACTACAAGAAAAGTTACGTGTCCACTCTCTATATGGGCATGGACTACACTCTTGTGGACGGGGATAGCTGTTGTGGGCAACACAGTGGATGCTGCTGTTGGAGTGAAACGGCACACTTATTATGGATCGTGAGAATGCAAGATAAAAAAAGATCTACCATACATATTAGTATTATTATCATCGGTTATGTACTCATGACAGGAGCACACTGCAGATCGTACATACTACGGTGAGTGCGCCACTACTTTTTAAAACTACTTGCAGATAAAATATCTTGTACTACTTATCACTGGGTACATACCTGGTCGTAACATACTAGTTCTGTACTACTTTTAACACTAGGCTATCCTTTTTCGGTGTCTTCGTTTTGTAAATCTAGCTCATGTTACTCTTCTTCTTCTTCTTCTTCTTCTTCTTCTTCTTCTTCTTACTCCCGCTGTCTGGAATTCCAATTTTTGTTGACCCTTCTCAAAGTTCACTATTCGCTGTATACCTCATATGTTGCGTATGCGTCGATGCTTGCATACAGGAGATGCTTCATGGACAAGGGCACCTGCTTCCACAGCTTGTGTTCCTCTTTCGTAAGTTTTCATGATAGATTTGTACTGGCTGTCTATAATGGCCGCCGCATAGTCACCAACGGATCCTTATTGTTACTAGTGGAATGGCGGGGCTTCCACCTTTTACGGATATCCCCAGTTAAGCCACTTTGAGAGGTTACAGCACCCAAGCTTTGGTAATGTCGTTCTTGCGATGTCAACACCTGCAAATGTTATGTCAGGCCTGCCAAGAAAGTCAACGAGTTTGGGGCAGGGCTGGTCGGCCGAGGAAATCTGGTACAGGAGGGAGGCAGTCTGTGCCCATGCACAACTGTATGAGGGCAGCCTTCTGTTCAGGCCCATAGGTGTACTCTACGTCTAGGCCAACAATTTTGTACGGGTCTTCTTTCTCCAGTATCAACTCGATTTTGTTGATGTGTTCCTCCACCTTAGACGCCATATTGGTATAGTTCGCCGTAATGGTGGTTGTTCCATGGGCGAGGAAAGTGTGTCCTTGGTAGAACGCTTCCATGGAGGGTAGCGAGAGAGAGGGGCACAGGCGAGAGTGGGAAGAAATGAGGAAGACGAATGTTAACCGCCACGCCAGGGCCTAGAAACCGCCCGTCGCTAGATGCATGCATTTGGACGGTTTAGAAGATGTGGGCCATAGGGCACGAATCGATTTCTGTTAAAATATGCTTGTGCTGATACTTAATAATTATTGTATGCTTATTTGTTCTGAGAGGAGCCTAGTTTTTTCTACGAACTTAAGATCTATTAAAAATCATCAACATTAGTACAAGAGATTCAAAATTAATATTACCTTCGTCTAAGAGGAGGTGTCTTAGTTTTTCTAATACGGATGTATAAAGACATATCTGGTTGTAGAAATTACAAATATGTCTTCTTTGCACCCCTTAGTACCGCTACAAAGTACAAACACTAACGCAAGGTAGATCAGCATCATGCAATGTAGACATTACAATATTTTTGTACTACTGTACTTGTCTTCCCTGGTCTATGATTCAATATACTGTACTGCTTATACACCAGGGAGATTCAAAATACGAGTTGAGCGCAAAAACTCCCGCCTCCATACACATATTTCGAATTCACTTTCGCCTAATAGCAATGGCCAAAGGCGGTTAAGTAAACCGAGCGTTGGTTGAGGTCTCGTTCGTAATTTACACACACCCCCTCGTATATATAGTCTACATAACCATTCGTCTTCCCATTTCCATGAAAAATACGCCCGCAATACTCCGGGCCCATCATCTCTCAGTCGGACCACCGCACCGGAATATCCCAGCCGTGCTGCGTGACGCCCACCTCACCTACACAAAGGCCCGCTCCCTCGTCCATGCAGTCCAGCTTCATAACGCCCGCACGTGTACGCATCGGATCTGCTTCACGGCGCTTCATCCGCGGCGCAGATCAGCTTCACCAGCGCTTCGCCGTCTGCTGCTATCTGAGTTCACCGACTCCATCGTCTGTCGTACCTGATCCGCTTCACCAACGACGCCCTGCACTGCACCGGATCTGCTTCTTGACTCCCTCGTTTCGAATCTGCTTCCCCGAACCCATCATCGACCGCCCAGATCTGCTTCCTCGACGCCGGCCCACCGCCACCGCAGCACCCCCGCCGTCGTCCACGTGACCCGCAAGGATGACTACACGAAGCCCCCGTCGAGGTAACCAGACCCCCTCCCCCTACACGTTTTGGTCTGTTACCATACCAGAAGGTTCAAGCATGTCTTGGTCAACTAGAATGTGTCCCATAGATCCAGCTCCGCCCCGCTCTCAATGCGCGTGGCAGATGGCAGGATCCTGCGCATTTGCCATGCCACTCCTCGAGCTCTCTGTCTTGATGTGCTTCACACACAGGGCTTATAATACTAGGAAGCTTGTGCCTCACATACACTTACACACAGGGCTACTACTACTAGGAAGCTTTATTGGATATCTCAGTGGTACAAAGCTTACTTACATGGGACAGGTGATACTCTATTTAAATTTTGTACATGACCTAGATTGTGCCAGAATTCAAACCCTATACCATACTTCTAGAATACTCTACAAACTCTTGATATTTCATACTACTCGTAAATATCTTACTCTAGAACATTCCAATCCTACAGTTCTCTCTACATACCTTGGATACTTCATGACTAAGCTAGCTCCTTTACTAGCCAACCACATTGATAAGATTACTACACAATCTCCCCATAATCTTGTCATATAAACTATCTTTACTATTAAATTTAAAATAGGCAACGGTGGTTGGTGATGGTACGTCAAACGTGTATACAACTCACCCGAACATAAAAAGTAAGGTCAGCGTGACCGGCTCCATGAGGAGTTCTTATCAGGATTAGTTAGGTCACGACAAAAATCCAATCCGTAGCACTAGGTAGCAAAATCAGCATCCCTTTCCTAATTCTAATCGGTAAGACAGCATAGATCGGTCCAGCCACACATCTTTTTTGTTCGCTCCCCTTTTAATTCTCTAAGGACCCCCTCAACGAGCGTAGATTGATGGAGATGGTTTTTGTACGGGTCAATCTTTATTCTGGCATAATTCTGTAAAAGATCGGCAGGTGATCCGTCCCTTTCTCCTCAGTAGTTCATCAACGCGTGTTCGGCAATCCCGGTTAGATCGACACAATCAGCAAAAAAAGAAAAAAGGCCAAAGAGACCCATTGATTAGGCTCCTCTTGCCGTGCTGCTTTAAATTTTCTAACTTTCTTTCTTTCCCCAAATATACAGTGACAATCTATATGACTCTAGGTTTCTTTTCCTAATTTTTGCACGTGCATGCATTTTCCCCTTAAAATTCGTAGGACATACAAATCTCAACACTTATGCAACTAAAAATCCTTAAAAAAACAAAGCTTTCATACCATGCACTTAAGAGGTTAGTCACAAGAATCAACCACATGTTTTGGAGGCGCAGTGACATTCTCCCTAAAAACATGTTTCATGCGTGGGTGTTTCATTAATAAAGAGAAATACCTGTTCAGTTGGGGCCACGTATCGACGTGTGTTCTCGACAAATCAGTTTCTCAGACAAAGTATCTTGAAGGTGTTCATAAAGATTGCATGTGCATTTGTGCGTTCGTAGGAGCGAGTATGCATTTAGTGAGCATTTATATTGTACCGTGTTTTGTTAAAAAAGATGGTGTAAAATGGGCACCTTTTACGATATACTCTCTCCGTCCCAAAATGTAAGGCGTCTAAGGATTGGTCAAAACTCCAAAGTCAAACCTTACGAACTTTGACCAAATATTTTAAAAAATATTTACATTTTCAATATCAAATTGACATATTAAATATATAACATAGGGTGACTCTATTGATAATGATTTAGCTTGTAAATATTTATATTTTTTGTGTGTAAACTTGATCGAACTTTAAAAACATTGACTTTTAACTAGTCCGTAGACGCCTTATTTTTGGCACGGAGGGAGTATCATTCAATAAATACATAGATTATTGCTAATAAAATATGCTGGAGGGTTGATTGATTAGTCAACTTCCCGGATGGTCGATCGAGCATCGAGAGTTGTCTCGGTGATGACAAAATAAGCACATTGTATGATACTGACGTACAGATTCTAAAGAAAAATGAGGACCATGTGGCTACACATCTGGACATAAACATTGCGATTATATTCCATTTATTCTATATTTGGAGGGAGCCATCTTTCGGTATTAACCCGTTGCAACACAAGGGTTATGCTAGTATCCCCTAATCCGGATCACATGGACCATGCACTTCATCTTGATAGCATCACACCCGACTCAAATCAAACAACGGGCGCTGTACTTATTGGCGACCGCCAGCTTCATTTTGAAATATCCATGGTACATGTCAAGTACCAAATCGAGAACAACACCTTGGTTGGATAGTTAGAAGGCGATGCTTCCCAGTTTAACGCTTTGTGTCTCAAAAATGGAATATTCTTATTGAGACGGCGTTCCCGATGACATTGTGGTGCTAGTGGTGACTTAGTCAATCTCAATACCACGTGGACGATTTCTTGGATCACGATTTCTGACATTTACTGCGGAGGTGACTACTATGATGATGATGAGTGTATGTATGTACATGTGAGCGTCTATGATTGTACTGTGTGTTGCAAAAATAGTATTAATTTTGTCTTGTTCATGCTAAGACTAGCAAAGCGTTCCTGCTCTATAAACTCTCAAGAAACACCTATAGTATCCATCTAGTTCATCCTAATGTTAGAACGGTAATTGCATGCTATGTAATTCATCTATTTTGTTAGAAACCTACATGTTTATTTTTGCTTTTCTTATTCTCGAGGTGACGGGTTGTGTCTGCGGGACCATAGCCTTCGTCTGTTTTGTTACGTTGCAAAATGTTGTTTTATATTCATCGATACATTATCTTACGTGTTCTGAGTTTTGTTATAATTTCATCTTGTTTTGTTGTAAACAATGGCGGTAAATGCCAATTCTATTTCCCTTCTGCTATCCTTTTGCCATCCTGGAGTACATGTGACTCATTGCACTGGTACATTTAAATTCTTCATTGTTTTTTCTTCAAGAGCTGCAACCTAACTCTTTGCTGTTATTTCATGTTGCACTATCACATGAAACACAGCGTATTTGGTGAATCACCCCTATAATCCGGTAAGTACTTTCATTTTTGTATTGATATGCTTATCGTGCTTTGGAACCAGGTTGTGTTTAACACATTTACTCTCCATATAGATAGGATATCTGGTTTGAAATAAATCTACTATTTGTATGACTGCACGTCTTCATTCATTTTCTGCTAGCTTCTCAAACTTGTTCTATTGCACATCTAATCTTTTTTTGTTTGATCGTGATTAAACCAATTTAATTGTTATGCTTAACTTAAATGATCTGGCATTTTATTCTAGCCACATAATGTTTGATTGCTCATGCACTTCCTCATATTGTTATGTCTTCTGGATTTCTTCCATAATGATAAGAATGTTTTGCTTGGTGAATATGAGTGAGATGATGATTCAATTGGTTATTAGTCCTTGATTCATTGAGTTGATTGATGATTAAAACATATAAACCTTGCGACTATCTGGCATGCTTGTTGTGGGATATAATGAGCATATTTGTTTGTTGTAAGATTTTTGATTTCACTGTTGATTAATCCAATGCCACCTTCTGTAGTAGGAAATCCACCTTCAGTAGGTATCATAAATAAGATTTGTTGTTACTTTTTGGCTGACCCATCTTTTTATTTTTAGGCACAAAATGGTTCATTTGTTTGTTTCTCCTTCCCTTATATTGCGCTCATGGGTTAAACATTGAAATAATATGTCAGTTTATATGAATCCCAGAATGATTGCTGTCTAATCTGTCTTAATTGGTCCTGCTCGTTTATATTTGGCAACAAATGGATATATTTCTCTTTTATCTGAGGCATTCCCATGGCTGGCTGATGATTAAAATAATGAAATTTAGGGAATGTCTGGCTACCACTTTTGTGGAACAAGGGATCTGAGCACCCCTTCCAAGTGTCAATTTTAATAGGCAGCTGTTATGCAGTTTCCTGAAAACATTTTATTAGGCCTGATTTGTCTAGTTACTTGATTTATTTTGTTCCATATTTGCCATCCGGTTGCTGTGCCTGTTGCCTTGGGGTTGATAGCTTGCTTTGTTATATTATACCTTGTGCTTTGTGAAAATCTGCCATATGTTTTTGATGCTTTGCAAAAGTCTGTGACAACTAATAGTATGGTTGTTTTCTCAAATTGTATGGTTATGTAACTTGTCTTGTTTTCAGCCACTGAATAGAGCAAGGAAGGCAGATGGCGGGGCATGTACATCAAGTGTCAAGGTCTTTCACAGCAGTGACAATGCCAATTCATCGGTGTCAGATGGTAGCTACTGTCCCAGCCATTCCAGAGCAAACAATCGCTGCCTTTGCCCACAACCACTTGATATAATTCAGCAGCAAAAAGAGAAGAAATAGATTCAAATATCATCATAGCAGGTCAATGAGATACATGAATTGAAAAATAGGCAAAATTTGGGTTGAGCAGATCCTTAATAATCTGCTCTGCAGATCTAATGGAAAGCCAGCTGTTACTTGATGAATTCTACCTAACAGAAATGCAGTTTTGCCGGTGATGCCATTTGTATGGCTTGTATCATTTGAGTTATTTCGACTTGTTGTATTTGAGGATTGCTATTATTGTAATCCTTGAGCATTTTTTCCTGTTATTGCTATAGTTTGCAATCATTGTAACAAATTTTCAATATAATGATTATTTTATCTTGTCACTCGGCCTTAAACAGAACTACTAGTATGGTCTCACAATTTTTTATCATTTAAACATGCCAGATTTAGCGGTTGCCCCAAATTCGAGAGCATCTCCACAGGCGGCCATTAACTAGCGATTTGGGAGCGGCGTCGATGCCGGCCACACCGGTGCGCTCCAAGCGGCGCCGGCCATTTTCAGGCCAGTAGAATCTCCAGAGCATCCCCAGAGAATTGCGACAGTTCGCATCGGCCCCTTCACGGCGCGCGGGAAGGTTGGTCGTCGCCGTTTAATGGTCTCCCGCGTGAAACCGAGCGTGGCGGCCACCGCGCGGCGTCCGGTCGCCGTAAATGTGGGCAGTTGCCACCGCTAGATATGGGGGTGCGCGGGCCACACCGCGCTCATTCTCTGTCTCCACATCAAGATGCATGTGATGCGAGACCACCTGCTCGATGCTTGGCCCCTCGCGGCGCGCGCTGCCTCCTGCCACAGCGTGTGGCAGACCGGGCGGGCACGGGCCGACGAGCGGAGCACAGCTCAAACGAGGAGCGAGGACCCACGGTTCGATCACGCTTTGCGATGTCTACGTGCGACGAACGAGAGGCGCGGATCGAGGAGTCGGCGCAGTCGGGCGGGCGCGCGAGGCCCACCGACCCGGAGCGGCGCGATCCCGGCGCTGAACGCACAACGATACCAGCGGTTGAGGGAGGGGGAGCGCGAGTTCGTCAACGGCGCGACTCGAGCCCGTCCTCGAGATATCGCGCCGGCGACGGTCCACGGAGAGGCGGGACGCCGCCTCAGAGCGGAGCGACGGGTGCAGCGGGCGAGCGGCGAGCGGGGCATGTCCGACAACGAGCGGGCGAGCGGCGGTCGGAATCGGAAGTCAGGCGTGCGGCCAGCGCCGCCGGCCGCCATGCTCCACCGCCAGATGCGCGAAGCAACGAAGGAGAAGCGGGCACGAAAGCCGGCGGCAATGGCTAAGAACAACGACGAGGGAGTGCCGTCGAGCGCCCCAACCGACGGCCCGTTGACCAGGATTAAGTTTAAGTTATTTATGTTTAAAGTCGAGCTACTTTGGTATAAAGTTCGTATGATTTGGGGTTTTTAAATGTCAAAAAAATTGAGGGCTGCCGTTTGGGAGCAGCCGGTGGAAGTGGGAGCAACATCCCCAAATAGAGGATCATGGAACCGAAATTGTCAACGTGATGATGATTTGATGTTGCACTCGACCTTGAACATGGGTACTAGTACGGTCTCACAATTTTTTAGCATTATACTTTGCAACATTTCGCGCGGATGCGCAAATTTCAGAGATAGATCATGATCATGGTAACAAATTTTCAACGTGATGATGATTTGATGTTGCACCCGAACTTGAACAGAAGTACTAGTATGGTCTCACAATTTTTATTATCATGCTGAGATTTAGCGGATGCGCCAAATTCAAAGATAGATCATTGATTATCTTGGTAACACACTTTTCAATGTAATGATGATTTGATGTTGCACTCGACCTTGAACATAAGTCCAGTGCGGTATCACAATTTTGTATCATTATAATTTGCAGTTTTAGCGGATCGCCCATTTTCAGAGGTAGATCTTGATCATGGTAACAAATTTTAAACGTGATGATTTGATGTTGCACTAAACCAAAGTAGTACTACTGTCTCACAATTTCTTTATCATTATACTTTGCGATTTGGCGGATGCGCCAAATTTAAAGATAGATCATGTTATGGTAACAAATTTTCAACGTGATGATGATTTGATGTTGCACTCGGGCATGAAGTACTAGTACGGTCACTAATTTTTTTAGCATTATACTTTGCAACGAATACACCAATTTCAGGTGCATGTCACCAGATCGTGTCCGATGATGATCATGGTAGTAACCGATGTTCAACTTGATGATTTGATTTTACGGTCGGCCTTGAACAAGGGGTACTAGTACGGTCTCACAATTTTTATCATTATACTTGTACCTTAGCGAAATTCAAATCTCATAGCGGCAAAACTTCCTTTACAAAAATGCAAAAATTTCCCTTTTTGGACAGGTTGCCCTATTGGAGATGACGGCAAGTCGGTTGGTGAGGGGGTTGCCCGCCATTTTTTCGATCACCACCTCCCTGGCTTCGGAAACCCTCCCCAAAAAATACATTTCTTTCTCTGGTTGTTGTCCACCCACCGGAACTTCTCGAGTCCCTCTCTCTACCACCTCCACGACCACAGCACCGGAACATCCCCGCCGGACTTCCCTGGTCTACCCGAGCCCTCGATCCTCGTCATCCGGCTGCTGCCGGGCCGCTTCATCGAAGCGCCGCATCAACCGGACCGGATCATCCTCGCCGAACCTCGAAACCATATGCTCATCCGGAGCAGTCTACCGCGGTCGCTTCGGTACAGTGTCGTCCACCCCCGCTTCGCCGGATCCGTCGTCCACCGCGTCGGATCTAGCTCACCGACACCGTTGTGCATGAACCGGATCTGCTTCACCGGCGCCATGCATGATCCACACCTATCTAAACTCTTCTAGTGTCGCTTTATTTTGTTCCTATAAGTTCTTGTTTAATCTTGGGGGACCTGTTTGTGCTAACGAGGCATCGTTACGTTTTGCAGATGAGATGAGTAACCATGAAGTGTAATAGCCGTCTCTCAACCCCAAGTAACACATGTAGCGTACCTCTACTAGGATCTATCAACTTGAGGAAGTTACTGATGTGACTCCCAGTGCTTCTCCTAATGTAAGTCCCCCTTGTTTTAGCGCCATGTTATAGGTTCAGATGCTTGTTTTTGTCTGAAGCTCTTTTATTTCATTCCTAGCTATGACCGTAACACGTTGCTATTTTCTACTTCATTGCTAACTTTAAGCGATTGAACATTTTAGTTTGCATTCCCTGCTCTGTAGATGTAGCCATCATAACTTCTATCTTGCTCAGTCGTTGTTACAAAAATTATCACATACAGTACATGTAACATCCTGATATTATTTAGTTCATGGCCAATTTTAAGTAATTGCACATGTTGATTCGCATTCCCTGCTCTATAACTTTTGGCATCTTAACTTCTATATTTGGTTTACATTCCACAACTCAATAGATCTAGCCATGCTGCTTTATCTTGCCGATCGTTGTTACAAAAGTGTAGCTGCTACTATGTTGTTGTGCCAATTTTTTACTCCATGAACATGTTAGCTTGCATTCCCTGTACTACAGTTGATAAATTAGTGTTCTAATAGTTCATTATGACTAACAAAGTAAGGACTTAGTTTGGCATGCTATCCCTCTGCTTAGCTTGTAGTACAAATAAACTTGTCATACTACTAGATAATAATTTTGCGTGCCATCTTGTTCTTCAAAAGCAGCATTATTGACTTGTTTCTCCGACTTGGCATGACGCTCACATGTGGAAAGCTGAACATATTGGTTGCATTCCCTCTTATACAAGTTCACAGGTGATCCCACTATATTCTGTATCTGGTCCATCCTAAGCTCCATCATTAACTATCCTCCATGTGTTGCTCATTACAAGTTTATATCCCGAAACATCTTGATTTGCATCCCCTTCACTATAAGTTGAGGAGTATTATTTAGTTCACAGTCAAGTAATTGTAACCCATCTTGGTTCGTCCCTCCTCTTTAACTTTTGCCATATGCTTCTATTTTTGGTTTATTCCCTGCTCACAGCAGATGCGCCATATACTTCATCTTGCTCGATTCGTTTATTTACAAAATTTATAGCCTGCTACTATGTTGTTCATATAATTTTGTACTCCCCGAACTGTATTGGTTTGCATGGGACTACGACAGTAGTAAGTCTCTTTATTTCATTCTGTATACTCTGTTATATTGGCTGTTGGTATACGGTGCACTCTTTTGTTTACTTATTGTGCGCATTACAATGATCTTGTTATAACGACGGAAATGATGAGTTCCAAATTCTTTGTAAACAGTATTGTAGTGTCTTTGCCTTTCCATTGTTCTTTGTCTTAACTTGTAATGTCTTTGTTTCAGATATGGGTGCTGCATGGACAACAAAGATTGCAGGATCGCTTCATTGTATTGCTAGGTTTAATTACCATTCAATTTCTCAGGGTTTCTGTAATGTTTTTTTCAATGCCTTGAGGTGATGTAATATTTAGTTAGTTTTTACTGTAGTTCTTTCGCATTTTCTTTGGTGCTTGTAAACAAGTAGTGAGGCTGTCAATGAAATCAATCTGCGTAAATATTCTCGATATCAAAATCACGAATTCCCATCCTTAAACGGCCCAATTAAGCGAAATCACATATGTACCTGCCCGCAAAATCCTAAAGTGCAGGCATATAAACGACAACTAAGCACGGGCTGGCCACTTACTTCTTGGGTTGATTCACGGTGGACCCCACACACTAATTGGGCTGGCCCACTTGCTTTGGACGCAACTGCGGCGAAGCCCACTGGGCCCGCCCATTTGCTTTTTTGGAGGACCACACATAATAAATGGGCCGGCCCTTTAAGAGAAAGTGGGACCCACTGTGTTTTGGCCGGCCTTTATCTTGTTGGTACATTACACGATAGTGGGATCCACATGGTAAATGGGCGGCCCTTTCGGAGGAAAGTGGGACCCACGTGGGTTTGGCCCAGCCCACTGTCTTGTTGGGTGGCCACGCTATATGGTGGACCCACACTATAATTAGTGAAGCCCTTTAACGGGAAGATGGGACCCACATGTTTTTTGGCCGTCCCGCCTGTCTTCCCGGATGATTTTGCTATATGGTGGCCCACACATACTAAATGGGCGGCCCTTTAACAGGAAGATTGTATTTTTTTGGCCGGCCCACTATTTTGTTGGGCCCTTCTTGTATGGTGGACCCCACAAACGAAATGGTAAGGCCCTTTAGCCCGGAAAGTGGACCCACATGTTTTGGCCGGCCACTAGCTTGTTAGTAGGCCCATTTGCTATCCTGGTGGACCCACACTACCGTGGGCGACCTTTTTATGGGGAAAGTGGGACCCACACATGTTTTGTGGGTCCACTTGCTTCTTGGTAGGCCCGGTTTTTTATAAGGTGGACCCCACATGTTAAATGCGACCGGCCCGATTCTTTGTAAAGTGGATTCCCACATGTTAGTAAGTGAAGCCCATTTAGTTTTGACCCGATCAATGGGGAGTTAGGCCGCCACGTAACTAATGGACCGGCCAGCTATATAGTTGGCCAGAATAAACTATGTCATCGACCGGCCCGCTTAAGACGTGGCGGGCCTCGTGTGGGCCTACCATCTACCACGAAGTTTCGGCGGTTAACCGTTAACGCGGTCAGCAACGTCGCACGTGTCGGTTGCATAACGTCGACGGTCACGGGCTCAAAACACTTATGGCAGTCGGAGATTTCGTAGCGGAAGGCGCTAAGCGACAGGGCCAGAAAAAAATGTCGTTGGACTTTGCACGACGCGATTTCTAGCGGAACCCATGTAAATCAGTTGAGCCATGGCGTGAAAAATGCCCACTTGAGATGATTTTGAGACGTTGTCTATCAGAACTTTTCTTGTAGTGCGCTACTCGAGAACATCATGATGATGTGGAGATTAGAGGGGGAGATGAAGAAGATAATTGGACTTCAGTGTTAAGCAGAAAACAGGGCAAACACCCCAGGAAGTTGTTAAAATGATATGTTCTTTCTGGAATGGTAGAGGTGTTACTGCCACCGGGAGACATGAATGTATCAATGATAATATCATTCCCGTCAGACCAGACTATGTGGGTTTCCAAGAGACAAAGAAAGCGAATTTTAGCAATTCTTTCCTTAAGAATGTATTAGTTAATAGAAACTTCTCATGGAACCACCTGCCTTCCATTGGGTCTGCAGGTGGTATTCTGCTTGGAGTTAATAATGACCTTTTTGATATTGTTAGCTGGGATATTATATCCTTTTCTGTTAGTGTTGTGGTTAAGAGGAAAACTAATGATATTATTCTTAGAATTACTAAAGTTTATGGTTCCCCTTATAAGTAAGGGAAACAAGCATTTATTTCTGAATTGCATGATCTTTTCCTGAATTGGAATGGACCTTCAATTATTGGTGGTGATTTCAATTTAGTTAGATCTCAAAATGATAAGAGCAATGGTAATGTAGATTTTAGATGGGTGTATAGGTTTAATGCTTGGATTGATTTATGGTCCCTGATAGAAATTGGTCTTTCTGGTAGAGTGTTCACCTGGAGTAACAACCATGAAAATAGAATCATGAGTAATATTGGTAGGATTTTTGTTTCTACTGAAATGGAAGCTTTATTCCCTCTTTTTAGTGCTAGAGATCTTCCTAGACTAGGCAATGATCATACTCCCATAGTGTGGGACTCTGGTTTACAACAAACTCCTAGGAAGAGTAGTTTTAAATTTGAAAAGTGGTGGCTTACTACAGAAGATTTTAGTGGTTTGGTAATTAAAGCTTGGTCGATAGAAAGAGAGGGTAAACATATTTTAGATTGGTGGCAAGAGAAAGCTAGATATTTTAGATTGGTGGCAAGGGTGGAGTGCCAATTTGGATGTTGAAACTAGAAAGCATAAAAAAGCTTTGATGGAGGAATATGATGTCCTTGATATCGAAGCTGAGAATCTTGACCTTTCTCCTGGTAAGAAAGAAAGATTAGAAGAGGTCTATAGAGAGTTAAATAATTACTGGGTGGTGGAGGAGATTAAGGCAAAACAGAGATCTAGAAATAGATACATTATTGAGGGGGGATAGAAATACTGCCTATTTCCATACCGTAGCAAACTAGAGGAGAAGGAAAAAAACAAATCCTTGTCCTTGATGGTCTTAATGGACTATTTAGTGAAACTAAATATATGATTAAGGTATCTAATGATTATTATATAGAGATATTTGGCTGGGACTCTTGGAGGCTAGACCTGATATTGCTTTGGAGGAAGATTTCTTATCTCCTAGTGAAAAGGTCACTCCTGAGGAGAATATAATCCTATAAAGTAGATTTCGTGAAGAAGAGATCAAGGAGGCAATTTTCGAGTCCTATGCTAATGTGGCTCTAGGCCCTGATGGATTGTATTTCCTCTTTGATCAGAAATTCTGGGATATAGTTAAATATGATTTGGTTGAGATGTTTAATGAGTGCTATGATGGAAATTCAGATCTTTACAGGTTGATATTTTCTATGATTGGTTTGATTCCCAAGGAAGATGGTGCTAGATCCATGAAGTAGTTTAGATTCGTTAGTTTAATTAATTGTAGTTTCAAGGCTAAAAAACTGTAACAAACAGATATGCTAGGGTTATTAATAGGCTTATTTCTCATATTCAATATGCTTTTGTTAAAGGCCGATTTATTTTTGAGAGTGTGGTTAATGCTCATGAAATAATTCATGAGATTCATAGAAGGAAAATACCTGGTTTGGTTTTTAAGATTGATTATGAAAAATCTTATGACAAAGTAAATTTAGATTTTCTATTTGAAGTCCTTAGGAAAAGGGGTTTTGAACTAATAGCGATTAGTGTAGAACAGGAAGAGTTGTTGCCTTACTTGGATATTTTCCAATGTGTGCAGGGACATTTCCCTGTTAAATATTTAGGACTACCTCTACATTTTGAAAAGCTTAAGAAGTAAGATTTATAACCTTTAATTGACAACCTTGATCCTAGGTAGAATGGCTGGTTGGAGAGGGAAGCTTTTATCTCTCGAGGCTAAGAGAATCCTGATTCAAACTGTTCTTGCTAGTATCCCTATATATATGTTATCTTTCTTTAAATTCCCAAAATGGGCTCAAATAATAGTATTTCCAATTGCCTCTGGAGCGATTTTGAGGGCAACAAAAATATCCACCTGGAAAATTGGCCTTCTATCTGTCAAAAGAAGGAGTTTGGTGGTTTGGGTATCCCCAACCTCCAGGATTTGAATCTATGTTTATTAGGATCTCAGATTAGAAGGCACATCCAAGCGGAAGATAGTTTGTGGAAAAAGTACTTGATGCTAAGTATAATAATAGGATCCCAAACATCCTTTGTTGCCAAGGTACGCATGCCTCTATCTTCTGGAAAGGGGTTATGTTGGCAGCTGAGGCAGTTAAGTTTAGATGTAAATGGCAGGTTGGCAATGGCCAGCAAATTCGTTTTTGGGAGGACATTTGGCTTGGGAACATTCCTCTGGCCACCCAATTTTTTGACATATATTTTATAGTTAACCAACTAACTAAAACCATTGCTGAACTTTGGGATGGTTCACAACTTAGATGCACTTCTCGGAGGACTTTCAGTCAAGACCTCATGAACCAATGGTTTGAGGTGCTAGCTATTGCTAGCACCATTTCCTTATCCCAGGAAGAGGACCAGATGACAAAGGATTAATTTGTCAATGCCTACAGATTGTAGACTAGGGTTTCTTTGAGTAGAGACAAGTAGATCTCGAAGGTTTCAGCAGAAAGTACTCGCTGATTGTAAACTAGGGTTCGTTGACAATAGATTCGATCCTTTCTTCGTCCCTCGACTCCCTTATAGGAGGTGGGCCAGAGTTTAAATAATATACAAATTCTGAGGTCCGGAGGGTTTCATACCGTCCGTAAGATTACAGTCTCTATATTCCCTAATACAATCTATCTTTCCTTAACACTAAATGGGCTTCCGATCTTCATTCTTGAGTCACAGGCCTGATAAACGGGTACTATCTTGGCAGACCATTTAGGGATGCCCCAGATTTTTCTTGAAGAAGAATCAGGAAAAAACTCCAACTTTAATCATTCAACAATCTTGGCGAATTATAACTTTTCGATGTGCGAATATATTGTACAGGGATAATGGTAGTTAGGGCTAGTTCATCGACGGATCGGTACTAGTTAATTCTCTAGTGGCAATCCGAAAACCTACTTCAAGATCACGTCCACGGACATGATCTCGGGATCTGGTGTAAACCGACGTGCCGCTTAAGGTCTTACCATTCGATCGAGTCCCAGTCATATTTTATCGGGTACCTAACGCGTCATTAGGATTTTCTTCGTATCATTGATACGGAAAAAACAACAAACGTCGGAGACGGTGCCACGCCCTCAAACGGATCTGGGTCTTACCTTCGCAAAGTTTGCGGCATTCGAGATTATTCGCGACTTTTAGCGCTCGACAATATATTGTCGAGTGCTTTCCAGATTTGAAATAGCACATTTTATTGAGTCATATTTGATGACTTATTTTGCCTTCCGATGAGAGTATATGTAGAGTTATACGTGTAACTCGAAATATACTCACTTCTTTCTTTCTCTATATTTTTGTACAATTTCATCGGGCACGCGAACGGCGTTCCCGATGGGGTAACCGAGGCTACCCAAGGACTTGTACTTGGTTGTAGGCTCCACAGATTAATACTTCCGCTATATTGGTAATCCTTCTCGAGCATTTCATATCTATCGGGTGCGCGACCAGCGCTCCCGATGGGAGTAGAGGCTATGATCAAATGCTTGCATTTGGTCATAGGCTCCCGCCATTTCTATTTTGTCATACACGAAGCTTTCTTTCTAAAGCCCCCGGAGCATTTGGGCAAAAACTTGTATTTGATCAAAGGCTCTCGAAATATTCTCACTTCTGTCGATTATTTTTATCAAGTGTCATAGTCGAGTTTTTTACTTCGCTATGGTGACAACATTGCTGACGATAGCCACGATTACTGTATCGGGAACGTGCGAGAACTGGTTCTCTCTCTGTCTTGTGGGTCCTTTTTCCTTATCCAGTTGACACGTCGCGCAAGTGGGGGACACACGTCCTCCACTTTTTCCGGGGCACGCACTGTGTCGCCTGTCTCTTCTTTTCTCAGTAAAAATCCATTTTTACCCTTCGTCCACGTGTGCTTCATCTGTGCCATAACATTTGCATCCAACGGTTGCGTCGATTCACCGCACCTATATTTAAGTCCATCGTCTTCTTCCTCTGGCACTTTCGCTTGCGCCGCCCATCTGCTTTTCCTCTGCAAAAACTCCCCGCTGCGCCCAGAGTTCCTTGTGCTCCATTGCTCGTGCGCTCTTCTCCTCCATTCCCGTTCATGCCACCGCGCAAACTCACCAGGACAAGCACTCCCGAATCAAAGATGGATGAAGATCTGGGGAGTGGGAGAGATCCAAGATCTCCCAACAAGATGTCAACATGCTGAAAAAGCTTGGCATCAGCGGGAAGCAGGACGCGCTGCGCTTCTTCAAGGAAGAAAGCTACCCAGCCCCGCCGATGCAATATCGGGTTAGTTTCGTCGACCACCTCATCAGTGGTCTTTCCACTCCCATCCATGATTTCCTTCGTGGGTTGTTGTTCATGTATGGACCGCAACTTCACCATCTCACTCCCAATTCCATCCTCCACATCTCTATTTTTATCACATTGTGCGAGTCTTTCCTTGGGGTCCAGCCTAACTGGTCCCTATGGAAACGTATCTTTCTTTGTCGCCGTAATGGCTCTTCCAGCGTCGCCTATAACATAGGCGGCGTTGTGATCTGCGTCCGCCCCGATGTCGAATACTTCGACGTCAAATTCCCTGATTCAGTTCAAGGGTGGCGCAAAAATGGTTATACATCCGCGAGGAGACCATGGCTCTGTTGAGGACAACATCCCTCCTTTTGTGGTGCGAGAAAATGCTGTCGCGCCCGATCTTGGGATACGAGAGGCTACACGACGCGAAAAGCGACAGGAGAGCTGCGATGACACGCATCCACGAGCTCCAGAATACTCGTGGACAAAAATTGTCGGGTATCCAAATCACGGCGTATTTCCTTAGGATTAGGGTGCAGCCTCTTCAATCTTCAAGCTCGCAAAAACCCCCTTTGGATGTACGCTGGCGATAAAGATGTGGATCGCTTGTCGGTGACTTGTCCGTCAATGACTTGGCGAAACTTGTCAGGAAGATCTCGTCGCGAACAAGAAAGACAGCATCCGACATCTTGCGGTGTGACGCCGTATCGCCACCAACGCACTCCCGCAGGTAATATGTTTTTTTTAACATTAGCTTTGTTCACGTCTTTATTTTTCTTGTCTTCTTCATACTGCTTTTTCCTTCAATCGTTTCATGCCGATGTTTTTCCTGTCTTTGAATAGGACCACGCAACTGCGTCACCTCTTCCTCCCCTTCCTGAAGGTGGGGAAGTCGAAGAAAGGGTTGTTGTCACCGACGACAACCAGGGTGTCTCGCCCTGAGAGTGAAGCCGCAGGTTCTCGAAAATCTGCGGCATCCTCTGAAAAGGACGCTGAGGCCGAGGCAACATCGTCGACACGCTCTCCTCCTTCAGCTGCTTCTCCTAGGAGCAAAAGGAAGAGGGACGAGGGCTGTTGACACCGGCACCTCAAAGCCGGTGCTGCCCTGTGCAAGAAACTGTGCTGATGCTAGGAAGAAAGCTTTGGATCTTTACGCTGCTCTTATCAGCTCGTAAGTTTTTAATGCACTATATTGTCTCTTGCCGATACTTTTGAAGTTACTTTTTTACCACGCTTTATTTGTTGCGATGGCGATGAAGAGGAGGATGCGGCTATTGACAGGGGCACTCGAACGAGCACGTCTCGTACTTTAGTTGTCTCGGAAGCTCGTCGATGGCGACGAACTTCACCTCCTCAACAAAACCCGGAACATCCAACGCCAGCTGTGAGCCCCCAGGCTCCTTCTCCGAAGAGAGCCAGGGTGGAATCAACCAAGGAACCAACCATACTAGCTGGTTGTTCCTCGACTCCTTTGATGGAAGAGGTAAGTTGTTTCCTTTTGTCATGTATTGATTTCTTGCTTTGAATTCCCTCTCTTTTTCTTCTTGATGTCGAGTTTTTCTTTTTTCTATATTGATCCTTTTTGCATGGTGATTTCTTCAGCCTTTCATGAAAGAGCTCACCCGCTTCGGTACCCAATTTATCGGGTGCCGCGATTATGCCGCCAAACTTGAAGGTACCCTCTTTTTCCCTTGTCTGTCTTTCTTTGTCGAGTATATTCTGTCACCTTTTGTGCTGCAGTACTTTACTTGTCTGTCTTATGATGACAGAAAAACTTGCTGAAGCCAACAAACGCGCTAACGCTCTTGCTGCTGAATTAGAGCAAAGCGAAACAGCTCGCATGAAAGCTGAAGCAGATGCTGCTGCCGTCGAAGATCTTCGAAAAGACTCGACGATGCAAAAAAATGCTCTGAGCGAAAATGTAGCTCAGCATTCTGCTCGTGAAGAATAAATCCTTAGTCGACTGGAATCACAAAGTCGACGTTTTGTCAGTATGTGCCTAGACTCTCATTGCTTTTTTGAGTCGTCTTTGTTCCCTTTTTGCTTAACCAATTCTCTCTTATTTTATTCAGGGAGGACAAATCAAGAGTATGAGCTGGAAAGCCACGAGGGTGACCAGCTCCTGATGCCCTTTCCCTTCTTGAAATCCATGGTCACTGAAGCCGTGACGGCCTTGCTGAAGCTAGGATTGGCCTGTCGCGGCTTTTTCCATATTTTTCAAGAAGAATGAAGAGCCCGCAATTTTATTGATCTTGCCAAGTGCTTTTCTTCCCAAGAGGACCTTGGGCTCCAACTTCGCCAAGAAGGGTTGAAAGTTGGTGTCGAAGGTACAATCGCCTTGTCGCTGAAAGCCAACAAAACGTCGGTGGGCAGGGTTGGCAACACGAGAGATCGAGACGAAGAAGTGGCGGTCGCTCATTCATGGTGCCCAATTCGAAGAAAATCCTTGCCACCCTTGGATACAAGCCAGCTCCTGCTCCCAGTTCTTCGAAGCCGGAGGTCAAGTAGACCACCTTGCTTTTTATTTTAGTTTTTCTCTCTTTTGGCACTGTCGCCTTAGTGTCTTTGGCGGTGGTTGCTTCAGTAGTTGCCTAGAGGGCCTTCTTTTGTAATAGCCATGTACATACTTTGAGAATTAATGGAAATCTATCTTCGCTTAATGATTGATGTCGAAATTTTTATTTTTCAGTTGAATTTTGACAACTATACTGCAATTCCTGGTCCTTCGAAGTTTTCCTTCATCCCGTTTGAAGAAAACGCCTGTCGTTGTCGAATTTATTGAGGATTCTTCGAGTAAAACTCGGCACAAGATTTGGAAGAACTTCGCCGACTCAATCCACGAAGAGGCAATCACTTATGCTCATGGAACAATCTCGAAAATCTCCGAGAGGGAAAAGGTTGCACTCCAACAGGCCCAAGATGCTATAGCTGAAAAGGAGGCCGCGGTTGCTGAGCTGCTGCGGCTTCTTCTCGAGAGAATTTCATGCTTCAGTTGTTGACAGATGCTAGCTTGGATATGACGGGTATGCTTCATTAACTTTGTCGTGCTTTCTTTTTCTTTGTTGCTTGTCTCCTCTTTTCCTGATGACTTTCAAAAATAGGTTCCTAATTGGACACCGCTACCGAAGATGAGCGTGTTGAGGCTCGAACCAATGCGCTTCTCAGACTTGCGCGGGATCATGGTTCCAATTTTTGGGACACCTAATCGGACCCGCGAGATCGTCGAGGTTTCAAGATCGCGCGCTTCGGTTCGCGAATTTCTCGACTTTGTACAAGCACTTTGTCTCTGGTCTATGGCACCATGTTTCCACGTAATAAAATGCCGGAGACTCTACTGCTTTGATGGACAAATTTCGGGATGCTCCTCGAATCCACGGCTTTGTGCGGGCCCAATTAGCTGTGGTGCAAGGTTTGCTATGATTATGATAAAGATCGCACCCGAAGTTAGACGTTGGTCAAGTTGTTCCAAAGTGCACGGCCAAGATGGCGAAGAGGAGAAAGAACTTCAGCAAATATGACGACGTTGTGACTCCTGTTGCCAGAAGATATGATGGATGAACTTCTTCGGATGGACGAATTCTTCGTGCAGGCAGCTATGCTGAACATAGCACTCGTGCTATAAATAATGAACGGTTGACGATAGATAATATACTGGGCAACCCTTGAAGATTTATTGCCCCAAGACTTGTATCCCGTGTATTGTAGACATAATCTATATTGTAAAGTCACGAGATTTTTGTTATTCAATGCCAAGCCCCCGGGCGTTTTGATGGCGATGTTTTTTCTTTTTATAATGCGAGGTTGTCCCAAGGCAAGATAAATTATATTGTGTACTATTTTGTGGCGAGCCCAGGAGCTTATATTGATCACTGTTTGGCGACAACTTTTTATTTTGGAGGTACTTTATACCAAGGCGAGATATTTTGCAAGTTGTATTTATCGACATTGTGTATATGTATATTGTATCTTCTAAGCCCCGAGCATGAAAAAGATGTATATTCCACTATCTTTATTATATTGCAGCACCGCAAACCCGCCTCATTAAAAACCTTTCTCGGCCCCACTCGGTGCCCCGAAAAAGAAAAGAGTGCGTCTGAAAACTCGCGGGCGTTTCGGTACATTGTATGTTTACAAAGAAGACTATATTTCGCTTCTAAGCGTAAAAGCCTGAGTTGTGCCACGTTCCAAGGATTTGGCTCACAATCCCCGTCTTCTTGTCCTTGATTACTGTGCTCCTCCTTCAATTACCTCTGACGATGTAAGGTCCAAGCCACGTGACTCGAGTTTTCATGGATTTTTGATTGAGTCGTAAAACCAAGTCTCCAACTTGAAAAGATCTTGGTCGCAATCGTCTACTTTTTAGGTCTGTTGGTATTTGGCGACTCGTGATAGTACTTCATCTCGAGCCTCATCAAGTGCGTCGACATCATCCTCCAAAGCTCTTCTTGAAGTTTCTTCATCATATTCTGTAACTCTTGGGGAATCATGCTTTATTTCTATCAATGATCTTTAGCTCCATTGACCGGAACGGCGTCTCTGCGTCGTTGTATTTGGTGTTGTTCGGATACTCCATAACACACTTGGCAGCTCCTCCGGCCAAGTATGTGAGCTTTTTCAATGGACCTAACGGTTTCTTGATACCGTTGAGATGATACCATTGGCTTTCTCGACTTGACCGTTGGTCTGTGGATGTGCGACAGACGCAAAACTCAATTTAACCCCAAATCGAAAAACAATGCTCTTCACGAACTTGATTGCCGACGCGCCGTCCGGTGAATTTATCGGCTTTGCTTCTATCCACTTGGTAAATTTGTCGACAGCAACGAGCATATACTCATATCCTCCTGGCGAAGCTTTGTGTAACTTTCCCACCATATCGATACCCCATTGAGCAAAGGGCCAAGACAATGGGATTGGCATCAATTCTGCTGCCGGAGAGTGAGGTTTTGCGGCGAATCTTTGCAAGTTCGCACTATTTCCTTTGCGTCCTCAATTGCTGTTAACCAATAAAATCCTCTGAAAACCCGCAATAGCTGGGCTTTGCATGATGCCCCCATATTCCTTCGTGTACGTCTTTTAGGATTATCCTCCCTTCTTGGGTTGTGCTTTCCTCTAGACACCTGAAATACTTAGCTTACAACTCCCCTTTGACAGTAAAGGCTTTAGATCGTCTAATTATTCGCCTTGCTTCATTGGATCGTCGGGTATTGTTTTCCTTAAGATGTAAGATATATATACTGCATCCATGGGTTTGCACCATCATGACTAGCTCATGGTCCTCGTCTTCTTCCAGTGATTCTTTTGTAACACCGAGGGTTTTTCATCCTTCTCCTTCTTCTTGGGTTTCATTGGCTTTGTTCATCTCTCGCTTATTTCTTCCCAAAACACGCCTGGAGGAATCGCGAGACATTGCGACCCGATATTTGCAAGAACATCGGCTTCATCATTGCTCAATCTGTTGATTTGATTGACCTCGCATCCATCAAACAGCTTTTCTAGCTGATTATACATCTCCTTGTATGCCATCATACTCTCGTTGATTGCATCACATTGATTCATAACCTGCTGCGCCACCAATTGTGAATCACCGAAGATTTTCAATCGGGTTGCACCGCAAGCTTTCGCCATCTTCATCCGTGTAGGAAAGCTTCATATGCTTCATTGTTAGACGCGTTTGCGAACGTCATCCGTAGGACATACAGTTTGTCGCCTTCAGGTGATATCAGTATCACGCCTGCTCCAGCGCCTTCTAACCTTTTGGACCCATCAAAGTTCATAGTCCAGGTTCTCGATAAATCTAAAGACCCTGTATTTTGTAGCTCCGTCCACTCTGCGATTTTATTGCCTTTCTTTTTTCATACGTGATGTCCCGAGGGGAAAGCTCTATTCCCCAAAGGGAGACACAACCCGTAGCTTCTGGTTGTTTAATATATTTGACAGAGGAGCCTCATTGACCACTATTATCGGGTGCGCCGAAAAATAGTGTCGCAATTTTCTTGCCGTTGTAAACACCCCATACGCCGGTTAATACTGCAGGTACTGTTTTGAAGGTGTGACGTGATGAAATATGCGCCTCTGTACTCATGAGCTTTCCTTCTTCCTCTCTTTCGACTACCAGAGCTGTGCCACCAGTGTGGCTGCGATGTATAGCGGGAGGGGTTCCTTTTCTTTAGGCGCCACCAAGATTGGTGGTGTCGAAATTGCGCTTAAGATTTTCGAAAGCTCTATCTTCCTCGTTCCACTGAAATTTCTCTCCTTGTTTGATCAATGCATAGAACGCGTGCTTTTTCTCCCGACCTGGCGACGATTTGCTTAAAGCTCGACTCGCCCGTCCGTGTTGTATCTTTCAAATTCGTCGGCTTCCTCATCGTTACGATGGCCTGGATTTTCTCTGGATTGGCCTCGATCCCTCTTGCGATACCAAGAATCCGAGAAGTTCTCCCGCGGGAACACCAAAGGAGCACTTCGTCGGGTTTAACTTAAGCGAACTTATCGAGGTTGTCGAAGGTTTCTTTCAAATCTTCGATCAGCGTTGTCCCCTTTTTTGATGTTATGATGACATCGTCAATATATACTTGTACATTTTTACCAATCTGTGTTGCAAGGCACTTGCATCATCCGTGATATGTTGCTCCCGTTTTTCGGACAAAGGGCATTGTTCTATAGCGAGAATACGCCGTAAGGTGTTATGAACGCTGTCTTGGCTTCATCATCTTCTTTTAATCTGATTTGGTTGTAACCAGAGTACGCGTCCAAGAAGGAAAGACGTTCACATCCTGCCGTGGAGTCGATGATTTGATCGATCCTTGGGAGGGGAAAGTGATCCTTGGGACCGTGTTTATTGAGACACGTAAAGTCGACACACATGCGAAGGACTTTCGTGTTTTCTTCGGCACCATCACTGGGTTAGCTACCCACGTGGCTTGTAGAAATCTCTTTGATAAAACCACATCTTTGAGTCGATCTATTTACGATAGCATAGCTTTGCGGTTTGGTTCGAGAAGAACGCCGCAAAGGTTGTTTGATTGGTCTCGCAATAGGATCCAAATTTAGGTGGTGCTCGGCAAGTTCCCTGGGTACTCCTGGCATGTCAGCTGGACACCATGCGAAGATTTTCCAGTGCTCACGGAGGAACTCGACGAGCGCGCTTTCCTATGCGAGGTCCATATTTGTTGTGATGGACGTCGTTTTCGGTCCGTCGGTGGATTTGCACCTCTTGAATCCTTATCAGCATTAAAAGTTGGTTCCTGAGTGGCCTCCATCTAGCAACACGTCATAATCAGTGAGGCTTGCGCCATATATTCGCTTGCATCCCGAAAGTTTCGACATCGATGAAAATCTTTATCGCACTTATCGGCCATGTGAAACTTCCCTTGATTGTGATTGGTCCCTTAGGTCCAGGCAACCTCCACAATAAGTACGTGTAATGAGGTACCGCCATAAACCTGGCATATGCTGGTCATCCCAACAAAGCATGATATTGCGACGGGAAATCCACGACTTCAAACTCTAAGTTCTCTATCCTGTAGTTTTCTCGGGTCCCAAACTGAACGTCGAGATTGATCTTGCCCAACGGATAACTTGGCTTTTCTGGCGTGATCCCATGGAACGTGTATCATTGGTTTTAGATTTGCCAGGATATGTTCATCTTCCTCAATGTATCTGCATACATAAGGTTTAAGCTGCTGCCACCATCTATAAAAACTCTCGACACATCAAAACCAGCGATTACGCGGTAAGATAAGTGCGATTGCCCGGTCGAGGAACTTGCTGCGGATGATCCGCAATTGTGAAGCCAATGTCTTGTCCCGACCAATTTAGGTATTATGTTGGTGGAGGCATCTTCTGCCATGAACACTTGTCGCGAGATTACTGCGCCCTGTTAGATGGCCTAGATTTCTGAATCATCGAGACTGCACCATTGGAGTTGGGGTCAACATATGAAGGTGGATGTGGTGCTGCCGCTATTCTGAGCTGGTGCCGATTTTCGTCCGTGATTGCGGGAGGAGGTGGGAGGTGGATCTCACTCCCTGGCCCCTGGGGGTTTCTGCTTGGGCATTTGCAATTCTGCGGCTCGCAACATTGCTTGAAAATTGCGAGCCTTTTGGAGATAACCTGACCGCTCTTTCCATTATTGTCGAGATAGAAGTGCATCTGACATGGCCCGTTCATCATTTCTTCGGGAGACACATAAGGTCTCTGAAACCTTGGTCCGCTATTTTGCCTATTACCACGGAAATCACCTCTATTGTCGCCTTGTTGCTCATTACTCCTTTGGTAGTCATCTCGACTATTCCCTCCAGTTTCCTCGGAAACCAGCCGATATGTGGCCAGGAGCATCATTATTGTAACTCGCGAGAAAATCGCCTTCTATTTTGAAAATTTCGACCGCGGTCTTCTTGGCGACCTATGTCGCTTGTTGTATATCATCTTCTCCATCTGCCCACTTATTTGCTATCTCCATCAATAATGATATTGTCTTAGGGTTGGTTCTTCCTAAGTCCTCGATGAAATCTCCCCGTCGAATTCCTGCCACGAACACATCTATTGCTCTCTCGTCAGATATATCCTCTGCCGAGTTTTTAATAATGTTCCACCTCTCGTATATATTTTCTCATCGATTCGTCGTGTTGCACGCCCTCAGCTCTTCCAATGACGCGGGTTTCTTGCGGGTGGATCGGAAGTTCCTCACGAAGATATCTCGAAACTATCCCATTGTCGATGGAACCTGGGAAGTTTCTTTATTCAAGATCGCGCGGCACCGCTCAAGTGTACTTGGATGCTTTGCATGGCTGTTGCTCTGGTTCCGCCTATCAACTTCACCATCTCGAGGTAATCAACGAGCCAATCCTCGGGATCCTGTAGGCCGTCGAATTTCTTGAAATTTTCGGGTAACTTAAACCCGGGACTCGAGTTTTCGAACTCGTCTCGTAAAGCACGGTAACCCGCACATAACTTCATCGGCGACTTCTGGTGCGATGTTCTCTTCTTTCTTGTCGCGCTCTATCCACCCTTGCTTGTGCCGTCGTATCCCTTGCTCCACTTGTCCTTGGTGGATCTTCCACTGCTGTCATGGGTCGTGGACTATTTTGCCTTGGAGTTCCTTCGGGAGGTGTAGCTGCGAATGTTTGTTCCCATGACTCCAACTCCAGCCATTGCCATATTAAACAATGCTTCTCTCGGGTCCCCGGGGGGTGGTCGGACGCGAGGATATAAGCTGCGTTGCCATGTATCCAGCTTGGTGTTTCGGGATGATATTTCCCCTTGTATCAATCGTCATGAAGGACATGTCGAGATTTTGAATTATGTTTCCTCTCTCTGCTTTAGGTATATTTTGCAGCCGAGATCTTGCCCTCCTCCGAGCTTCTCTCGACTATCTCCCGAAGTTCCCGATTGTCGTGAGCTCGCTCGAGCTTGACGCGGGCTGCCTCTTTTCTTCTATTCAGGGATGCTGTCTGTTTTTCCACTCCCTACTAACACGAGCAAGTCTATATTGATAAGCTTGTAATTCTTCTGCAGTAGCAGTGGTGGTCATTGGTTCTGAACCATCCATGGCTCTTGCGGCCCTATCCCACGCTGCTTGCGGGAGTTGAACTCTTTCGCGAGGTGAAGACCCGACATATTTAGTGCCTAGGCCTCTTCGAGATCGGCGGATCGACGTATGGGTTTCCCAAATCATCGAAAGCCTCCGACGTCTCCGGTTCTGCTAGGCTTGCCTCCTCGATTGCATAGACTTGATGATATTTTGAGTATTGGTTTTGTCGGGATTGGTGACACCATCATAGAGATTGGTGAAGACCTTCCGATGGCGGATTTGTCGATGAAGTTGAAGCGTCGCCTCGGAGTCGCTGCTTATAACGGAGTCCGCAGACTCGAAGGATGTGTCGCTGAAGATCTTGGCGAGCTTTCCGCTTGCCTTGGTGTCGACGAAGCGTGACGAAAGCTCTTCATCACTCGATGAAAAGTCGAATCGATCGCTGAAAATTCCGACGAGATCGGAACTTCGAGACGATAGGATCCTTCCTTGTTGACGCCAAATCGGAATTTTCCGAACGTCATGACGATGGGCTCTTCCAGATAGGCACATGCATCCAAACGGGAGGGCGGGTGAGGAATACAATCGATTAGATCAGTTTTTTCCCGTTTACCTCGATCCATCGCATTGCTTGCCACCGACGAAGTCGACGATTCTGAACGTGCCATCGAGATCAGCTTCTTGCAACCTCTAATTCCCATAGACGGCGCCAATTGACAAAGGATTAATTTGTCAATGCCTACGGATTGTAGACTAGGGTTTCGGAAGTAGAGGGCAAGTAGATCTCGAAGGTTTCAGCGAAAAGTACTCGCTGATTGTAAAAACTAGGGTTACGTTGACAATAGATTCGATCCTTTCTTCGTCCCTCGACTCCCCCTTATATAGGAGGTGGAGCCGAGGGTTTCGTAATATACAAGTTAAAGAGTCCGGGAGGGTTTCATACCCGTCACGTAAGATTACAAGTCTCTATATGTCCTAATACAATCTATCTTTCCTTAACACTAAATGGGCTTCCGAATCTTCTTATTCTTCGAGGCCTGGGCCTTCAGTAAGCCCCGGGTACTATCTTCGGCAGGCCCATTGGGGATGCCTATGTCACCAGATGATAAGGATGTATGAATCCAATGGGGTTTACTCCTCAAAATCCTTATATAGCATTGCTAATTTTAGAGGGGTTAAACGTATTTTCCTCCCTGCTATTTGGGAGCTGAAAATTCCACCTAGGATTCAGATCTTCCTCTGGCTTCTCTCCCAAAACAAAATCATGACTAGAGATAATTTAAGAAGGAGAGGGATTCCAAAATCTTTAGAATGTACTCTTTGTAGTGAAATAGAACCTGTGACTCACCTATTCTTTGATTGCTTAGTGTCTCAACTTATCTGTAAGGAGGTGCATATTTTCTTTGGTGTAATGATCGCTGATTTCTGTCTTTTGCTTCCAAATGGTTGTGTAATAAAAGACACTTGCAACTTAATATTGTTTCTTCTGCTGTTCTTTGGTCCATTTGGAAAAATATGAATGCTTTGGTGTTTAATAGGAAAACTTGGATTAATATGAAACATGTTATGCAGCTGGTCTATCTGAGGGACTGGAAAGTTCCTTTCAAAGAGCAAGACTGGGATCAGGTGGAACAGTTCAGGAATCATTTGTTGAAAAATATCAGAGCACCCCTCCAGTTGGAGCCAGACTAAAGTGCCCTTTCTTTGGCTGGATTTCATCCCTGAGTGCAACAACAACACTGGCACCACATGGAGGTCGAGCTTCATCTGCGCAATCATCCCGATGATGAAGCTGACAGCTGTGCATGTCGTGCTGTGAAGAAATCTTGACAAACTCAACTTCTGTGACGCTGATGTGTGTTGCTGGTGATCATCAGAAGGGTTTTTGAGCTATGGTAGCTTCTGTTTAGGTTGCCTTTGGTGGGTGTAGTTTGATGCTCGTTGATGTTGGAGGTGTGGTTTCGCGATGGTGCACACCTCCTTCCCCCCCCCACACACACACCCCATCTTTCGCTTTCGTTTTCCTTTTGGTCTGAACCTGTGATCTACAAAACGTTGTTTTTTTAATAAAGAGAATATATTAATATCAAAAGATACCAATTACACTCAGCCTCTGCAACAACGCCCCACCCTAGTGGTTGTACGGATGCACACAGCCAAAAAAGGGTAAAGAAAACTAAGAAATAAAAGGCCCGCTACAGCATTCCAGACCTAGCAACAACAATACAACCACCACCGTGATAACACCTGAAATACAGACTTTCCAAAAGCGACGCCTTCAAGAAGGGAACAATGCATCAGCACTGTCGTCGCCCGACAAAAGGTCTTAGGTTTTCACCCTGAAGATAGTCCCCGCTCTCAAAACAATGTCTCCAACAAAGTCATTGCCAGGCACAACCAGTTAAGGCCATACCTTGGGTTTTCACAATAAGAGGTAAGACTCTGAACTTCACCTATGCTGCCGTCCCCACATGCATACCACTGCAGGCACGCCAAGCAAATCCCTCAGCATCACGGAGACTTGAACCTCCTTTAGCCGGTCCACCCGCATTCATGATATTCCTTCTTCGACTTCACCATGGACCAAAAAGTCACCTGATGTCAAAACAGAATAGAGCTTTGCGCCGCTCCCTCCGGAACCAAATGGTCGGAATAAAAACATGGATGCGCGTGATCGAATACCACCTGATCCAACAAACTCCAGGCAAAAGACGCAATGTTCCATTCGCCGGCGAAGCTTTCCGGAACTCATCTCTCCATCCAGATCAAGGCAAACTGACCTCACAGATCTTCATCTTCGCTGAGAAACCCGGGACCGCCACCAAAAACAAAGCAAGACCAGAACCCCCACGCCGCCAGTCCCTCCTGCCAGATCACTAGGGAAGAGGACGGCTGCGCGGATCATGCGTACCACCGCCGAACCGTCACCGGGGGCGGAGGCCGCCACCGCTCCACCGAATCCTCCATGGCTACCGACGAAGAGCATCGCCGTGCCGCTCGGCTTCCTCCACCGGTGCTTCATCACCTCCCATGTAACACCGCCGCGGAAACCCTCTCCTCCCCCCTCGTTGTTCGATGGAAGGGGTGCCGCCACGCCCCGGGGCGGAGGCAGCGGGGCGGGCGGGCGCCCGGGAGGAGGGGGGAGGAGAGGAGGCGGCTAGGTCACAAGAACTCTCGATCGGTCCATCTACAGATCTTTATGGTTTCGTTTTTCAATGAAAAAGGGAGCTAGGGAGCAATTCCTGTTATTCTAAAAAAAAAACTACAGTACTTAGCAAACAGATCGCCTGATCGGAGGAGTTGCACGGCTGCCAGCGTGCGTTCGCGGCGTTGTGGGATCGCCGAAGGCTACTGCTAGCGCGCCTTGCCCCTGCGTGGTGCCGCCTGGAGCGTCTGTCGGCCATGCCCGTGCGTTTGTGTACGACGCCCCGAACGCTTGATTGCCTCCTCTTTTTCCCCTTTGATCGATCTTTTTTTTCTAGGGAACCCTTTGATCGATCTAGAACTGCTGCGGATGGGCAGGCTCGGGGTGCGGGAGCGGCTAGCGCCAGCGGCCTGAGGCCTAGAAAAATTGACGCTGATGCACAAGCCTAAAGCCTCGTTTACTTCTAAGGTATTTATGAGGATGGAAGGGGATTATTTTGTATCCCAAAAAATCTTCACTAGTCCGTTTACTTCTCCGGTTTTGAACGACATAATCCCGAGATAGCCCCTCCCATCCCCTCTCATCCCCACATTTTTTGCCTAAATCAAAAACTCTTGGGAAAGGCTATTTGGGGGGATTGGGTGAACACCAAATCCCCTCTCATCCCATACTTATTGGGGAAAAAAATACGAGCGAAGTAAACAAGGCCTAATTTAGATGGTAGGCTTCTCTGACAATTTTTTTTGACCTAATGCCTGTGCAGCAGGGTTGGCCCATTGGGCTCCGCCCTCTAGTACAATCAGCTGTTCGCAACTCACGAACACAGTAGCACTACAGCCTTTTCTAATGGAGAAACCTATTCGCCGCCTATAGCGGGCACTATCTGGCGATCCGCTCAGAGCGCGATAGGTTGGGCCGGCCCATTTAGCAACAACAGCCGTACACGGTTTTCAGCTGGTTTTTTTATTCTGCCGGTTTTGGGAAGTTCCGGTCCGGTTTTCCTGATTTAGAGGTTTCTTTAGGTATTTTTGGGTTTTACTGGTTTTTGTTTTTTCTTTTTGGCTTTTATGGTCTTCTCCATTTTCTTTTTTTTACATTTTCGAAATTTAAGAAAATGTTCAAAAAAATGTTTGAAATTCAAAATTGTTCAATACAAAAATGTTCAAATATAAAAAAGTTCAAACTTAAAAAATGTTCAAATGAAAAATGTTTGAAATTAAAATGTTCAAATCTAAAAATGTTCAAATTTTAAAAATGTTCAAATTAAAAAGTTATTTTTAAAAAATGTTCATTTTAAAAACTCATTTTAAAATGATCAAATTCAAAAATGGTCCAATTTTAAATTTTAAATTTCCGAAAATATTCTACTCCCTCCGTTTCAATCTATAATGCCTATAGATTTTCTGCATTTATTTCATAATATAAGAGTAGATCTGCGTTTATTTGCAAAGAACCCCTTCCACCGATCAGCTGAATAGCAGAAAATACGGAAACCGATCCGATCCCGTGCATAAAATCATAAAATCTGGGAAACCGATCCTATTTCTGGGATCGTGGATGGACTCGTTAGGGGGTTTTGTGTTAAAAGATGACTTGCGCTAATTACCGTGCAGAAAATCTATAGGCATTGTAGATTGAAACGGAGGGAGTATTTGTTTTTAAAACTTCAGATTTGAAAAATGTTTTCCAAAAGGAGAAAAAATAAAAAGAAAACATAAACAAAAAGGTAAAAGAAAAGGGAGTACCTTTTTGTTGGGCCACGTCGATTTGGCCCATGGAGACAACGCTTCAGGCGCTCCCGCTTATAAAGCGGGGATTAGGCGCTCCCCTAATAGTTGTACTGTTGTTTGATTGGATGTAATAGTCAGAAACACCTTAATAAAGAATTTACGGTTCTTCAGCCACACAGAAAATAGAAACAGTAGCACCTGCGGACTAGCAACAACTCCCCTATTGGGTTTTTTGTCAACTATTCTCTCTATGTTCAAGCAGTTACAACTTACAAGGCAAAACTCACTGTCACCAAAAGAGGGGGAAGGGAAAAAGGATAGAAAGCAAGGTCAAAGGAGCAACTGCTCAGGATGTGGGACACACGGGAGCGGAGAGGACGTTGTTCAGCTGCTCAATGTTCGCAGCGATGTAGTGGATCCCGCGCAGCTTCTCCATGAGACGTGGATAGATCCCATAGGAAACTGAAGACATCACTGCGTTCCTACATGAACTACTCTGAAGTTTTAAATCTCGTCTTGAGTGCAGAAATACAATATCCATGCAGGGCCAGCTCCTGATAACGTTCAGCAACAATGCATGGCAGGAACACGCACTCACAAACGGAAGGGCTAAAGTGCTAAACCATCTCCAGCTGGCTGTTGCGGTGCCGAAGATCCAAAGTTGCAGTGCAGTGTTCCGCTTCCCTAGGACTGCACTGCTGTATTATCTTCATCTGGTGGACCTGACAGAAACGCAGTGCTGAGGTCCATTTTCGTCGTCGTTGCTACACTAGGGGTACATCTTGGAGACCTTTTCGGATAGTTCATCGATGGTCTCTTCCGCCGTTTCCCCAGAGATTTCATCGTCATACTGAAGAATAACAGAACAACGAATGGTGAGACGAAGTCACTGCTTGAGCTCTAAAGCGAAACAAAAGAGTTGATTGTTGATAGTGCAAGGATATGGAGTACCTCTGGTCCTTTATTTAGATCCACACCAACACACTTGGAAGCACTAGCTCCCGCGCTCTTCAGGTTCATTATTACCATCATTTGATGTACCTACTCTCTGCCTGGTACACTCAAGTCAATGCAGACCTTAGCACAAATAACTGAGATCAAAGCAAGAAGCGCACTTCAAATTTCTGACAGACATGTTACCTTGGTAAGGAGGCATGCCTTCGTAGTAGTGGAGAACTTTCTCCTTTGCTGTAATGCTCCTCCTGGTGTGCAAACTCTTGTTTAAAGCGATCATACCCACTGCATCATCAACAATAGCCATACCATGATACGGTAATTACAAGGATATGCTAAATTGCTTAGAGTTTATTAAGTCGGATGACTTCTTGCATCACAACTCAAGTCTGTGTTGCACCTTGGATAGAGGAAGCTAGTCTGTTCTCCACCTTTAATGTATTCCTGCAGCATCTGTGGATGATACTCCAAAATCTGTTTCATTTCATGAAATAATCAACTTCTGAAGTGCGAAATATATACTCTGAACGCAAAACAGGAAACAAGCTATGACTCTCTACCTCTCGATAGATCAATTCTCTAACATCATTTTTTGTCAACTCTCGCCTCTCAAACTCAAACTCAAGTTTCGAAATTGGATCTCCTGAAGGCTCACGTTCCACATTAGCAATTGTTGCAAAGTATGGATCGGCCAAAGCCTGAAGAATTAAGAAGACAGAAAAATATAGCATATAAAGACATTTACATGTGTGTGTGTGAAATTGTTAAAACAAATGTAAAAGAGAATACTCTTGTGTTTACCTCTTCAGCTGTAGGTCGGTCTTTAGGATCAAATGCAAGTAAACGCTCTAGTAAGCAAACCGCCAATGGATCAGCACTAGGAAATTTCTGAGTCAGGGGAACAGGATGTTTTTTTCGCATGTAACTTAAGTACCTCCTAGCCTTTTCATTTCGAATCTGCAAAGGTCATAGGCAGCAGCAAATGATTACTCCTGTAACTATATTGTACCATTGTAAAATTAGCAGATGAAAGACCAACATAAATCGCGAAAGATATAACAAGATGGGATCTGGTGGAGTTGCTCTATGGCTTGCAGTGCAACCTACTAAAGGGTGCACCAGGATTGAAATTTGTAGACGTATTGTTTCATCTTGTTAGTGAACTCTGAGAAAGTCTCCTCGAATATTACCTTGTGCATGATTGAAGCAAAAATAAGGGGCAGGAAACAAACATACCCGAGATATGGTTTCTAATGATGGAGTTCCAAGAATATCTGTTATCATATCTAACTGGTGGACGACATTCTTCCCAGGAAAAAGTGGTTGTCCAGAGAGAAGCTCAGCGAATATGCATCCAATACTCCAAATATCAATAGCAGGAGTGTACTGCATACAAATTGACACTTGTCAGAAAGATGGGACAAATCTGACACTTGCAAAGAGAGTTTTAGAATCTCTAGATGAAACTTACTTTACTTTAATTTTCGTGTGAGTACAGCTTGTTTTTATAGAACTGTGTGTATACACAATTACAATGATTAATAACAAGAAAAATATGAGTACAAAGCTGTCGATTCCGGAGTTTTTAAAAAACAAAAAGGACAACCATAATATATAACATGTTACTTCCCATATGTCTACTACAACAAGCTCTAATAAGACAAACTTTGCCTGGCTTCGGTGATGGAAGGGAAGGATGGCGGCGCGCCTTCGGCTCGTGCTAGTGTCTGTAGTCGTCACTAGGTGGTCCAATGGCCTATTTGTAATTTTTGTTACTTTTAGTCATCTTTGTACTTATGTTGATGATTATTAGTAGATCGGTGAAATTTTTGAAAAAATACACGTTACCATACTCATGGAAGTAGGTTATCACGATATATACCTACCCTAAGGATGCTTTTGGTGGCATGCATGCTAGTTGGCCCGCATGGGGAAGACGAAATCGGGCCGATTGGTTGCCCGCATGGGAGGCTGAGCTGCGCGCCAGCGTGAAACTTAAAGCAGACCGTAGCCAGGCCTCGCGACAACGTCTGATTCCACCCTTTCTAGCGAGCCACCCTGCACGAGGGCGTGCGACCATGGCGCACGCGGGAGATTTTCCCCATCACCTCCCCCCTGATTCTAGCTTTGTTCCCCGGTCAGCAAGCATCAGGTAAGCAGATCTCTCATCACTGGTGACCGGCGGTGGCATCGAAGGCGGGGGCAGCGTTCGCGTGAAGACTCGTATGTGCTCTATCTCAGGTAGTCAGCTCCGTTCTCTCCTGAGACAATGACGGTAAGTCACCACTTATCCGGTTAGGGTTCGTAGGTAGATCTCGAACGGATGTAGTGTGAGCGATTTGGTGGTAGATTTTAGCTTATTGTGTTGTGATACACCTCGATCTGCAATAATGGCATGCTAGAAATGGTTGAGCAAGATGTTGACCCTTTTGCGATGGTAGAACTGCTAGGTTGAGCTTGATCTTATCCCTGCTATGTTGAGCTAGTTGTTCACAATTTTGTGCTGCTGGTAATGGTTGGTTTTAGCTTCCTGTGTAGTTTTACAACTGGATCTTCATCATTTATGTGGAATGTTTATGCCCAAATCGACTGCAATGTTTGCATGCATCTATATTTGTAGGACTCGTTCTGCAACGATTTCGCCCTTGCTCTAGTCCCTCTTAGGGAATCCCAGATCGCTTCCTATGTGGATGAGAGTCAGGCACTGTCGCCGAACCCTGTGGTGAGCAAATCCTCCACTCAAGATAGTTCCCTTTTGTCTTTAGACCCAACCGGAGCTTTGTGAGTGTCGTCGCTGCCAATGTTCAAGCCAAGCTTGTCAATGCCCAGAAGAAGGCGCACACGAAGGGGACCATGAAATGGCTCCCTTACATGTCCACCTTCATTCTGAACAAGATATGTGGCATCGTCAAGAACGGAGTGTGCACTGAGAAGGGTTTCAAAGAGACCCACCTCAATGCCTGCGCAAAGGCCTTGTTCGAGCACTACGGCGCTGAGGTGTCTAGAACTCAGGTGTATAGCCACCTGGGGATGTGGAGGGTGCGGTGGATCTACGTTAACAAGCTGAGAGACTTAAGCGGCACCCAATGGGATGACGAGGCCTATACCATCCTCCTGTCCCACGAACACTAGCAAGGCCATGTCGCGGTTAGCTCTATGCCTACATACTTTCACTTCATCAAAACTAACTATGCCTTCAAGTCTAACACACTCTCTGTTGCAATCGTAGGCGCACCAGAAGGACGTTGAGTTCCTGAACAAGCCCATCAACAACTATGTGCAGATGCATACCATCTTCTCGTGTGGTCTTGCCACCGGCAGGTATGCCATGGGGTCAGGTGAGCCCCTTGGCACTCCTGTTGCACCTAAGGTTGTTGACACCCAAGACTCGTACACGGTCGTCCTTGGTGATCCAGACAAGCATCTCGATGCTCCTCCGATGCCACTTGGTGGCAATGGAAAGAGGAAGAGGGGCACTCTAGATGACGAGATGTCTGACGCCATCAAGGACGTCGCTCATGCCATTAGGGAGAACAAGCCCACTGACATGCATCCCGACCTGTACCGGGCTGCGATGGACCTTCTTCGTTTCACAGAGGAGAACCTCATGGCGGCGCTGAGCCACCTCGTCGACCACAAGGCTCACGGTACGAGCTTTCTAGGCATGAGGGAGGCTCACGTGATCCTATGGCTAAGGACCTTCCTTGGCAAGTACCATAACTAGTCTGGCTTCGGCCATGGGATTAAAGAGGCATGCATGGGGGTGATGTTGATGTTGATGATGATCATATGCTGATCGTGACTTGATGTATATTTTGGTGGTAGCTAGGACTTACAAACTTCTGATGGCATGTACTATGATAAGGTGGTATATACTAACCCCTCATGTGACGGTGAATTGGCGGTGTTAGGATGACACCCACTTTTGTTGTGGTGGTAGGTTGGCACCATAGTAGTGTAGGTTGAACTTGTGATCCACTTTTGGTAATGAGCATGCATGCTTCTGTTAGTTTCTGATCTTGTGTAAACTTGTGAGCTTTCCAAATTACTTGTTTCATGCTTTTGATCATGTACCTTGTTCTTCTTTCTGCTATTTTGTGGTATGTGGTGTTCAAAGGGACGCAACCAGGGATCTAAAATTCATGGAGGATCTGCCAAGCACAGGTGAACGGCTTCTCCAACAATAGCTACAGAGGGTATGATACTCTGGAGGAGGCACAAGAGGTGTTCCAAAATTTCTTGGCTGATCAGGAGGACATGGCTCTTCAGGCTATGCTTGATCAAGCTATGTCTCATCATTTAATTCAGCAGCAGCCAACGCCTCATCATCCTATGCATCATCACCGACTACCCCATCACCCTATGCTTATCATAGGAATGCCATTGGTTCTGGCAGCAACAGGATCAAAGATGTCATCATCGTTGCTCTCTTGTTGGTGATCTTTAAGTTCATGGTGTACTAGTAGGTAACGTGCATGATTGGATGTAGCTATGTGGCAATACATGTTGGTAACCTCACCAAACGGTATGCAAGGTGACCATAACTTCCTTCATGTGGCCAACCAAACAACTTTGTTTTTCCACTACTAGGGCCAAATGGAGTTGCACAAGCAACAAAACAAAGTGGGAAAAGTTGCCCAACCAATACGAGCAACACGCATGCAAGCCACCAAACAGGCTACACAACTTGACTCATTGTCTGTTCCTACCGGGCAGTGTTGGGGTGGACATTGCCCAGCTGGGCCAAGATTTTGATGTATACTACCAAACGCGAAACGCGCCCTAAGATATCTCTGTAGGTATGCGCGGAAGTCTTAGAGAAGTTTATGTTTAGTCGCACCCTATACTTACATGCAAAATCGCTAGCTACCAAGAAAATACCTATGCACCCTAAGTCCGCGTTAGAGCACCTTATATATCATTCCCCAATGTGGATCCATGAAACAACGTTATTGCAACAATGAATCCTAATATAACAACAACAACAAAAAAGCCGAGACATCTCATCTAACGACTTGGATATGGCCGCTCACGGTGGAGAATTATTGCCTACTGGCAGAGCGGACCACATCTAGGTCCGATCGCCTGCATGATCTGTTGGAATTCTGTCCGTGGTGGGGAATTATTGCCCGCCGGTAGAGCAGACCACGTCCAGGTCTGCTCGCCCGCATGACATATTGGAATTATGTCCGTAATATGGCCCAGCCTTCTATATTTCATGACTTCTGAAATTCCGGAAGCATGTGGCCCATTCATGTAAGGTAAGTGATGGGACAAAAAATTAATCCCACATAGCTAGTTTAGAGAGAGTTGAATCTCCTTGTAAATGGGTATACAGATATGTCTCTCAATTCTAAACTCTATGTGTCCGGACCGTGAATTGGAATTGGGAGACAAGTTGTTGGTCAACTAAGAAGAAATTATCCCTACTTTTGTATGATACCACTCCCTGAACATGCAATAATTTCCTAATCCGCACGGCAGGCTGATTTTATCTTAATGTGGTTTGAGTGGCTTATTTAAGTGGAAATGTTTGTCCTGTAAGAGTCTATAACAGTTGGATACACATATATGATTTTGGTTGTTAAACATCATAGTCTATATGAGTTTATAAGAGTTGGATGCTCTATAATTTGTCTCATGAAAGGCCATGAAATATGACCATAAGCACTACCTGCGGGGAACCTTGCGACAACACAACATTGGTGAAGGCTTTGTGTGAAGCTTGATTTGCAAAAAACCTTGCAATTTAATCCTTAGTACGATGTTCAAGTAACAACTGGGTGAAAGTTCAACTTAGCAGTCTCTACTGTAGTACCGGTATATAAAACAATGTTTGTAACCAAAGACAAACATTACGTGTGTCTAGATCTAGTAGGAGGATTGTTGGAATTATGACTGTAATATGCCCCATCCCATTTATTCTATTCCATAATTCCGGAAATCCCAGACGCCAAATGGACCATTCATATAAGGAAAATGGTGGGATAAAAGTTTAGTCTTATAAGGAGATTGTTCTAGTTGTTGTATGAATATGAGAAGAAGACTACTACGCGTTCCTCCTCCTCCTTCTCCTCCTCCTCCTCCTCCTCCTCTGCCGCCCGCTCGCCTCACCATCACGCGTGCGCCGCTTGTTGCGGGTTGCGGGAATGAGCCAAGCCTATGCCCCTGCCACTCGATTCTAGAGCTTTGCACCGCCGCTCATGTCTTTTCTACCCCGCTTTGCGGCTTGCACCGCAGGTCGGGATATTAGGCCTCTGAAACTGAAACCCTGCTTCTTTGAGTCATGTGCGGGAGAAGAGCGATATGGTTTTTGGGGAGCACGTCTGCACGATTACTTGCTTCTTCTGCAACACGGACACCGGCGACTACTTCCCCTGCGACGACTTCCTACCCGACCTCCACAGCCTCTTCGATAACATGGGCGACAACATCACCAATGCGAAAACGAACGGTTCTTCTTATGCACCGTATGTGTTTATGTTCCTCCTATTTGAAATCATGCTGCAGTTTCTTGATTATAGCAACATGTGTAGACTTGCTATTATCTCTCTATATGTTAAGGTATCATGACTAGTTCGATTCTTATATTTTTACTAATGTTTTATCTATTTTTTGTTGATTAAATCATATGGAAAATTGCTCATATTTCCAACATGACCTCCAGCACGTATCCGTCGGCATTGCTTCCACGCGCGTGCAAGATCCAAGGTGGCGCATCCGAGCTCCACGGTGACGCGTCCGAGCTCCGGGGGTGGTGATGTAAGAGCATCTTTAGTACTCCCTCCGTCCGTTAATAGATGTCGGAAGGTTCGTCTAAATTCGGATGTATCTATGCACTAAAGAGTGTCTAGATACATTTGAATTTAAACAAACTTTGGACATTTAAAAAGAGACAGAGGTAGTAGATACAGAAAACCGCCCGCATCCCACTTTTTATATTTTGGCCCAAAACTTGGCCCCATCAAATTCCCCATCTTGGCCCGCATTGCAAAACTGGATGCAGCAATATCCATCGTGATCCGTCTGCGCCGTATATAAATAGGATTGGGGGTCGCGATGCAGCACTACCCCATCCATTTCCTCCTCTCCTCTGCCCGTCTCCGCCACCGCTGCCAAGCCGACCGTCACCGCTAGATTGCACCAAAATCAAATTGCCACCGCCAGCCGCCTCCGCTCCCCCCCCCTCTAGCTCCTCCCTCCATGGCCGACCTCAATTTGGCGAATGGCGGCCATACATTTCCGCTGCGCGGTCGCGGCTCCCGATCAACGACGGAGACCCAAGTAGAGCGGGCGGAGTGCATTTCGTATCAAACGAGGCGACGCGGCGCGTTGTCCCGCTGCAACTCGCGATCTCCTGGTTTGTTTGGCCTCCTACCGAGCGCGAATGACGGCGAGGCGGGGTTGTCGTCCACTCAGCGAGTTCACGCGCCATCGTCTGCACCAGCACAAGTTCGTGTGCTGCCGTTGCTCGAGATCGACTCGAGCCAAGGCGAGGAGGAGGACGATGCTTCTTGGGAGGCGCGTCACCTCGCGATGCGGAGGCGCAACTACCTCACCACTGTCGTCACTGGCGTGTGGAGAAGGCGATGCGCACCCGCGACGCCAACGTGGAGGAGGCACGCGATGACAAGGGGTAACCTTATCAATGCCCATAATGATGGACCTTGGTTTTGATGAAGGAGAACGCTGGTGAATTCAAAGACCGGTCAGCCAAACTAGGTAGCCGACGAAAGTAGGATCAAGGGCGAAAACCGCTGAGATTGTATTATCATAAAACTAGGGTTACAGGTGTTTCGCGAGTTGTGAATCTACTACCCCACCCCTCGGTGGCTCCTCCTAGCCCTTACATAGTGGGCTAGGTCTCAGAGTCCACCTCGGGTTGATTACAATGTATATGTCGGTTTACCCGATATGGGCCTAGCTTTCCTACACTTCACATAGTTTAATGGGCTTCGACTTCGTGCAGTTTTCTTAATGGGCCTTCGCCTATTCCGTCCTGGACTTCGTACTAGAGATGGTAATGTTGAGTTCCCGATATGGCATAACCATGTCAGTAGCCTACGAGACTCTATTCGAGTCATAGCCTCGGGTCGAGTCTCAATTCTTCGACTTCTTCCTTTACAACACGAATTTGTAATTAACTCATCCTTTTAATCGATAATAAATGTTTTGAATGGTGCAGCAGTAAGCTGGAGGAGTGCTAAGCAAAGCGTTGTGGCGAAATCTTCAACTGAATCGGAATACATAGCTGCTTCGGAGGCTTCATCAGAGGCGATGTGGATGAAGTGTTTCATTACTGAGCTTGGTTTGGTTCCTAGTGCGTTGGACCCGATGACCATCTATTGTGACAACATGGGTCCATAGCCAATGCACAGGAACCAAGGTCACACAAGAAGCTGAAGCATATCAAGCTACGTTTTCATTCTATTCGCGAGTATGCCGAAGACGCGACATAAAGATTTGCAAAGTACACACTAATCTGAATGTGGCATATCCGTTGACTAAAGCTCTCCCTAGAGCAAAACATGACCTACACCAGAACGCCATGGGTGTTAGGTATATTACTACATAATCTAGATTATTGACTCTAGTGCAAGTGGGAGACTGTTGGAGATATGCCCAAGAGACAATAATAAAATAGTTACTATTATATCTTTGTGTTTATGATAAATGTTTGCGTCCCATGCTATAACTGTATTAACTGGAAATATTAATACATGTGTGTTTTGTAAACATAAAAGAGTCTCTAGTAAGCCTCTTATTAAACTAGCTTGTTGATTAATAGATAATCATAGTTTCATGATCATGAACATTGGATGTTATTAATAACAAGGTCATATCATTGGGTGAATGATGTGATGGGCATACATCCATAGTAAGCGTAGCATATGATCAAGTCATTTAGTTCGTTGTGCTTCAAGCTTTAAGATACATAGTAACTTAATCCTTCGACCATGAGATCATGTTAATCACCTACACCGGATGGATGCTTCGATGACACCAAATACTACTTCGTAAATGGGTTGTTATAAAGGTGGCATTAAGTGTTCGAAAAGTATAGGGTTGAGCCATGTGGATCAATAGTGGGATTTGTCCATCCTAATGACGGATATATATACGCTGGGCCCTCTCGGTGGAATGACATCCGATTAGCTTACAAGCATGTGAGTATGTGACTGGCTCATAAGGGATATCATATCACGGTACGAGTAAAGAGTACTTATCGGTAACGAGGTTGAACTAGGTATGGAGATACCGACGATCAAACTTCGGATAAGTAAAATATCGCGAGACAAAGGGAATTGTTATTTATGTAAATGGTTCTTTCGATCACGAAGTCATCGCTGAATATGTGGGAGCTATTATGGATCTCCAAGTCCCGCTATTAGTTATTGATCATAGAAGAGTCTCGATCATGTCCGCATAGTTCTCGAACCGTAGGGTGACACACTTAAGGTTTGATGTCGTTTTAAGTAGATATGGAATATGGAATGGAGTTCGAATGTTGTTCGGAGTCTCGGATGGGATCCAGGACATCACGAGAAGTTTCGGAATGGTCCGGAGAATAAGATTTATATATAGGAAGTCACTTTCCAAGTTTGGAAATGATCCGGTGCATTTATGAAAGGCGCTAGAACACTATGGAAGGTAGAGTCCCGGATGGACTCCACCAACCCTAACCGGCCAACCAAGAGGGAAGGTGGAGTCCATGGTGGATCTCCGGCCAACCAAGCGCCCGAGATGTATTGCGTATCATTCCGAATGGATCTCCTTCGCCGTGAACTGCAGTGTATCACCCTGAGCGTCAAGGTACCCCTATCTTAGGTGTGGTGGACAAATTCCTTGGCGACTCCCTTATTTCGAGCGTGGGCCCCGATTTAAGCGCAACAATATTCGTTTTGATGTATCTTACGGTAATTATTGAGGTATACTAACAATGTTAAAGATGTAGGAGTATAATACACACGCTTGAGAGGTATAGTGAACATGGGAGTATGTATACTTAGGAGACAGTATTGAGTTTAAGAACTGAAGGAACTTACTTTCGAGAAAAAACTGCCACATAATTCAGGTGCTCTGTACCTTCTTGTTGCTACATAATCCTTTGCAAGGAAAAGCAATGCGAAAAATAAGAAAATATAGGAGAATGATGATTATTACATACAGTGGCAAACACCTTACCGTCCAAATAGTATAAGGAACATCATTAAAGTATACACGTGCAAGTCCAAAGTCACAAATTTTCAGTTTGCAATCCGAGTTGACGAGTATATTCTTGGGCTTTAGATCGCGATGGAATACATTACCTGTGCCAAGATATACAGCACAATACTGTTAGGAAAATAAACAGAAGTCCAGTGACTATTTTTATAAATCAAGTCAAGGATTGTGCTAAATTAATCGGTTAACAATTTCATGGAGATTAGCAATAGCTCGCTGACTTACCCGCATGGATGTACTTGAGAGCACGGAGTAGTTGGTAAAGAAAATACTGATAATGTTCTGCTGTGAGGTCATCATTCACTTTGATTACGTGATGGAGATCTGACTCCATGAGCTCGAAAACAATGTATATATCTTTGAATTCCCTCCGAGAAGGAGGGAGCATTATGTGCTTGATCTTAACTACGTTCGGATGACAGAGCAGCCGAAGGAGCTTGACCTCACGCAGAACACGTGTGGCATCCGAGACATGTTCAAACACAGCATTAATCTTCTTAATCGCAACCCGCTCACCGGTGCGGGTATCTACTGCAGAAGCAACTACTCCATAATTCCCTTTGCCGATGAGTGCTTCGATTTGGTACCGGCTTGCTTCTCCATACTCAGTGGAGAAGTGATTTTCCAGTGTATACTACAAGATCACAATTCGGAAGAACAAATTAAAACCAATTATGAATGTACAGAACATTCTAAATTGAAGAAATTGAAGATTGAATCCAAAAATATATTTAAGTACTTGGTAATGAAATAACCTATCTACTTTCACGACGTCAATAGTAGATCACGGCTAGATCGCTAGCCATTGTTCCTTTCTGATTATGTCTCAGAGTCCAATGTTGAGTGAGCAAAATATATATGGTTTGGATGAACTAATGAGTACCACATTTGTTAGATCCCCAACAAGCATCATGTAACTGAGATTTGTTATAAGAGGAGCCGGAGTGTGCTATATAACGGGCATGTGGAACAGTGTGTTGTTCGCCACACAAAACTATTGCTGGCATGTAAATGCGAGAAACAAGAGAGAACACGAAAGTCTCAGTAAACCTCGACACCTTGGGAATTAGTGCAGAAGCACACTCATGGTGCTCTGAAAATCGGTACAGGGCAAAGTAATTTCAACACCATCTTTATGCACTAATTCAAGGATCGTTTTTTATCAGAAAGAAACATATCCATCGATCATGGAAAAGATGAACTGGATCAGCCTCACCAGGTGGACGTAGGATAAGTTATGAGTGCTTTCAGCATGTATCTAGGACAAGTATTGGATATCTCCGACACACACACGTAGTACAGGTACTAAAAGCTCTCTGGCACTCTACTCAAAAGTGCAGCAGATTTTCAATGAGGAGAACCCCCAAAATCAGGGAATAAGCCACGGGCTGAAGCCAGCCGGAACTTCTTACACTAATATCAAATGTCGGGTAAAACAAGTTCTCTATGAAGAACTAGAGGCTATTGTGCATTAAAATTTTCCTATCTTGGATATCAGAACAAGATTTAGGGTTACAAGAGCTAGGGATTGGCCGTAGAGGCCTCCTCTAAGGTTTCCCTGGTGAAAACAAAAAGAGGTAGGGATTGGAAGAATCTCACCGAAGATGTGACTTTAAGTTGGTGGATCTAAACTATACAACCTTAAGGTGGAACTCGCTTTGCTTGATGGCAAGCTTTTTTCCTTCAACCTTCGTTCTTTCCCTTTATCTCTCGATTTTCTTTTCTTTTCTTCTCTAACATTTCCAATAACAACATCGTGCGCCTTGTTGAAATGTATATGTCGATTGCCTTAGCCCTTTCCATCAGTTGAAAAGGGCTAATGCAATCCAGATATACACTTCAACACTCCCACTCACGTATGATCGAGAAAATAAGTCAACACGTGTAGATTGAGAGGTACTCTAGAGTCATACCTCCGAGTCACCGGTCCATATTCAAGGCCTTTTGTTGAGCTTACCTCTGAAATTGCACGTGTTGACTTGTCTTCACTGTTACACGCGGGGGGGGGGTTGTATGTGGATAGTACTACCCTTTTCCATCAGTTCGAAATGCCTAATGATTGTGTTGGCTAGTGCATGAAGCTTGACAGTCTTGAGTTCAAGTTCTGGCTTTCGCACTTTATCCATACTTATTGGCCTCCTGAGTGATACATCTATGTCCATGTATTGACCTCTTTAGCCATACATGTGAGACTTTTCTATTCACTTGCTGACTTTCTCTTCTCTTCACAGTGTTGTTGGGTTCGTCGGTTGATTCATCGGTTAGACACGAGGCTAGACCTGACATTTGTTGTTGGGTTCGTCGGTTGATTCATGGAACGACCCATGGAGGAGCAGATTATGGTCTTCACTACTGGCAGAAGACAAAGGAGGCACGACTAATTGGTAACAATGACAATGACCTAGCCAACGACATTGACATCGGGAAGAGCACGAGCGACACTCTAGTATTCCTCAACAACTTCTTGGTGAGTTGACAATCTCTCAAACAGAGGGTGGTTGCTCAGTCTTCCTATGAGACAGAGTATGTCATAGCCACAACTGCAGCAAGTCAAGGAATCTTGCTCGCTCGACTGCTTGGAGAACTTCACGGAAGAAAAGCTTAGATAGTTGAGCTAATGGTGGACAGCAAGCCTGCCCGGGCATTAGTCAAAAATCTAGTCTTTTATGAGCACAACAAACATATCGATATTCGGTATCACTTCATTAGAGGTTGCTTGGAAGATGGAAAGATCAGCGTCAACTTCATCAATACTTCAAATCAGCTCGCGAACATTTTGAAAAAATCACTTGGGCGAGTAAATTTCAGAGTTGCGTGCTAGAATTGGAATGGTCGAGTTCAAGTCAAGCATGAAGAGCAAGGATTAAGGGGAGAATTGTTAGAGTAATCCTTGCTTAGAAAATAAGCTAGTACTAATAGGTTCTAGTAGTACTACTAGATTCAAGTAGTAACTTTTGTAAACCTTGGGCATAAACTAGGCAGCAGTAGCACATCTTGGTTAGCTCTAGAACTTTCTGTTTGGGGTGTGAGGTGCAAACCCACCTGCCCTTTGTACTCCTATATATACCCTATGCAATACAAACTGAAATAGCTTTTCGCAGCCACACATAGACTACTTTCTACACACTACATGTGAACTAAACGCATGTACAATAGAAGGTGCTTAGAGGGGTGCTTAGAAAATAAACCTATTTTTACCTAAGCACCGGTGCTTATTTGTACTAGATACATGCCTAACTAAGCATCTCTCATGTACAAATGAGCACCAGTGCTTACCAAAAAGTTTGGTTTATTTTTCTAAGCATCTTCCACTGTACATGGCTTAACAGGACTAACAAGTAGAAGGGTAGTGGAAAAGGTTGGAAAAGTAGGGAGGTAGAAGAGAAGTACAAGTAGGGAATAGATATTTCATTGCTTGCATTTCTTTCGAAAGAAGATACTGTATATCCTTATATAGACTTTATAGGTCAGTTGTTGTTCACTGGAAACTAACTGCAGCTTGTAGCAGGTGGAAACTATTACTCCCTCGGTTTCTGGGAATAAGGCCTACAATTTTTTCCTAGAGTCAAACAATGTAAAGTTTGATTAAGTTAATAGAAAATATGCCAACAACTATAATACTATATATATATCATATGAAAATATGTTTTATCATGTATCTGCTGGCATCGATTTGGTATTGTATATGTTATTGGTTTTTATACAAATTTGGTCAAACTTTACATTGTTTTACTTTAACAAAATTGTAAACCTTCTTTTTAGGAATGGAGATAGTACAAAATAGCTTCTTTACGGAGCTATTCCAAACTGACACTCGTGGTATGTAAGAGAATTCAGTGTGGGTTCCCGGTTCAAACCATATCCCCCCCCCCCCCAAAAAAAAAAAGTGAACCATAACCCGCCTCTCAAACATTTGTAGTCATCTAAATTGCACCCATTTCTAAACCCAGCCCATTGGGCCTGTTTGAGTCAAACCATTAGTAGACATAACAGACTGTAGAAAGTTGTAGGACCCTAATAATTTGTTTTGTTGTTTATTTCGGTGACACCTCATGGGGTATATATAGAAGTACAGGAGAGAGGAGACTTGGAGTACAAGATGTTATCTCTAGAGTCCTAGTCCACCTCTATGGCCTATACGTATTCTAACATTCCCCCTCAGTCGTAGCAGGAGTGAAGCGAACGAGTGCAACTGGATTTGAAATTTCACGCTTCCGTCCTCATCTCCTCCTTGTCATCATCGGCGTCCCCCTTCTGGTGCCTTCTCTTCCCTCCCGCAGTCACAGCGGGAGTGTTATGGACGCAAGTGACGATGCGGATGCTGTCGACTGGATTTGTTGCCGATGTGTAGCTGGATTCATTGTTTATTTCGGTGACCCTCATGGGGTATATATAGAAGTACAGGAGGGAGGAGACTTGGAGTACAAGATGTTATCTCTAGAGTCCTAGTCCACCTCTATGTCCTATACGTATTCTAACAAGGACTAGAGGTAGTGGTGGTAAAAGAACAAACACTAAAACATAATACGGTTGGTGTGCGTGGGTGTGGTAGTGGTGTGGGGGATACCAAATACACATCATACCATGCAATACCATTTAGTTATCATACTCATACCTCTGACGCTGACGATGTTACCTCATTGCCGCCACGCAATTCCAGTCTTCGCAGTCCTTGAAGCATCTTAATAACTTCTGCTGCTGTAGGCCTTTTGGTCCGCTCAGGATTTACACAGATTAGACCTACCTGAATGCAATTCTTTATTTGCTGGCAATCTATTTTTAGCGATGTATAACCTGGTGTTTTCTCTAGCACAACGCTCCATTTTTTTAGTGTCTGAAATCAGAATACAATTCTAGAATGTTACTACTATGAAAAGTTAAATGTAACATAGTCACCTTGGACCTCCATGTTCAAGGAAACAGAAGTTTGCTTACAAGCTCAATAAAGTCCTCTGAAGATGTTCTCGTAACGTCTGGGTAGTCTCTGTGTCCAGTGACTAACTCCAAGATAATTACACCCAAACTGAAAATGTCTGACATCGGTGTGATTGTACCACCTTGTATGTATTCTGGTGGCATGTAACCTCTGCATCACAAGATGAGTATGTGAACACTGAGTGTCTGTAAAACTGTATGGAAAACACAATTCGCAGATAAAGGCAATGGATTATTAAGAGGCAATTCAATTACAGTGTTCCATTAGTTGTTGAGGTGTGCATAGTTTGTTGTTTATCCAGCAGTCTTGACAGACCAAAGTCAGTAACTTTGGGCACCATATTGTCAGTGAGCAATATGTTCGCGGGTTTCAGGTCCAAGTGAATAACAGGTATTATTTGCTCGTGGAGGTACTGCAGACCATTGCAAATACCCTTGATTATTGTGTAGCGTGTGCGCCAATCAAGTCCAGAAGATTCATCTGCAGTTTGTAGCAAAAAGGAGAGCATTCAACAAATGTTCTCCGAAAATCAATAATTGATGTGCTCTACGTCATATAGAAACGACTTCAAAGTTCTACTAGAGGTTCCCTTTTATCATCCAAGACCGATTTTGGCATCATACATCGATCTGCTGCAACATTCATAATATATGTGAACAACGTGTGGTTTTCAGGAGCTATGCTCAAACCACGAAAACTGGAATCTCAGATAAATACAAGATATGTCCCATATATACCTGAAATATACCGATCAAGACTTCCCTTAGGAAGATATTCCAAGCAAAGCAAACATTGTGTCTTCTCAGCAAAAATGAATTTCCCATTGTGATCCATATGTACATTCTGTGTTTCGTAGCAGTAGCCTATTAATCGCACTATATTTGGGTGCTTAAGCGTCACAAGAAGATCAACCTCGTTCTTAAACTGCTTCATAAAGTTTGGCATTAGCTCCAGAAATTTCTTTATAGCAACCATTTCACCATTTTGTTGAACTCCCTGTTCAAATTCCCGTATTACTATGAACTATAGGTTTTCAACTCGGCAACATTTATACTGCCTCTGTCCATAAATAGATGTCTTAGATTTGTCAAGATTTGGATGTGTGTAGACATCCAAATCTTGACAAATCTAAGACATCTATTTATGGATGGAGGGAGTAGAACAAGTGGACAAACTAAAATGCTTTAAGATTACCTTGTATACCACACCAAAACCACCTTGACCAAGTACTCGATCATCAGAGAAGTTGTTTGTGATCTCTTTCAAATATTGTAATTGCATCATGTCTGGTTTCGAAGTTTGACCATGACTGTGCAATGTCCTCTCCTGGTTAGCAAGTCTGCTAGAATGACTGCCCATTTTTTCTCTTTGATTGAATGAACAACTTCATAAAATAAATAGCAGGGTGCATAGGACTCCAATAAGTCGTGGTGTACCAACTTGTCAAGAATTCACCAGAGAAAGAAAACTGTAGAATAGAACACAGATGCATTATGTTTGCGTATTCAAACACCCAAAAAGTTTAGGTGTACCAAGTTCCCTCAAAGTAACAATTTACACACGGACTGCAGGTTAGGTATGGTATTGCAACATTTCTATTAAACCACTGCCTTTGTGGTGCCATCGAGTGATACCTTAGCTAAGAGCATTCTGGAACTGTCACCAGCTCGGAATCAGGAAGTTCGGGAGGAGATTAGAATGGTTATTTAGGGTTGGAGCAGAGGGGGTAACAAGGTTCTCCCTCTGTCGCGCGCTGGGGCTCATCCCTCTACACAACTCAGTTAGGCAATTTTCTGGTTTATTGATCGATGGTTCCTAGTACAGTCTACGTCTCTCTTTATAGGCCAGAGAGACTACGAAAACTTGTAAAGCAAACAAACCCCTAATAAACGTGAAATTAAACAGGACTTTCTAATAGAGATACTATTCGAAAAAAGATAGTGGGTCTTTGGCTGCCAAAACTAGCCACACGCACCCAGTGGAACCGCAGTTGTCGTGGTTTCAGATGATGCCTGGTCTTGGGTCTGCGGCTGTAGTTATGCCCCAGCATTCATCCGTAACAACCGGTGGCAAGTAGAGAAGCAGCCTAGGCATCTTCTACTTCTTTCATTAGAGTTGCGTTAAATTAGCCCGCTAATGCCTAGAAGAATACCAATGAAGTCGTCTGATGGGAAATTGGAACCAGATCCATTCTAACTACAGAACTGACGAATGTTATGTCCGAATTGTACTTGAAATTAAACTTTTCAGTCTGTGCTCATGTTTAATCTCACCCGAAGAACAAGAGTTTGATCCATCCATACCTCCACAAAACAGATCACGGTAACCATACCTTAAAAGTTTCGGATCTAAAATACTTGAAGAAAGAAGTTTCGTATCAGATACAAGATTCCGCCTACAAATCCTTACGCGGCTTTATCATGAATCATTTGTATGTGGTTGGATCCTAGCAACCACATATGAATCTGAAGCACTGATAGAGAAGGCTAGGACAGTTGGTGAACAAGCTGCTTATATAGTATCTATTATCTAACACGACCAACTTTTGGGCCTGAAAAATTTAGGCTGCAATTTGAAAGAACGCAAACAATTCTCAATGGACTCTGATGTAAAATGGTTCCCAATTGTTGAACCGAGAAATACCAAAATAGTTTTGACATGGAGCAGTTTCCTTGACCGGCCGGTAGAGCATGGGGAAAAGATTACAACTCACCCAGCGAAGACCTGCCAGTCGCCATAGACGCCTACCCTGGGTTGGGTATTGTGGATGAGCTACAGAGTAAACCAATCAAGAATGGGTGAGCGAGGTGGAAGGGCACGCAGATCGTTGACATTGAAGGAAGCCAGCGGTGCACCAGGCAAGCATTTTTTTTTTTGGCTTGTTTGACTCTGAGAATGCGATGCACGACCAGGCACCTTCCCCAGCCATTGCTGACCGAATTTTCAACAAACAAACAATGCAGATTAGAAGTAGGGAAGAAGTTTTTCCATTGGGGAAGGAACTGGTTAGGATAATTACCGAGACGAAGTAAATGGCGGAGGAGGCCCCTTTTTTTAGAAGTCAAGGCACACAGCCCTGCTTTTCATTAGAAAAATGTAACAAGACTTTACAGCAAAACGAACCGCTATGGATCTAAGAAAAACAAAAGACCAATGACATCTGCCTATAAACCCACGCGGAGGAGGACCCTTGGCGATCTATGGCGTTCGCCATGCCTTAGCTAGGCGGCTAGGACGTGGATACCGTCTACGCCCACCGATTTCCTCCCTGGGGTAGCGGGGCGTGGCGGTGCCATGACAGAGCTCTGTTTCCCGAAAGGATAACGACGAACTGAAGAAGTTGCTTTGGGTTCCTCCTCGTTGGCCGTGGGCCTATCTCTCAAATCCGGTTTGTCACGAAGCACTAAGTATGGGTTCAATTTCACCTTCTCCATCCGATCCATAGAAGGTGTCGAGTTTTTGTCTTTGAACTAAAACCCTGACATCTCTTACGAACCGGTACCTGGAAAAGAAACAGTTAGGACTTAGGAGGCGGCGGAAGCCACAAACCCATCTAGAGTTTCGTCCTCCTCGTCGGCGATACCGCCGGTCCATTTCGTCTCCGTGGTTTTGAGGCCTTGGCGGCATGGTGGACCACGGTCCCTCGCCTGCATGGAGTTTCTGTTCTTTGTTTAGTTTGCTTTTCAGTGTCTTCTTTAAATGGTGAGACAGCGGCTACATCTTGAAGTCAGAATAAAGTCCTCCTCTCCCGATCCTCGTTTCGGTGGTGCATCTAGCGCTAGCGGAGGACGCGTGGAGTTGTGTGCCCGTCGGATCTCCTGGGATTTGGTAGGTTTTCGTGTTTGTCAGTCTCTTCCGATCTACGATTTTCATCATTGTGATGGTTGTTGCGCTGGCCCTTTCGAACCTTAGCGCGAAGACTTCTCATCTATCTACTACAACAAGCTTTGCTTGGCTCCGGCAATGGAAGGGCGAGGACAGCGGCGTGCCTTCGGCTCGTGCTAGTGTATGTAGTCATCACTAGGTGGTCTGAGTGCCAATTTGTAATTTTCGTTACTTTTTAGTCTATTTGTACTACTGTTGATGATTATTAATAGATCGGTGGATTTTTCGGAAAAAAGGGACTCAGCAATTATCAAAAAACCCCTGAAAAGTATGTGTTCATTTGTTAAAGTTCATCAATTAATCTGACTAATCCAAAAAAAATGAATTTAGCAAAGTTTGTGTACTTCAGTCTTTTTCTATAAAAAAAACGGTTTTGCTATGTCTCAGTCAACTGAGATTTTCTTAAGTCTAAGTCAATTACAAAAATGTGCTTTGAGTTGCACTTTTCTGTTAAAAAAGTGCAATTGCACTTTTCTGATAGAAATGTGCAACTGAACCGAGTTGCACTTTTCTTTAAATTGTAGTTGCACTTTTCTGAGTTGACTGAGACTTAAGAAAATCTCAGTCAACTTAGACATAGGCACACCCAAAAAAAAATGTGTACTTCAGCTGGAGCATAGGCCATGTTAAGCATCCGAATCAAATGTCCCTTGTTGGGTTCTGTCGTGAGTCGTGACCGATTGGATACAGGTGATGAACTCTTTTGTATTATATGTTATTACCTATTATCTGTATCTGCAAGCAGTACAACTTACAACTTACATGGCAAATCTCACTGTCACCAAAAGGCAAAAGGAAAGCGATGTGCCAAGGTCGCGGGAGCAATTGGTGAGGATGTGGGACACTGGGATGCAGGCTTTTACAAGGCTAATTTGCAAAATGTGGGGGTAAATGATCGCCACAATCAACATTGTTCCACTAATTTAACGGGATACGCCGGATCTTGGAAACCAGATGGGCAGTGGGGAGGTCCAGCTGACTTCCACCGTCTGATTTTATCAGGCTGGGGACCTGGTCTCTCGGTGTAGAGATGCATGCATGGAAGGTGGAGAGGAAGGGAGGGATCGGCATCGAGAGCGCCGAGAGGACGTTGTTTAGGTATTCAATGTCGGCAGCGAGCTGCAGGGCACCTCGGTCCGTAATGTAGTGGATCCCGCGCAGCTGCTCCATGAACAAAGCGGTGGCACCCTCGGCAACCTGAGACATGGAAACAAAGGTCAATAAAAAACTAGAATTTCCAGCATGGTTAAATGCATTTGGTTTGGTGTTACAGAATTATGTTAAGGTTATTTAAGGGGTTTCGATTTTCAATTGTGGTGCGCACATTCTAAATACTCCGTAATACACTTCCCTACATAATTTCGAAAAACTAAGCACTGAAGCATTGCCATTTTGTTGGTGGCATATTCTACAAGTAAACAGGTTTAACAGGGTGATGGACAGTCTTGTTGAAGATGTTAAATCAGTAAATCTAGATCATGTGACTCTGAATGTAGCATTTACCTTAAATATCCACTCTGTAGCAAAGAACTGAGCCTCATCGTTGCCAGTCTCACTGCCTGAGATACCTTCAGCAAGTGGCTCCAACTGCTGTGGCAAAGTGAGGAGATACTCCCCCACACTGGTAACATATGCTTGTGGGTACGCACTGAAGCTTGGCAGAGGAAGACCACCCTGTTCCTCGACGGACGACCAGATTGGGAGGCGAGAAATCTCACTGAGACGCTGCCGGACTTTAGATATGAGCACATCGTATACCAGCTCATTTACTTTGTCTGAGAAGGCCGCAACCCTTTGTGATGTGACAGGAAGAGCATGGAACCTTGGATCTTTTGACTGTACAACAGAAAAACAAAATTAAACGAACAGAAGATGAAGGCAAATAAAATCATATGTGCAAGTAAGTCTATGAATAGGTTCTATGGTACGGTTGAATTGCTTGTACTAGTACAACACTTAAAGGAAAGTTACTGCCGAATTTTCTGTGAAGCAAGAGATTGCAATCAAACCCTACAATTTTGCTACAGTACATATGTCTGAAGTCATGCCCAACAATGTAGAAATACATGACATCAAATTAAGAAGCATATATAGTTATCAAACACATAAATCTGTTGTATACTAGAAATAATGCTGACTCAGCCCAATAAGAAAATGCAATCTGGACCATCAGATCAGTCGTCAAATAACTCAGAATTTCAAGTGCTACCTAAATACGAGTAGGGCTTATCTAGCAAGTTGAATTCAGTGACGAGTGCAAAACATGAATCATTTCTCAAGCTCAATAACAAGCTTATTCAGATGTACAGTTGCATCACAGAGACAACTGAAGACCCCTGCATTGTAACCCTAAATGCGAGAAATTTAGAAGCATATAACTTACCTGTTCTAGTACAGTGAAGAGTTTCTTAGACTTGTCTGGTAGATTCGTGAGACGAATGGTTGCGATATCAAGCGCTGCCCTCCCACCCAGAGGCACTCCCGAATTCTCATCAGCAGTCCCTGCGGGTGATTTATCCATGGTGGAACCAAATCCGGAAACAGAAAAGTTTGTTCCAATCCTGGCAAGAGTAGCCCTTAAAGAAGCTTCAAAAACTGAGGTTCTGCTAGTTAAGCAATCAGCAACTGTAAGAACCTGCAAAGCACCCTGGACAATAGACCATTCTTCCTCTTCAGAAACATCCAGCGGTCGTGGTGCTTCCTTTTTCTCCAATCCTGAATCTCTTTTTGAGGAATCACTATGTGCGGTATTATCCAGCCCACATACCGTTCTCAGGGACTTTAAAGTTTCTTGTAGATTAGATATGTACTGCAGCATGGTGTCATCAAGAGCCAGTACTAATTCATCTGCCTCTGATCCACCAGTGAGACTAATGCATCTCTCAACAGCTGCTTCAAGAAGTACTATCATTTGTGGGATAGATTCCTCCATTCTACGGACAGTTTCACTTAGCTCTATACCCTGTGCACCTACACCACGGGAGATAGCCCCACGGATATCTATGCCTGTCATCGCAGCAGAAAGTACAGCACGCTCCATCTGCCCGTACCTAATGACATGGAAATGGTATGCAGAAAGCGTTATACACCAAAAGCAACAAGTTGTCATAAATACAGGTGCTGACAAGATGCACATAACTTTATTTTTCCTCTCGGTCTTTATTTGATAAAACAACTCAAGCGCTCACCTCACTTTGAAGGTTTCATATGGGGTATAAATAGCTTTTAATGTATTCAGCACAACTGCAAGATCTGATTCTGAAAATAAGTGCTGAATGTTCCTAGCAAAAGTGCCAGTCATGTTGTGCAATTCGATTAGTGCGACAAGATGTTTATTCTGCAACTTGGTGCTTTTTGGTAGGTCACCAGATATAACATCCAGTACACCTGGAGATAGAGAAGATAAATCAATTATCTATGGACCAAAACTAATACTCTCTCCGCCCCACGAAAGATGTCTCAACTTTGTCTAAATATGGATGTATCTAGACACTAAATAGTGCATAGATACATCCAAATTAGACAAATCTAGGACATCTTTTGTGGGACAGAGGGAGTATGACAAATAAGAAAAAGACTACTGACTTGTCAAATAAACAAACAAATATGCAACACATACCTTTTGCAACAGATCTGGTTTCAGGAACAGCATCTCCAGTTGCTACATTAACACGAGAGACAAAACTTGAATTCAACTCACTCATGGTCTCAACAAGTACTTTTGGGACTAGTGATCTGTATTCTTCAGGGAAAGCAGTCGAGCACCTGTGAGTATTAGCATTTTAGAAGACTCGGTTTGAAGACAGAGTTCAGTGGTGCAAGCATTTTTTTTGTGGCCCAGCTTTGTTCAACTAATGTACAAGCAAAAGTATTTGTCAACTAAGAACAAAAAAAAAAAGCATGATCCCGTTGACATACCACTTCCACTCTTGTTCAAGGTAAAGTAGTGTCTCATCATAGAAACTTGGCAGCCAGCTCGAGAATGAAGTACCAGAGATTTCACCACCACGCTTTTCCATCTCTATCCTGTTGGCTCTTTGCTTTAGGTCAAAATCTTCCCAAAGTTTCTTCAGAGGCTTGACATGGATCTTAGTGTATTGCACCTCCAGTGACTTAAACCTCCCAATACGTGTCAATATACCACGAAGATCTTGTACAGCATCAACCTTTCAACCAAAATTGCACAGGGACAGGTTCAAAATAAAATAAATATGTTTCATGCAATGCTAACATAAATGAGCTAATTTGCGGAATAGAAACCTTGCGGTTAGAAAGGGCATCCAACAAACGGGGCTGAACCATTTCATCCAGCCTTTCTTCCAATACTTCAAGTTGCTTTCTCACGTTAGCAAACTCTGCAACCTGAAAGCAACATTTACTAAGCTAAATGAATAGGTACTGCAATATGCTTGATTAGGCAGAGACAGGGAGAGTGCAGTACCTCCCCAACTGCTGACAAGCAATGTCTCATGGTTGCCAGGGTTTCTGCAGCTTTTGGAAGATCACCACTCGAAAACACATCCTCAACACTTTGGCTCAACTGAGCTAGTCCAGCTGCATCCTGTCATTCCATCCAACACTCTTATTATAGATATCAGAACTTACCAGTGAGTAAAACAGGTACTCCAGTGCCATGTGACATGTCATGGTCCAAATATACCATTATAACATACCTGCAATGTCGTGTATGCAGCTTCCATGCGTTGTTTCACTGTATCAATTCGTGCTAGCGCAGTTATTGACTCAGCAGATGAGCCCTCAGCCTGGTTGGAGAAAACATCATTACTGTTGCATCTCTTTCGACAAGATGTTAAAGATGTAGTCAGCTAGAACTTATAGTGTAGGTAGCAGCATTTTTTTGGCGATAATCAGGCGTAGACACACAGTTTCTATAGACTCCAGCTTAATTTTTGAGCCCGTTATTCATAGTGTATAATCAGAGTTTCAATATGCATTACTGTGATGTATACGTACATAACAAGATAATATCACAGAATAATAATATTTTCTTCTTCATTTTTTGTAACTAAGGTACCAAAATCTGGTTGGGTTATCTAAACCCAGGAAACTTACGAATAGCAACAACGGAGACTCTGAAATTAAATCCAATTAAAGCTTCGATTCTGGATTTGGCACTATTTTGTGTACTTTTATCCAACATTACGTTATGAACATAAATGGTGTGTACAAGGCGAAGACGGATACACAGACAAACTGACGTGACTTGATACGGAATTTGAGATCTAGATCCGACTGTACAAATGGTGCGGATAGCGGAGACCGAATTATAAGCATAACCGAATCATAACAATAGCATGCTCAAAGTGAACCATAGAGTGAACCATAGCTAAATCATTCCCAAACCGAATCACAGCATGTGAATTAGCGCATTCGCACGGATGAGCTACTCCATAAACCACTCCAAATTCATCTCGACTTCGCGACAGTACATGCGGGGCGGGGCGGCGCGTGAGATCCAGATCCGACTGGGAACAGCGGCTCGGGGCAGGGAATGGCGGGCGGGCGGGCGGGCACCTACCTGGGAGAGGGAGTGGAGGACGGACGCGACGTGGGCGCGCAGCGCGACGGCGTCCTCGCGGAGCCTGAGCGCGTCGCGGCACGCGAGTGGGACGCGGCGGAGCGCGTCGGCGCTGTCCCGCTCGAGCGCGGCCCCGGCGTCGTCGGCGGCGGCGCGGAGCCGCTCCTCGGCGTCGGCGAGGAAGCGGTCGAGCGGCTCCGACGGGTGCCGCGCGTCCAGCGCCGCGTTGATCCACCGCTTCGGGTCGAACCCCTCCGCCCCGAACTCCGACGCGTCCACCACCACCATTTCCGGCGCCGCCCGCTGAGCCGCGCGGGTCTCCCGCTGGGACGCTAAGACGGCCGCTCCGCCTTCCTCCCCGGCGCGCGGTGGCTCGTCGGGGATTTGAACGGGATTCGTGCTCTGGGAGTTTGCTGCTGGGCTGCTCGTCTCCGCGCGCCCTCACTTGTCACCGAAGTAACGACCACGATGGCACGGGGAGATGTTGTTTCAGTTTTCTCATGGGGAAAACGGATTCTTGGGCGTCTTGTGACTTGTGTACAACAATCCGCAGGCAGAACCGTGTAGTCCGTTTTCCCTCAGGGAAAGCGGAAGCTTGAAATGTCCAGTATTTGTTTTTGCTCTTTACTAGTACAAATGACCGTGCGTTGCCACGGGTCCTTAAATTTTATTTCTCAATGCATATATATAATTTTCACATGTACATTTTTTGAAATGCAAGAATTTAAAAAAAAACTGGTAAACCGTTTTTAGAAACAGAATTTTTTGCAATATAATGAACATTTTTTGAATATTCGTGAACAATTGTTAGACAACATGATTTTTTTTTCTAATAGGACATTTTCCCATGCGGTTGCAATGAAAATAAAACTCAGAAGTTTATTTTGGGAGACACGAGGGTCAAACTCTGAATCCTCGTACGTTGGTCTAGTACGTTGGTGACGGTTGCTAAACGAGAGTAACTTATTAAATTTGTTTACACCACGAATAGGCGGAAATTCAATTCGGCTCCCGGGTACGTATGCTCCCTATACAAAAAAATTATATTTTGAGTTGTCAAAAAATTTGACAAAAAATTCTACTTGTACATCTCCATAATATATATGCATTCGTCAAGTTTCACGAAAAATCAATATTTTTTGTAGTCTATGTAAAAAAAAAGAAATTTTATCTTGTAAAATCATTATTTTTAGCACTGAGTTTTGTCTTTTTTACACAGTCACATGACAAATCTATTTTTTATGAAACAACTTTGTGAGCGCGTAGCACGTGAAGATGTACATGCAAATTTTTCGTTTCAATTTTTTTGAAATTCAAAATATGTGTAAGATAAATTTTAAAATAGAGGGAGCATATGCTCCCATGTTCCAAAACACCACTCCCACGAATAGGCAGCATCAATAGACCAATACATGCAAGCTTGATGGTATTGCAAGGGATCACCACTTCAACGAAAGATAAGATGTCGTTGCCTAATCGACGGTACCTCGGAGGAGGGATCCTCACGAGGGGAGAAGAAGCAGGGGCCATAGGGCGGAGTGCACACGGGACGGTGGTACGCGAGTTACCCACTTGAACACACGATGACGGGCCTCTGGCTTGTGCGGAATATCGGGCGCTTTCGCGTTGTTACAATGAGTTGTGGTTGTGCCTCTAGGGCTCCCGGATCCGGCTTATAAAGGCGCACGGATCTAGGGTTTACATGGAGAGTCCTAGCCGGATTACAGATAGCCTAACTACGGTATAACATCTTGTCGTGCACGTCACGGATCCGCCTTCCGTACGCCTGGATCCGATTCCTCATGGGCCTCCATGGATCGGGTTACTCCTAAGGTCGGTACGGATCCGGCCTGCTGATCCTGGTGGACTTCTTCCTTCATGATCAACCAATGGGCCGCCCGATGGGCCACATGCCTCATCACCATCTGTGGGCCACCGGGCTTGCGGATCTAGGCACCGTCGATGGTACACCCATGAAGTATACCCACAACAGTAGCCCCCAGAGTTTCGCCTGCAGTTTCCGCCATGCTTCTACCATAAATTTCCGGCATCGTTGGTAACGCGGAGAAACTTGAAGAGCTCCAACTTTGTATTTTCTTCTTTTCTCAACTTTCAGTCGGAAAATGCTCCCATTCTGCGGGACTTCACCCATCGACAGTCCGAAGAACATTTCGGGTTACTCCCTGCTCGCGAATGGAAGCCAACTTACTTCCACGCGATTAGGAATCTTAAAAGACTCAAACGGTTCCAAAATCGGCGCCATTTTCGTGCGATTTCCGCGGTAACTTATCTTTAGCCATTTTTGTTAGGGTTCAAGACACGTGTCACGCATCCAACGGTGCGACGCTTGCGTTCCGACCACGGGATGCGGAACACGAATCTTATCCACTCAGCCTATAAATATCGGCCGTCGACCCCTTTACCCCTCATTCACCCCCTTCTCACCTCTCTGCCGAGCGCCGCCGAGAGCTCCTCCTCCACCGCGCCGGAATCCCGTCGGAAAGTCACCGGAGCATCACCGGAGCGAACGCGCCACCGTGGTGTTCTTCGTGTTCATAACTCCGGCGAACCACTGCAACTCCGACCACCGCACGCCATTACGGTAACCCTCGAGCTCCTTTCGCGCTGTAGCTGGTAGGAATGAACTTGGAGAAGACGATGTGGGATCCGACTAAAAAGTTTCCGCCAACCTTTTGCTGATGTCGTCGGCAACTCCGCCTCCGACCTCGAGCCAATTATGGCGACCCCTCTCCTCCGCCCTCTCCCTTCATTCCAATCAACCTGGATCCTTCAAAGGATTCCGGTAAGGAGGTGGCGGGGACCTCTGCTCACCCGGAAAACCTCAGACGGAGCACCCAGCGGACGAGGCCATCAAGAAAACGAAAGCTCGGAAGCGACTCGAAGCTAAAGGAAAATGGTGGCCATGCACCACCACCGAGATGGGCGAAAAACCTCGAATCGGAAGGCTTTCGCAGCCGGAAGCTCGAGGTCAGGGATGAACTGCTCCGCTCGGGATGATGAGATGGTGCGACAAAACGGTGGACGCGGATTTCGTTTCCGCCTTCGAATTTTTCTTGGAGATTACGAAGACATATGGGCTCCAACCTCACAACATATCTCCAAACTCCGTGCTCGCCATTAGCAACCACGTCGCCCTCTGCGAAGGCCATCTCCGGGTAACCCCGAGATTTCTCTGTTCCAACATTTTTTCTCTGTCAAGAAGATCCGGCGGTGGCGAGCTCGCCACATGCGGATCCATCACTTTCTCCGCCGGGCCGCGTCTACCCTCAACCGACCGTCACGAATCCGCGTGCGGTCCGAGCTTCTTCTATCGAAGGACGTTTCCGACCCCGCGAGCGAAAGAAACTGCCTTTAAGAACCGCCGTCGAGCTTCGTCATGGACGCACTGCCCCCACTCGACTCGCCTCGGTGACCTGGCAGGCGGATCGCAAGCTCACGGAGGAGGGGCTAACGGGGAAGGACTTAACCCTTTCGTGGTTCACCAAGCGGATCCGGCCGCAACAGGGACCGCGATGTTTGAGTACACGAGGCGCGACGATCCAATGCGCGCCACCAAAGACAACCTTTCGGCCGACGCCCTCGACAAAAGGATCCGGGTCCTCATCAAGATCTCACGTGAACTCCATGTTCACGTGTGTAACAAAGACATCCATACAAATGGATCCGGAACTGCGGTACGTCGCTTTGACTTTGGCCTACTGTTTTTCTCACTTTCTTCATCTAAGTGTTTAACTTTGTACTAGCTCGAGGCGCTTGAAGAAAATGAACTCGGAACTCTCCTCCGAGTCCCATCCAGCAACATGGACCGGAAGCCGCATCGGACGGAAGCTCCCGAAGCTTCTCGCCCCGCTAAGAGGAAGAAACCGGCACCTTCCAGCCCTCGTGCAAACGTGCCCGCGAAGTGCCCAGCACTGCGGCCACCCGGAAGTTGGAGGCGGAAAAGAAACGCCTTTCGCTAATTAACACCAGCAATAGAGGACAATCGCTTCCCAGCACTTCTTCAAACCCTCGGGTAAACGTTCACTTCCGAGACCCAAGTTTTGATTCAACACTCGCTCTTATATTTGTATGTTTTTTACTGAAGCTCCGGAAGCCAGCCCCCCAAGGCCCCAAAGACCTTTACGAGGAGAACCAAGCCATCTCCGGCTTCTTTTCCCATCACTCCTGAAGTTGAAGCTCCTCTTAAAGCTTCATCCACCTCCAAGCCGGATCCAAAGGAAATCATCAACATTGATGACCTTCCGGAAGACCCCGCTCATCATGGCGACTCCGCCAAAGGGACCTCCTCACCAACTCCTCCGCCAGATCAACCAAGCTCCGCGTTCGCGGAGCCCACTAAGAGGAACAGGAGCAAAAGGTTAAGCTCCTCCAAGTGACCAACGCGACCCGAGTTCACCTCCAACCAACTCCGTCCTTCCAGAAGCTCACCCTCTCACAACGTCACGCGGAAGTTTCCGCCATGTTGAATAAAGTGTGGGGTAAACCGGAGGAGGAGGTGCGCGAACTCGCAGACCTGGAGGTCAGCTGAAGGATTTTTCGCCAAGCACGGGAAGTGCGGCAGGTAATACTAGCCCCCAAGCATTGGGTGATATATTTCCGTGTAACATGTATTAACCGATGCTTTCCGAAAAATGTACCTGAGGCGGAAATTTAAAATTTTTGTACCAAGACTTTGAATTCCTCGCCAGCCCCAAGATTTTAAATATCCATCACAGACCACGCGGAAACTGCACGAGACCTGCGCGTACATGTCTGGAGCAGATCACGGAGATCGAAGGGCTGCGCGAACGCGGAAAATGGCCAGAAAGGCTATCCAGCTGCTTGAGACCCGCCTTCAAGGTACAAGATCCGGGTCAAACGGTCTTGTTTTTATATAGCTGATCCGGAGACATAACATGTATACTATTCTATCTCCGAACAGAAGAAACTGCCAAGCATGCCAAGTTTGACGAGCTGTCCGCCGGGATCCAGGTGCTGGAGGCGGAAAATGAATCTCTCAAAGATTTTGTTAAGACATCCGCCTCTCAGGAACATCGAGCAAGGAAGGAGCTGCGCGAGAAACATGCCCGCGACCTGGCGGAGCTGAATGAAAAATTGGAGAAAAGCCAAGGCCGCACGGTTACCATGATATCCAAGAACAAAGCTCTGGAAGCGGAGGCGGAGGCCATTGACAAACTCATCTTCCGTAAGCGTTTTCCGTGTTGTTGCTCCGACTATTCCGCAAGTTTTATCTCTAACGGAAACTGTTTCCTCTTCCACAGCGAGCCTTGGCTTTGAATGGACAAAAGATTCAAACCTTTCGAGGACGGAGGCGTACGATGAAGCGCGCATATCAATCGACAAGTTATTTGAAGCTGTCGCGGAATCGCCACTCTGTCTCGAAGAAGGCCAAAACCACGGTCATCGATACGATGACCAAACTTATGGGGCTGGTGCCGGATTTCATCAAGGAGCGTCCGCACGCGGAGTCGCCTCTCTAGTCTTGGCCACCGCAAGGCTCCTTCCCCTCGCTCAACTTGGCGCACGCGGAGCCCCCGGGGTTCCGACATGGGCGCCCTCTCGCGGAAACCGAAGGATACGAACAGCTCTTTGTCGGGCGAGTGGATCACTCGTTACGGTATAACAAGCACGATCTACCCGAAGGATTTTCCGACGAGGAGGAAGCGGCGAGAATTTTGGGAGAAGGATCGGGTCAAGCGACGAGCATTCCGGAAGGCTCGCGACGGCTCCAGCCGGATCGTGACAGTGATGATGGCTCCAACTATCAGCAATCCGAAGAGGAAGATTCCGAGTAGATCTCCTGTTTAGAACAATGAAACAAGTTGCATCATTTTGGCCCCGGAGCGGGTTTGTAATAATAAATTCTTAAGTAGCTAGGTACGAAACAACTATGCGTGGGCGGAAACAACTTATCCTGCTATCCGTTAATATTATTTCGCATGTTTCGTTTTATGTCGGAAAGCAAGTGCGATGTCGTTGTTTTCCGGCTTGCTCGCTTGACCTTCCCGGAAGAGGCCGGAGACGCTCGCCGGCGCCGCGAAGTAATCCGTCAATAACCGCGGAAACAAGCCCCCAAGCATAGATGCGGAAATCGCTACTAGGAATCCACGAGGTCGCAATAACAATTTAATCAGAAAACTTAAGCTTACGTCCTGAAGGACGATTTTGAAAATCACAACTTTCATACACGCCTAGGCGGAAATATCCAGCTCTGGTTTTAGTCGGAAAACATACATGATCGAAAAATGAACAAGTAAAGGAGGTAAATGACTCAAAGAGTGAACCAGAAGCTTTATTTCATTGATCATATATAACTATTACAGAGTTTGTAACTCGGGAGAAAAATGCTAAGTGTAGAAAGGACGTAGCTGTGCAATGTTCCAGGGACGATCTGTTTCATCGTAGATGTCCTCCGGATCCTCACGCTTGCGTTTCGCGCCAATTGGCAGGTCTGTCTCTTAGCTCGCGAAATCGACAAGGTAGTATGACCCGTTGTGAAGTACTTTCTGACGACGAAGGGTCCTTCCCATGGAGATTGCAGTGGTCTTTCACTGTCGAAGGCGGAGGACGGGTCTCCTGCCATGAAGGAGCGATTCCGTGCTCGCGTGATAACGTCGGACCTGTGGTAGATGGCGGAGGCTGGTCAGCTAGGTTCGAGCTTCTCGATCAGGTCCACAGAATGGCATGCCTCTTGGTTGTTTCTTCATTGTAAGCGGAAACTCGCGGTGAATCGTGGATGATGTCGGAGGGAATCACGGCTTCGGATCCGTATACCAAAAACGGTGTAAACCCTGTTGACTGTTAGGGGTAGTTCGCAAACTCCACAAGACGCGTCAGTTCGTCATAAGCTCGTTTGCTCGTCGCGACGGTTCTTCAAGGCGTGGCTTGATTCCCGATAATATTAGACCGTTAGCCCTTTCAACTTGACCATTGGATTGTGGATGAGCCACGGATGCAAGGTCCAATCGAATCCCCATGGTCTCACAATAATCCTTTAATTCTCCCTGAGCGAAGTTTGTGCCATTATCTTATGATGTTGTGTGGGATGCCGAATCTCATTACGAGTGAGACAAATTTTAGTGCTTGCACGTCGGCTTTTCTCATGGCTTTGCCTCTATCCACTTGCTGAATTTGTCAACATGACCAAGAGGTATTCACAACCACCGGAGATGATCTTTTTAACTTACCAACCATGTCAAGCCCCCGACCGCAAACGGCCGGTGATAGGTATGGTCTTGACTCTTGAGTGGAGCGTTTAGCTGAGTAGCGTAGTGGCAACCCAGTTTTGACTATTTTATCAGCGTCTTCTTTAGCGTGAGCCAATAAAAACCTAGCCGCTTTGGTGGTGACACGGGGCGGCGTGATGCCCGCAGTCCCTGCATGGATCTCTCGAGGATTTCAATGCCATCTTGATTAGAGACGCATTTGAGAAACACTCCTGTTGTACTTCGTTTATAGAGCTGTCCATCAACAATTGTGTAGGATCTTGCTCGTCTGATCTGTCGTGCGAGGACCTCGTCCTCCGGCAACCGATCGATGAGGTAGTCCAGAAAGGCTGTGTCCAAGCCGGAATGATGGCCATCACCTCCTTGGCCGGAGACACGCCACCTCTGGGTTTTCCGGTTAGCGCCCTTCACCGAGTATCCGGAGATGCTCTAGGAAAATTCCGGCGGGATTGGCTTCCTCCCGGATCCGAGCTTGGATAGCATGTCTGCCCCTGTGTTGTCGTCTCTCGGACATACTTGACTTCGTATCCTAGAAAGCACTTGGATCTCGTCAACCGTCTCTGTAAGCGCCATGACGGAATTTCGGCGTTCCAGGTTCCGGCTATTTTTGTGCCACCAGGTCGGAATCTCCTCAGATGATATGCTTGATCCCTATTTCCTTAGCGATGCGCGATCCGTGTAGCGAGCCTCGTACGCCATGTTGTTTGTAGCAGAAGTGAATCAGGACATCTGCGTTCTTCTCCGGGGACTTCAGGTGACTCCGGCTCCACGAGCCTTGATCTGCTTGGATCCGTCGAAGTGCATAACCCAAGTCTCGGTTCCGGCTCCAAATTTGCATCCGGAGCTTCCAATCTGCGACGAAATCTGCCAAAACTGGGATTTGACCGCGGTCCTATAGGTGATGTCGAAGGCGGATAATTCAATGCCCCATTTTTTCGTCTGTTGCGTCGCATTGTTGAGAATTGTTGACAGGGAGCTTTGCTCACGGCCATTCGGATGTTCTTGGAAGTAGTGTCCTTCCTGCCCGGGAATACTCCGTAGGCTAACTTCTGAAAGTGGGGGTAGCTTGTTTGGATTCCGTGAGGACTTCACTAATATAGTAAACTGGCCTTTGGACTCCATATTCGTGACCTTCTTCTGTCTTCCGATGACGAGGTGATGACCTGTTGGTGGCTGCCAGGTAAAGGAGCATAGGCTCTAACTCTCCTGGAGCTGCTAGGATAGGTGGGGAGGTAAGTATCTCCTTCAACCCTTGTAGCGCTGCATCTGCCTCGTCCCAGACAAACTTGTATGTTTTCTTCAACAGCTTGTACGGGGGAAGTGCCTTCTCGCCAAGACGGCGAACTGCTGATTGCTGCGACAACCAGATAAGCGTTGCACATCTTTGAGACAAGTTGGCCTCTTTATGCACAAAATTGCCTTGATTTTCTCCGGGTTCACTTCAATGCCCCTGTTAGAGACAATGAAGCCAAGGAGTTTTGGCACGCCAAAGACGCACTTCGGATTCAACATCATCTTGTACCGACGGAGGTTCTCAAAGGTTTTGTGAGGTCGCTAATCAAGTCGGATCCTTTCCGTCATGACTGCGATGTCGTCGACGTAAGCGTGTACGTTCCGGCCGGGTCCTTCAAGCACCGCTGCATCGTACGTTGGTAGGTGGCACTGCGTTTTCAAGCCGAAGGGCATAGTAACATAACAGTAAGTGCCAAATGGGGTGATGAACGAAGTCGCCTTTTGGTCGGACTCCTTCATTCGGATCTGGTGATAACCGGAATACGCATCAAGAAAACACGAAGTTCCGCCCGTCGAATCAATGACTTGGTCAATGCGCGGCGGGGGGATCCTTTGGGCAATGTTTGTTCAAGCCGAGTAATCGATGCACATTCTTAGTATTACGGTGTTCTTTTTGGGTACAAGGACGGGATTTGCGACCCAATCGGTGTGGATAACTACTACAAAACCCCTCTAGTAACTTAGCTAGTTCCATTCCTATGGCGCGGCGCTTCTTATCTCCAAAGCGTCGCATAGCTTGCTTCACCGGTTTAGCCCGGATTTATATTGAGGTAGTGCTCGGCGAGTTCCCTAGGTACTCGGACATGTCAGAAGGTTGCCATGCGAAGATATCCATGTTAGCGCGGAGGAACTCGACGAGCGCGCTTTCCTATTTGGGGTCCATATTGGCTCCGATTGAGACTTGCTTGGTATCGTCGCCTTCTTTGAAGCTGACTTTTTTGGTCTCTATCGCGGCCTTGAAGGACGCCTTGTCTTCAGAGATTTGCTTCTTGGTGGTCGCATCTCGGTCGGATCCACCGCGGCTCTGTAGCCTTTCAGCTCCTCTCCAGATATCACGGACTGCGGGCGGCTTCGCCTAACTCGCATTCGTGAGCCTTTTGTAGTCTCCGGACACGGTAATCATACCTTTGGGACCCGAATCTTGAGCTTGTTGTAGATGTAGCACGCTTGCGTGGAACTTGTGGTAGGTGGGCCTGCCGAAGATGACGTGATAGGAGCTCTTGAAGGGCACAACTTCAAATGTGATCCTTTCTTCGAAATTGTGAACATCGCCGAAGGCCACGGGAAGTGTGATCTTGCCAAGGGAATTTGCCTTCTTACCGGAACCACGCCATGAAACTCGGTCGTTTTGTGTTTGAGCTTCCTTGGTGAGGTTCATCCGCTCCGAGTCTCCGGGTACATGATGTTCAAGCGGCTCCACCATCCATGAGGCACTTGGAGAAATCATACCGTCTATGCGGGACTTACAACCAAGGCGTAGCACTCCTTTGGCACAATGACGGGGTGATCCTCTCTGTCAAATGTGCACGGGATTTCCGACCATCGACGTCTGCGGCACGGCCGGAACTATGGCGTTCAGGATCCGAGCAGCAGACTTGGTGGCACGTCCTGTTGGGGTTCCGAGGAAAGTGTGGTAAGCCCCCACGCTCTTTTTGTCAAATGGGTTGGATTTACCTGCGGTCCCTGATTTGGGGTCCGGCGAGTTATCATCCTCTTCCATTGCCTCGGAACTATCCTCATCCTTGTCCTTGTTCTTGCCCTTGCCTCCTTTGCCGCGAGCGGTGCTTCCGGGCTCGCTTGTATCCTGCCTCCGGGTCGTTCTTTAGATCGTTGACCCACTTGCGGTTGCGATTGGTGTGTGTGGACTTCCTGTGCCGGATCCAAGTGGGCGGGGCATGTCCCTATACTCTTCGTAGGTTTGCGGGGCGCGGGATCGTGGTGGCCTCGAGCCACTGCGGCCACCCCCGGCTCGCCACCGCGGCGGCGTCCTCTTCCGCCTCCTGAACCTCCGCGTTGAAACGCCACGGCGACCAAGTCGGATCCGCCGCTCTTCGGTCATCGGGATTTTTGCGTTTGTGGCCGCTGTTATTGCCGTTGTCACGATTCTTCTTTTGTTGGTGTAGGGGATTCTGTGGCCGCGATATCACCGCTGCGTCGTCATCGGCGCGGTGTGGTCGCTGGCAATGGAGATCATCTCATCCAAAGTTAACTTATTTGCGTTAGCTAAACAAGTGAGCTTGTGCCGCAGCAGTCCTCCTCTTTGCAGCCCGCCGATGAAGGCGTACATGGCGATGGTGTGATCGACGTTTTCGCACTCGTTCCACGCCAACCACCGTGTAAGGAAGTTTCTTGAGGATTCTCCCTTCTTACGGATACGAGCTTGCAAGTCGCTTGCGTGGCAGGTCTTTGTAGGTGCCCCTAAAATGTTTCTCGAAAGCTGTTTTCAGGTCAAACCAACAAAAGATGGTGTTCTTCTCGAGGTCGCGAGCCAGATCCGGGCTGGCCCTACAAGATACAACTGGAGCATGCGGCAGGCGATATTAGGGGTTCCTCCGGCAAAGGTTGCGCATTGTAGTAGTCCTCAATCCGGGTATCCGGCCTTTCGGTGCCATCATAATGCTTCAAGTTTCCAGGTAGCTTGAGGGAGCTCCTTGGCTTTGGTTCCTCTCGAATCATCTGCCAAAGCACTTTGGTCCGATGTCGGTTATGTATTCGTTGAGGCGTTCTCGTGCATCGCGCGAGCCGTGCCGGGGGATTTTGAGCGGGCGAGATCTCGACCGCCACCTCCGCCTCCACCTCCGTCGCCACCGCTAGGTGGTGGTGAGGGAGATCTGCGAGGGGGCCGATCCGACCTCCCGCTTCCGCCTTCATACTCTCCCCGGTCCTCCCGGTCTGGCTCCGCTCTGTGGCTGCCTTCGTCGTGGCGGGCTGCCCCTCGCCCCGCTCCGGCGGGTTCCGGTCGCGCTCCTCATTCCGGCTCCTCCTGGGCTCCGGGTTGCGTCCTTGGTTTCTGCGAGGCTCGGTGTCGCGTTCTTGACTCCGCGAGGCTCTGCTGCGGTTTTGGTTCCGGCCTCGAGTTGCTCCGTACGCTCCCTGTTCCTGTCTCTAGGAGCCGGCATCGCGTCGCGTGCGGTCCCGGCCCATGGGGCCTGGAATTCGGCGGGCTGCGGCGTCTAGGGGTAGCGGAGGACGCTGGGGTGGTGGTGATGGAACACGATATTTGTCTCTACCAGTGTACATTGGGCCCTTACCCTGGGTCTCTCGGAGTTGAATCCGAAGGAACCGGATCGGGTTTGGGTGCTCTCTTGCTTCTCTCCGGCGTTAGTGGGCCGGTGCGCGATTCATCATCACGGTGTAGATCTCGGGGCGTCCTTCGCGCGGTGGATACGCAAATATCCGGGTTGGATGCCAACTGCGTGAAGTATCGCCTTGCTTTGTTCTTCTTCTTTGAAGCAACGAGCTTTCGGGAAGTCGATGTCAATCTCCTCATCCTTCTTTTTCAGGAGTTCCGCGGCTTTCGTCATGTTGTCCTTTGGGGTGGCAAGCGGTTGCTGCCCCGTTGGAGTTGCGCAGGTGATCCTGCGGGGAGTTATCATGTCACGCCGAGACTTTTCGACCTCATGATGAGCTTCAACGATCTTGTCCTCCCAATGCTTTCGGAGTTCCTTGACCTTTACCAATCCTTCGTCCACTTCCTTCTCACGCTGGATGTAACCTGACACAAAAATTTCTGCGTCTTTCCGTTCCTCCAGTATGGCGGCTGCGGTGTTCTTGATCTTTTTGGCTGTGGCCAGTAGCTCCAGTCTTTTAGCTTCTAAAGCTTCAACATCGTCGGGAGTGATGGGTGTGTTAAGAACATCCAAGGGATAAGCCGCATCCATGGCTGCTTGTGCGATCATGTCTTCGTTGACAGGTGGTCCTCGGGGTAGGGTCCCTGCGAGGTCGCTCTCGCGACATCGGGATCCCCTACGAGATGGCTGGGGGTCGGATTGGGTGTCTGCCTCTTCTGATCCGTGTTCTCCAGCGCAATGGTCGCGGACCTGCTTTGGTTGGGCGGAATCGACTTCAGGCTGGGCACCGTATCCATATTCCTTCACCTTACGATCGAACTCTTCGTGTCCATGGATTGAGTATCTCCGGAAATGGGCTTAAGTTTCCCAGAATCGACTCTTCTACCGGAGATCCGCTTTCTCCGACCTCTTCTGATCCGGAGCGGCGTTTTCCGGCGCCTCAACCTGCACGGGACCAGCTCCGTCCTCTTGAGGGGCGGCTCTGCGTATGGGCTATGAAGTGTACGAAGTGACCTTTGCTTTTCTAACACATGGGAGACCCAGGCGGATCTGCATTGGTCTTCCACCGTTATTTCTGCTCGGGGGCGGATTGGGTGGGTTTAAAATTTTTCAGATCTAAGGCGGAATCTTCCTTAGGAGGCTCCGTCTCGAGATCGGAACTTCGCGATGCGTCTGCTCACGGCGGTCGCGTCGGCGCTACTTACCAGTGGGTTTCGCGGAATCGACGGTTTCCCGATGAAGATGTGGATGCCGCCGATTGGGACGATGGAGAGCTTGACGGGGTTTGACCTAGCCGGAATCCAAAATTCGTCGGGGACGATCGGAAAATTCCGGCGTACACGCCCCACGCGATCGAGTCGTCGTAGCTTCCCATGGCGGAGCCCTCCCGTTCCGGCCTCCGGACGCCTCGGGCCCCACGGTGGGCGCCAGCGTCGTTGCCTAATCGACGGTACCTCGGAGGAGGGATCCTCACGAGGGGAGAAGAAGAGGGCCATAGGGCGGAGTGCACACGGACGGTGGTGCGAGTTACCCGCCGGAACACACACGATGGAGGCCTCTGCTGCTTGTGCGGAATATGGGCGCTTTCGCGTTGTTACAATGAGTTGTGGTTGTGCCTCTAGGGCTCCCAGGATCCTGCTTATAAAGGCGCACGGATCTAGGGTTTACATGGAGAGTCCTAGCCGGATTACAGATAGCCTAACTACGGTATAACATCTTGTCGTGCACGTCACGGATCCGCCTTCCGTACATGTCACTGGATCCGGATTCCTCATGGGCCTCCATGGATCCGGGTTACTCCTAAGGTCGGTACGGATCCGGCCTGCTGATCCTGGGCTGGACTTCTTCCTTCATGATCAACAGCAACTGGGCCGCCCGATGGGCCACATGCCTCATCACCATCTGTGGGCCACCCGGGCTTGCCGGATCTAGGCACACCGTGGGGATTGTTTCCGGCAGCGTTCCATACCATAAATAATTAATTGCTATGAAATTTCATTAAAACTCTTATCTTTGAGCATACAAATCTAACTAACCAACTAATGACAGCTTTTATCTTAAAGCTCACTATGTAACCGTGGCTGAATTTAGCACGTACGAACCAACATATCATGTTGACACAAATCATCTGGAATCTTAATTGTGCAATCTGTAATTAGTTTTTGCTACCTGATGCAACACACGGGTGAAAAACTTCAACAAGTTTTTTCATGGGAAATGGAGAAAATCAAATATAGGTACTTCTCAAAGCACCGATCTTTAAAGCCACTCACAGCAGGATATAACATGGAAAATCAAGTTTAGAAACAAAGCAAGTGGGGTTCGTGCTCGAGAAAAAAATCCGATCATCAATTGAACCCGATCTAAAAAAGAGGCATGAATTTTTTTCACCTTCGCTGGATCCTCGGAGGCAGCAGACGGCAGCGGACCACAATCACACTTTCTGTTGATGGCCTCGATCTGCTCTGTTCCCGTGTCCATCACGGCAGCCGTGGCCCAGGCCAGCGCTTCCTTTGGACTGCAATCTCCGCGGTGTCATGATTCATGAGGTTTACATTGACTTGTGTCTGACGCACACCTCACACCGGTCAGCGATGTATCCTCATAAGTAGACAGGTGCCCAGTTGGTAAATGAAGTGCGGATATGGTGGCAGCAGGAACTTTGTTCCCACTTATTGTAAAAATCCAAGGAAATTGAATATATTTTGCCAAAAGCATAATTATAATCTATTGAGACCTTAAATATATTTTGCTTCCAGACAAACCTTATAAGGAAGCAACCGGTCAAACTTGTTTACTGAAAGCACATCAACTACTACCGCATATATCAAAAATTTAAGATAATAGTATCCCTCCCTCCTCAAGGTCGACTCCATGTGTCATCCACTTTATATCAAGCTTACGAAATCCTCAAAAACTACATCATCTCAAGGATTGTTCTAACACAGAACTCTTTTCCCATCTCAATAAAAAATCATTTTGAAACAAAAAGAGTATTACAGTCCCAAGAAATGCTATAAATGTAAGTACTTTCCAATAGGTATTAGAGGTGGAGAGAATACATTGCCTGCCAACCTCGCTAGCGATGTGCCTACACCATGTATCTCGAAGAGCTCTTCGCCTGTCCGGTAATTTATATGCTTTATCGTCCCTGCCAAGGGCCCTCTCAATCTGCTCGCTCCTTTGTTCCTACGTTCTGCTCCAATATCAGTACGTCGCCCTGAGATAATAACCATATAGCCTCATTATTTTCTTTGTAACGTCGCCTTAGATAGAAAAAAGGAAGCATTAAAAGAACACCGGTTTTTAGCTCACCAGCTTTTGTGTTCTCCTTGTCCTTGTCACCTTGCATATGTACATGTTCTTATGTCCTTGTCACCTTGCATATGTACATCTTCTTCTATCCTTGTCACCTTGCATATGCACCTGCTGGATAAAAAATAACTTCTGATATCAAGTAGTGATTAAAGTAGATTAAAAAAACAGAGGGGAGACTATCACTGCCCATCTGTGTGGCATGCTCATCTTCCACTCTTTCTCATCACTATCTTATAATAAAAAAAATATGTTACTGATACAAACCAAATAAATACATGATCATCCAAATATATTACACCGACATATAACTCATAATTTATAAGTAGCTTATAATATAATATCTTTGCGATTGTTTCTAAAAGGTCCCAATTTCACAAAGCAAGCTCCCCATTGTGTGAAGTGCTTACAAAATCTTCGGGCCTAGCCAGGGTAGCTAGGTACTGATGGTGTTATGCATCAGAAGTCATGGTGATATAGGTTTGCATATGGAGATATTAAATTAGGAGGTCAGACCCTGGTGCTAAAATATTGTGTCTAAGTGCAGTAACTTAAGCTACTGAAGCATGTACTATATGAGACTGTTGAAGTAACCAATTAATGTACAATATGTACTTAGGTGAACTTTATAAAAATTGTCTAGGAAATTTATAAAATAAAAGGAGCAACCAACCATAATGAAGAGAGAACTGGGAAAAATACCTGGATGTGCTCAGGACGACAAGGAGAAGGGTGTGCTTGATCTTTCTTATCCGACTGAAATGAATCATCGAATCCATCCCTAAATCTGCTTCAATAGTTGGCACACTCTGCACAGAACAAGCAATTTTAGAATCCTAACTTCAGCATTTGAACTTTTTAAAGAGTGGAGATATCAGGTATTAATTGATAAATGACATATCAATTGTAAAAATAGTAGGCTCTAGAAGGGTTAGCATTGCTATTTTATTAGCATATAAACAGGATGAGCATGTTGGATCTAGTAGTGGTATGAATCTCGAATTCAGTTTCGTGTTATGCTTCCTACATAGAAAAGCAACTCGCCAATACATAAAAGATATGAATAAGATATCCATCATCCAACACAGCTGTAGACCACATAGAACACCACAGTGAAACCTTATACAATTTGCTAGTTCTGAAAAATGATTATGTTCTTTTATTGCTAACCTAACAATAATACATGAAATTAAGCAGCATAACATGCTCAGAAAAAGTGAACCCAACACATGTTTCTACGACAATTGCTGGATTATTCATTCTTACATAGGAATATAGAAGAGTAGCTTCATACATATTCTTTTGGGTAGAATAACTCAAAGTTTGGCAGAACCGTGCACAGGATCATGGGTCATTAAAGGCCGTGCACATGATCATGGGTCATTAAAGGCCAAATTGAAAGAGATGCATATAAATTTGGGCATTTATATTAAGCCGATGAATTCAGTACATAAACCAGCGCCGGAGGTTTTATAACAAGCTACACAATAGATTATCCGTTCCTTCATATACTACACAAAAGTAGCTTCAGTCATAGCTCATGAAGTCTTTGTTGAAAACATACCTGGTACGAAGAGGAATCCAGTCGGGCACTGATAGCAAATGAACCCATCTTCCAAAACCTAGCAAAACTATATAATTCTATATTATTTTCTATGGCTATCCAAATCATTAGTAGAAACAACATAAAAGGGACATGAGGGTGAAGAAAGCATTTCGATCGTACCTTCAAGAAGGCTCTGCTCGTCGCCTGATGCTGCTACGTGATGCTCATGGATTAAATAAGACCATGCACGCAAGGTCAAAACAATCAGCGACTCATCACACTTTCAAACCTGCATTAGTTAGCGTTCGTTGCCGAACCTTGTCCAACTGGAGGAGGACTCAGTTGATTCCAACACTGGCAACCAATGCAGTCATGTCATCACCGCTGAGCCTGAAACTTATGGTAGACATCAAACTAAAATAAAATAACAAGAGGTGGACAACACACAATATAGAACTGGCTCCTCCTGATGTGACAACAGCAAATGTATATTCTCCGCTTTATAATAGATCTACATAATTTGCTCCCTTTACACATACACTTCCATTTGTCTCATCCATACATAATAAAAAAAAGAAATCCTCTACAGGGCACCGCACACCGTGACTGTCATAGAGAGTCAGGTAGCCTTCCAAATTATGGATGCTGAAAGCCATATAGTGTCCATATTTCAGAATATGAAGCTGTCGAAACATGTCTTCCTTTTCACACCTTCGTTCTATTTCATCTGCTCTAAGTATTAAATCTGTCGATGCATATTGAGTAACATAACCTCTTTTAGTGTACGGATAATTGTCGAGTAAGCTCCATATGCCACCATTTCACACAGATGAAGCGCGTGTGGACGAAGTCATGATGCACAACTTGTTAAGTGCCCCAGCTCCAAGTAATTCCATCAATATGTAGGTAGGATTAGGAAAGGCGTACGTAAACAAAACAAAATGGGCCTCCTTCAGCATTACCTGTTCCTAGTGCCGAAGCAAGGAAATCCCCACGCAGCCTACTCCTTTGCACCCTCTCCCCTGTCCTGATCTCTCGCCATGCCCCTCCGCTGCATTATCTCACCCCCTGTTCAAAAAGAAGAGACTTTGAAACAACTAATAGAGTAGTAGGGTGAGATTGAATCACAGATTTTTAATCCTGCTGCCAGGAAATCACGGCCCCCATCCTCTTCAGCCTTGCCCTCCTCTCCCCGTCCCCTAGAGCCGCCTTTCCCAGGGAGCCCTCGCCTATCAGCAACCTCCACGGTGCCGGCGCTCCAGCCATGAGTCGTCGGGTATGTGGTCTCGGCCGCCGGACGGTCCGGATCTCAGGGGCGGAAACGAACTCGTTGGTGACGGCATCCAGCACCTCGTGGGCGATTGCGTTGAGGGCCGGATTCTTTGCTAGGAGATAGCCGACATGGAAACGGCGGAGAAGCTCGGCCAGGGAGATCGGGGACTGCTTACCTCGCGGTCGGATGGCGGCGGCCAGCGGGGTGCTAGCGGCGCACGGGCCGGGCATATGATGGGGATCTGCGTGCTCGTTTGACCTCCGCCAAGTAGCGTCGTCCTGTGTCAAAGTCAGGCGCCGACCCGCGCCTCCGTTCGACGAAGGTGCCCCGCGCAGCCCGCCTCACGAGCGGGGAGCGAGCGAGGCGCCTCGCAAACCTGCTACTCAGGTCCTGTTCCTAGAGAAGCGCGTCGGCGAGGGAGCAGAGCACGGGGACGCGGAGGTGCCCGCGGCGTCGGCGTCGGGGGATGAGGCAGTGGACGCGTCCGCGGCGAGGATGGCTGGAACGAGGGATCGACGGTGTGTCGGTGTCACGCTGGTTTGACGCGACGATGAGCAGGACTTGTCGGCTGTTGGGACGGGGGCGGCGGCGAAACCCTATGGGATTGAAGAGGAAATCTCGGGGCAACGGGCTCCGTTTCGGTGGCCCACTTGTCGGCGCTTTCTATCGATGGACGTAGGTAGGTGGGACGACCAAAAACTAAACGTATTTTTAGCAGAATAAGGAACCACTTTAGTCTTTTTAAGTAGTAGAGATATGATGCAAAAGTATCTCATTCTCGGATAAATTGCAGGACACCCATCATCTATAAACTGTACATGCTCAATTCATGAATTTCAATTTAAAATCATCGCATATAACTATCTAAGAGGTCCATTCTATTCTATCACGCCACCAATATTTTTAGCATGAACCGGTGTCATGGCCCACCTACTAGTGGCGCTGACAGTTTTGCCACGCCTTTACTGGTGGTGTGGCAACATAAAAGAAAGCCACCAAAAATAATATTTCCTCCGATCCATATTATTTGATTCTAATATGAATGTATCTACAACTAAAATGTGTCTAGATGCATCTATATTAGCGTCAAATAATATGAATCGAAGTACTTTCTATCAGTGTTATGTATTAATGCCGCTACAATATGGAGTTTGAAATGCTATATTTCTTGGTTGGGTCCTTCCTTCACATCGAATTAGACCAACTTTGTCTCCGTGAAAGATTGGTGGCTCTCCACTGTCAACGGCGAACGGCCATGGCGTCCCTCCTTGTGTTGGTACCTTGAGAAATTTGAAATTCATGGAATACAAGGGTTTTTGGCAATGTGCACTCCATACTGACCGACGTTTCGAGCATGATCAAATCCGAGGCCACCATCTGGTGCAAAACAATTGTAAACCTCGGCAGCTATATTAGAAATCGTTAAGCCTCACAACCCTTTTCCACCTTGTTATTTTACAGTTGTAGCACCTTGTTATGTTCGCCTTCTTGGCTTGTTCTTGCGAACTCTTGAGACAAAGCTTTTACCTCCCTTTAGAAAAAACAAAGAAACATCCACACAGCAGACAGCACTGTTCATATACAGCGAGTTCAGAGGTAGAGAGCTGAGTTGCAGATTTCACGGTGCACCAGCGGTGGAACAGATGGAAATCAAAACAACAAACGACAGGGACACAGAACTGTATAAACCGGTGAACGTCGAAATAACCACAGCTCAGGTGAAATTTCAACACGATATGGCCAATAATGTTAAGGCAGATCCACATTTCAGAACTCGCATTGCATAAGGTGCATTACATTACAGTGGGTTGTACACCCGGCTGGATTATCCAGCTTATTATTGCCGGAATGACACAACGATATCTTAAGCATTACACGATAATACATATTTACATCAACGCACACATATCGATGTATACACACAAAACCCATCTTGAGCTACTACACCCCACCCTAGGGAAAAGAATTGCTTGGAGCACACAAAACTGGCTACCTACACCAACTTGATGAGCAAAACTAGCCTAGGGTTAGAGCATATCACTGCAAGCTATACAAATCTCACTGACACAACACACCGAACATCCATAGAAGTCCCGGACCAGCCCGTCCGCGAGTCCATTACAAGGAGAGCACAAGTGTCTTGTGAAACAAACTGAAGCTTCTACACCGAACAGGCGACGCTCATTCACTTGTTACCCTGAAAATGTGAATGCTCTTTGTTGAGATGCGATATATAATAGGTCACAGCAGATATACATGTAAAGGGACTGAAGTATTACATGGATGGCAGATGGTGACTCTGAGATCCGAGACTTCCCATGCTTCCGGACTTAGTATCGTCTTCATCAGAACCATACGACGAGAGCAAATTCCGCTGCAATCAGAAGGTGAATGACTCAATCAGATTTTCAGAGCAGCACATCAGAGAAAATCCATCGATGACTCAATTTTCAAAGTTACCAAAAAAAGTAACATGTTTTCAGAGTTGCTCCATCTAGTAATAAATGCTGTGTATTTCTTAAATGGTCATTACATTATTACAAAATCATGGCAATCAATCATCACTCGTCAATGAAATGGTTGAGAAGAGATGGACATTGTTCAGCTACTGCAAGTTAATAGCTGCACTGAACTAGCAGAATGTTCAGAAAGACAGAAACACATTCTGGTTGCAATCCTTAGTATAAATATGTGTCAAGGTAGGGACAAGTATTATTAGTATTATTCACTTAAGTTACAAGATTTTGCGCCTCCACGAACTTGCGGGCAGTCTAACGAAATTAGCTAGTTAATTAATATTTTTGAAAAAATGATCTAGTACAAAAATGGAACAAAACTTGAGCTCACAAGAACATTGACCGTGCACTGGCTAGAAGACCATTTCAATTATTTTTGTGAAGTGCAAAAATAAAATATCTGAGTTACAGGGTAACAAGATAGTGATATTAGTATCACCAGATCACTGAGCTGACTAAAAGAAATGGCAAATCGTAATTACAGTACGGTAGAAGCATTTTAACACACTATAAGAAAAGACAACTTACGTGGGCCTCAAAGTCTGGGCTAGTCAAGTTCATCGATAGATTTCTCATCAGCAGCAGTACCTGCAGATTAGTCCACTCAACATATCAATATTTATCACCAGTGAAACAACAAAGTTAGTGCAAACAAACACAACAATCATATTGAGTGATAAGATACATGAATGGATAACAACAAAATGCAGTAAACATGAAACTAAACCAGAAGGAATTAAAGGACTCAGGAGCGGGAAAGTGTAAAAAATAAAGCAAGAAAAGCAGAGGTCAAACACAAATGCATGCAATCAAAAAATAATATTATGCATCTGGATGGTTTAATACTCGGGTAATGGTTTTTATTAGCGAAATTGGGTTGGTGTTCCTTAAATTTGCAAAAGGAAACTGTTCAAACTGTGCTCTCAAAGAGAGCTGCAAAGTTTACAACAGCACTCTATTTACGATCATATATAATCAAAAGGCATGACTACTGAGTCTTCTTTGAGTCAACAACTGTTCAATACACAATAACCATAGCAAAGACTACTGCCTAAACTAGCAAAAGGAAACTGTACTAAGGCATAGAGGCATACAGAAAATAGTGTGGTTTGAATAGGAAGGCATATAACTGTGAAATAACAAAGCTGTTTTTTTTTTAGAAAAAAAAGTAGACACTCCAGAAGACATACCGTTTCCACATCAATCGGATCCATTGCTTTTAACCTCTGCAAATGCCCACTCTTATCTGGATCGAATACGCTTCCAAGGAAGTTGTATACTTGGGCAAAATCGGGCATAGCTGTGTGTGCAACCAGGGAGCAACAAAAGTAAGGAAACAGTGATAGGAACTGAATAAGTTTCCCCAGGGGATATTTTATCATTCCATGAAACTATCATATATGTTGAGAACTAAGCTGATGGCCTAAGTAACAGTTGCCAGGATAGATTTGCATAGTGAACGCTGCATAAGAGAAAACTCACAACGGAGTGGTGGAGGCACATTTTCTTGTTCAACTGCTTCAGAAGTTGGCCAGGTCCCAGATTGGCTCTCTATGCTACTAGAGCAGTTATTTGTTGCGACAGCACCTGGACATATCAAAATTGTGAAACTTCAGCATTTCCTCCCATGAACCGAAAGTACTCAATCAAAAAATAAATGACAATAATACATAACAGACCTTGGGTATGACTTGCACTCGACGGTTGAACAAGAGCATTGTCCCAGGAAGGTGCAGCAGCATTTGCATTGTTGTTTGGAACAGCCATAGATGTATCCATAGAAATAACAGCATCCTGGTCTTTCAGAGGGGGTGGGGGAGGAGGTAATTGTTGTGCCACAGCAGCTTGTGATGCTGCAGGGGTTAAATAAATTTTAGTTTTCGCAAAAGCAAAAAAGTTACTAATCACCAAACCAAACAGTTCAGACGAGAGATGTGAATGGCAAGTAACCACCTTTAGAGGCTTTCTGTGGATATGGGTGGGCCGCCTTACGCTTCGGCCGGGGTGGGGGCAAATGCTCGCCTGTACCATTCTTCTGAACCTTCAAAAAGTACTTCTGCGCATGGCTCCTTATCTGTAAAAGGAAATGCGCATTATGTCAAGAGGGTTTAGCTCAATGATTTTCTTAATTATTCTACCTGGTATTATAATAAGTTTATCTCAACACTTCAAATAATACTCAACTTGTTTCACTTATAGGTGCGCTATAAAAGTTTTTGCAAAACTTGTAATATTAGATAGGAAAGGCCACAAAATGGCTGAAGTTTACATAAAACTGCTAAATGGCATAAATAGAAGTCCAAAACATTCAACACTGATCAACTTGTGCAGTAAACATCTGGAACGACAGGAAGAAGGAAATACTATGGTAGGTACTAGAAACTATACCTGTATGACAGTTTTTGAGCCAACAAATGCTTCTATCTTTTTCCAATCACGATCAAACCTATAGCAGGCAAAAAAAAAGGGAGAGGCAGATTTTAAGTTAGTTATATTCGTATAACTAACAGGACTAAACAGAACTAACAGAGTAACAGACAAAAAGGAAAAGGGCACTTTCAGTTAGTTATATGCTCGAACACAAGCTATTGCAGCTGAACCCCTTAACCAGATTACAGTTTTCCTGCTCTTGATAGCTGTAGACATACAGCATGTACTCTACACAAACGGAAAAGCAGCTAAAATATATTGCGGTGTGAGTAAATAATGAGGCACCCGCACCCCATAGCCATGGGTGACAACAGTTGGACGGACATCAATCACATCCATCTTAAATCCCTTGAAACTACAAGCAGCCAATGGAGCACGCATATATATCAGACTAAACGGCGCACCTACTGCTGCTTCCCCTTGCATAGCTTCAACATTCTTACCACCACATTTTCAGCCAGGAAATGAATCAAAACCCAAGATTCTGTGAACTGCCCGAAATGCTAGTCATGGATGGAAGTGCCCGGAGCAAGTCTAACGGATTCTGCAAAAATCCCACTATTCGATTCGGCCAACAAGCCAGCCGTACCAGCAACCGAAAAAAGAAGTTTCGAGATACTAGTAAAAATTCGACCTTGAGCTGAGCAGATGCACGGACCGAATAAATCCCCACGGCCGACGCACACGAGACGCGCGGAGGAACGTAATCGCCGAATTCCAATCCGACGGAAGACCAGCGGACTCGCTGAACTCTGAACTTCAGCAGAGGGGTAGAGGAGGGGGGAAGGGAAGATTGGGGGATTTGAACTCACAGCTGCAGGGCCTCGAGGAACTTGTCGTGCTCGGGCTCCGTCCAGCTCTCCCTGGACTTGGTGATGGTGTAGGGCTTCCTGACCTTGGTGGCCTCCGCCGCCGACGAGGCCGACGCCGACGCGGACGGCACGGCCATCGGCGCCGCCAGCTGGTCCTGCTGCTTCTGCTTCTTGCCTCCGCCTCCGCCGTCCCCGCCGCCTCCCCCGACGGACACCGCGGCGGCGGCCTCGAGCGGGTTGGGCGTGGTGCTCATCGACACCATCCGCCGGCTGGAATCGGAACTGTGGTAGTAGCTAGGGTTTCCGCCTGCGCGCGCGACGAGAACGAGATGCGGCTGCTGGCTGGCTGCTGCTCGTGGTGGTGCTGGGGAGATGGAATGGGACGGGTCGGCCGGGTCACACTTTGCTGGTGTAGGATGCGATGCGGGTCGATGGCTGGCTGCCTCTGTACGCTTCGGGGTTGTTCGCGTACGTCCGGTTGCCCGTGGCCACAAGCGTGTCCTGGTCGGCCGGGTCATGCGGCTACACGTGTGCCTGTGGCGTGCGGCCGCGGCGCGGGGAAAGTTTGTTGGGATCCTCTTCGCTTTCGTCTGCGGCGGAGGGCAGCCCGGCGGTCCGCCACCGCTCCATCGGGCTCCCAGACGAGCTCGCTTTTGGTTTTAGGGTGTGTTAGTGTACGCCCAGTCGCCGACTAGGTCGGCGCCTAACTGCATCGCACATCCTCACGTCGGGTTCAAGACAGGCTCATATTTTGTTTTGACTTTTTTTTATTGTTCAATTTTAAATAAGGTTCAAATTTTAGAAAAAATGTTCGCATCTGAAAATATTTATATTTACAAAATATCTAATTTAGAAAGACAGATTTAAAATTGTAACATGTCTAACAAGCAACAACGAAAAGGAAAAGAAATGACAATATAATAAAGACTAGTACAAATGCCCGTGCGTTGCTACGGGTTCCCAAATTTTATTTTTCAATACGCATATATAAATTTAAAATAGAAAATAATTCAGTGATATCATAATGTACTACAATATGATAATATCAAACGCAACAACAAGACATTATTATTTTGCATCTGTGTGATTCCAAGTTCTAGATCTTCTTATTACTCTTCCGCATCAAGTTCTGCACCTATGGTATAGACTGTCACAAGTGTCAAACAACATGTACATATTCATAAATATCCAGAGACAACCTGGATTGAAGGCTCCTGGGTCAAACATACAAAAGATGCTTAGCAAAACTTCATTAATGGCTTGGGTAAAAATCTCCGTCGGCAGGCTGGTGGTGCGGCGATGTATCCTCATAAGAGATGGAGAGTATTTATTATGACGCTGAGAGTATTTATCCTCATGTGAACTTGTGAAGGATATCTTAGGATACTCAAATACACGATGATGATCTCGATTACGACAATGATAGTGTAACCCACAAAAAATAGATAGTGTAAATTTATATACGAGTATATTATTATAAAATAAGAATATTACAAAGTGAATTGCCATCGGTCATCCACTCCCTTCGTCCTACCAACCGCACATGAATTATTGTAGTGCACCACCCCTTCCATCCGCACCTCGTCTCCGCGCCACCAACACATGACCCCGCCCAATCTTGCTTGCCAACCTCGTCTCCGACCCATTTTACAATTCTTTGGCGCTACCCCCTTCCCCTTCCTCGAATTCTCTAGCGTACCACCCAGCCCAAGGACTCGTCAACATGCATTGCATGCCACCGTCCAACCTAGGGACTCGTCGTTATGCACCCCGTGCCATCGTGGCTTAGGGCGCCAATTACCTCCCCCGTACTCCGCCATATTTACTTTTAGTGAATATTTTGTAAGTCATAGAGAAGTTTACTACTGAAAATAAGCTAGTTAGCCCATAGTTTGTAATATATCCATAAAAAATTAAGTTCAAATATCATAGGAGAATCGTAGCATGTTACTAATGAGTGTTCGTTGTCTCCGTCTAATTTACTACCTCTGCCCATAAAAAGATGTGTGTTCAAAGACAATTCTTTTTTATAAAAAAAATGGCACATTTTTATATGACCATATTCCATGGATCTGGTCTCGTTATTAGCTAGCCCGTTTATTATCCTCAGAAACGGGACTACTTCCGTCGGAAGGGCTCGTTGCATTTCTCATGCTGCTCCCTCTCCCCGGCATGTCATGGTCAGCGAGCTATAAAAGCAAGAGATTACCAAAATAAGCATGAATAGATTCATTGTACACAATCTGATCTTGCCTAATAAACATGCATATTCTGTGTGGAACCATAACCAATGGCCAAGCTCTTGTGAGTTGTAAAAAGGCTACAGCTACTTCCCCTTGCTAGCTCATATTCTTCCCCTTACACAGCGTAGTAATGATCCATTAACTCACGGCACGGTGCTCGCTGGTTCCACCCCCTGGCCAATCTCCTAGCAGAAAATAAAATAATTCAGAAAATGTTTAAATACACCAACACAACAACTGAATATTCTAATACAGAATGAACGAAACAATGATGTATGGAGCTGCCAAATAATTTCGATGATGCGTGTGAAGACCCAGTAGCATTCTACACTAATGCAATAATATTAGAGGAACCCAAGGAATTTCATATTAGAGGAAGAAGCCATAGTAGTAGGAGGAAGGAAACCTTTTCATAATATTATCACTATGAAAAGGTTTCCTTCCTCCTACTACTATGGCTTCTTCTTCTAATATGAAATTCCTTGGGTTCAACTTTATTTGAGGTTGAGAAGGGAGGAAACATATCTGCTGTAGATGCTTCCTCTATGCATCAGTTCTGCAACTATATGGCAGATCTAGCTGAGCTGTTTTTGTGCCAAGCAATACCCTACCATTGAACTGTGAAGTTGGTTCAGGTATGCATCGTTTCAAAGAAACAGTCTGCAGTTAGCGACCCAATGGATTCCAGAGCAGCAACCCAAACAAGGTCAGAACTAAGAGAAGCAATATCCTCTTGTATTCTGATGGGTACCAACTAAAACCCACACATGTGAAATAAGATAATTTTTGGTAAAAACATTACCAGTGAAATTCAGCTTAGAATACAAAGTGAAGAGAACAATTCATGGCTCCATGGATACATCTTGGTGTATCAGATAATAACATGCTAGAAAGTACCAGATAATCAAGCAAAGCTTCATCAGTTTGCAGCTACATTACAGAAGTTAGGAACCACCATGTAAATGAACTAATCAGCATATCTCTTAATGCTTGTATACTGCACAAAAAACAGTCACTTGCTAAATGAAAACTAACAGGCTTGCTACAACGACCGCTACTTCACGATGCACAAAACATTACTTCCTGTCACCCTTCTAGCCCACATTTTAGTTTTAAGGTAAAAATTCAGGTACATAACTCAAGATAATATGAAGGAAATCCTTGACAAACATGATTACGAGAAAAGGCTGAGTACCCATGGACCTTGCAGATACATGGATGTAAACTTTCTTGCCGTCACCTTTGGCTATAGCAACTCAAGGGTGTAAATTATCCATCTGGATAAATAACTAAACATCCAGTCTGCACTCTTTGAGTTGATCTCTTTGTTCAAGGCACAAGCTATGGCAAAGGAGATACTGATACAACAATCTCCGACATAGAGGGCAAGAGTAGATGATAGTAATCATAGAAAACATTAGAGTAAAGGGAACATACTTGAGGACCTCCTGGCAGCGCGGCGCCATAACCGGCATGAAGGTCAGGTCAAGACCACTGTCGAGCTAGCCGGACGACCTAGGGTTACCCGCCGCAGCGCAAGTGACGGCGACCCATCCTTACCAAACAAACACAAGGAACCAAGACTGAGAGAGGTGGGACCGAGAGGGAGAAGGCAGAGGGCACAGAGGGAGGGCACATGGAGAGGGGATGGCAGTGTGGGGCGGTAGGACAGGGGAGAGGACGGGCCGGCGCCCTGCCTGCACGGGACATCGGAGGCTCGGGTGGTGGTCGCCCCATCCTCTGCTCGGTGGAGGTCGACCACAGGGCTGAAGGGCCAAGGCGATGTACCTTGCTGGAGGAGAACGAGAGGGACGGGAGCGTGACAAAGAGGATTACCTGCACCGCTGCAAGGTCGATGTTTGGTCTCCAACCGCACAATACAGATTCTCGTCAAGAGGATGGTCATCACCTGCGGATGGTAGATTTGGGGAGAGAAAATCACTCTCAAATCACTCTGAGAGACACAACAGGATTTGGAAGAGAGGATGGAGGAAAAACGAAACACTTGCGGTTGCGATTGCAAAACTGAAGAACGCCATCCTACCAAACCGACATCAGAGAAGGCAAAAGCATCTCACCAATGCGTAACGAAAGCGACTGCCAAGACGCGCGAGGTGACCCGGAGACGGCGTGTTCAGCGACTCCTACGTCGGCGGAGGGGAGTACCAATAGAAGGTGGTGCACGGGGTCGGACTTGAGCTGGAGGCGGCGTGGTCAACGACCCCTCCACCGGGGGAAGCGAGCACCAGCAGGAGGCGGTGTCGTTGCCTATTCGACGGTACCTCGGAGGAGGGATCCTCACGAGGGGGAGAAGAAGTAGGGGCCATAGGGCGGAGTGCACACGGGACGGTGGTACGCGAGTTACCCGGCAGAACACACGCACGTGACGGGGCCTCTTGCTTGTCCGGAATTATCACGGGCGCTTCGCGTTGTTACAATGAGTTGTGATTGTGCCTCTAGGGCTCCCAGATCCGGCTTATAAAGGCGCACGGATCTAGGGTTTACATGGAGAGTCCGCCGAATACAAGTTGCCTAACTACGGTACAATATCTTGCCGTGTACGTCAAGGATCCGCCTTCCTTATGGCCGTACTGGATCCGGATACTTTATGGGCTTCACGGATCCGGCCTCCTTCGTAGGTCGGTTAGGATCCGGCTCCAAGTTCTGACTGGACTTCATCCTTCTTGATCAACGACAAAAGGCCGATGGGCCCCATGCCACCATCACCGTCTGTGGGCCACCGGGCTTGCGGATCTAGGCCATGTCGTTGATATACCCATAAAGTATACCCAACAGTAGCCCCGAAGTTCTCAGAGATTCATCATTCTTCCGCCTTCATGTAACCCGAAACCGAAGAGAATCTTGAAGAGCTTCAAAACTTTCACTGCTTCCGATATCATTCAATCGGAAATCTTCACGTCTTTCAGTTTCGATAATGTAACGGAGTTTGCACTTTTCCACACAACTTCCTATCTTCCCGCTAATTTTTTGGAGATGCGAATCTTTAGCCGGGACGCACGATCAAATCACCTCCACGTCATTTTACCGTTTTTAACCTAAGACACGTGTCATGCATCCAATGGTGAGACCGTTCAGTTTCCGCGTCGGATCGGGCAGAATCTCCGCGCGCGGTCTATAAATACCCATCGCGCGGTGACTTCCCATTCGTTTCACCCATCTACCACTTCATCTTCTTCCTCCCGGCGCCGGCCTCTCAACTCCGCGAGCTCCGCCACGGTGACCTTCGCGCCCAATCGCTCCAAGCTTCCCTTCGCTCCAGATCGTCGCGGTTGATCGGGAAATCTTCCCCGCCGCCGATTCGTGGTCACGGGCCGCTTTGCGGCAAGTTCGGCGACCTTCATTCTCGCCGGAACATCGTCGGACCGCCGCGCCATTGACGGTACGTGCACCGGACTTGTAGGAGAAGAAGTAGTGTAGAATAGATTCCGGTTACTCAAACACTTTGCATGGGTGCAGCGGAAGCATGCCGATTGACTCACATTGTCTTGGTAGTTCTCCGAACAGCCCGATTCATTAGAGCCTCACGGATCCCATAGCATATCTACCACCATATGTTTCCGACATCCGTAGCTCAACCTTTTCCGCATCTTCCGCACCAAGCTAGGCCGGATCCCAACCGCAAGAAATGAAGAAGAACTTCAAGGGCAAGCTAGAATGGCTGCCAAGGTGCAAGAGACGGAAAGTAAGAAGGCTTCCAAGGCCCGGAATCGCGAAGAGAGCGGGGTCAATGGTGGCCTGCGAAACCAACGATGCGGAGCTCGGAGAGCTCGAACGAAGGTATGATCTCCGCTCATTGGAGTTTCATACGCGACACCGTCGTCCCCAAGCCTGGAGCCGGAGAAGTCATGACCAAGGCTTGGGTGGAACGCGGATTATCGCTTCCTTGTTCGGAATTTTTCCTCTCCGTCCTCAACACATACGGGCTTCCCCCACAACATCTGCCCCAACTCCTACTGCTCTGTCCAACCGTAACTCTGCGAAGGGCATCTCGGAATCGGCCAGACATCAAGTTATGGCGTTTTTCTTGAGTGAAGAAAGAAACAAAGGACAAAGCTATGCGAGCTGGAGCATGACCTTCATGCTCAGACCTGGTCGTATGTACCCTCCACACGACTCGCACGAATCCGTCCGGTCTTGGGCAGCCGGATGGTTCTATGAGAAGTGTCGTTCCGGAGATCCACGATGGTCTCCCCAAATTCAACAACGAGCCTCGGAAGAGCAGTGGAGCTTCATCCCGCCGCTTTCCCTAACTCCAATTCTGGAGAAGGCAGCGCGGAGAATCCTGGTTAGTCCACGACAGGCTAGCAAGACCCGGCACCAGCTGGTTCACTCGGCGGATCCAGCCCTAAGATATAATCGCGACTGTCTGCGCTTACCGGGCGGACGACCAGCTCGAGCTACCCGCCACGATCTTCCGGTGACTCTCTCAAGGAGATTCAAGACGCTGGTTAAGGTGGGCCGGGGTCAACCGATCCCGGACGATCAAAGATATCTACACGAACGACCGGTGTCCTCCGGTAGCTTCAATCCTTTCGTTACTTCAAACTTCACAAGTTTTGGATATTGACTAACACTTTATATCTTTCCCTCCAGCTCGCTACATTGGCGGAGGAAAACTTACGCACCATTCTTCGCGTCCCGTCGGCGGCGACACGGCGGAGGAGGTTCGGGAGAAGAAGAGGAAGAGCCCCGCAAGGTAGCTCCTCGACCTGCGAAGCGTCCCCGCGCCAAAGCTTCCGGCTCAGGCCGGGCCAGCGGCGAGCCTCCGCCAAGAAGCCCAAAGTCACCAAGCCCCAGCTCGATTCAAGGAAGGCGGAGCGGGAGCGTTGAAAATGCTTTCAACAGCAGGCAACGCTCACGCCCCAACATCCCCGCGCCCCGTAAGTTTCCGGGTATGGTACATATTTGCCTTGATGCATCGTTACTTATGCGATTTTCTTCTATTTGTTCGCAGTACTCCGCCCACTCGGACCGCCACCAAGAGCCTATCACGAAGTTCTGAAGAAGTCCCCGGCTGTCGGTCCTCCGACCCCTTCACCCGGCGCTTCCTTTGCTCCCCATTCCTCCTCGGCGGATCAATCTCCCCCTCTGCCGCAAACACCCCAGGAGATAATTCGGTCGGCGGCGAGAAAGTGGGCGGAGAAGATCCCAAGGCCAAGGCCCTGCTCAAGCTCAAGATCAAGGAGAGGCGGAAGTCACTTCCTCCGAGAAGGCGGGAGTCTTGGCGGCGTCGTCGTTTTCCGAAGAACGGAGATCCGGCTGACCTCACTTCCCACCCCCCAAGGCATATGCTACAAATTCTTCAAGCACTCACGGGCCGGAGAAATGGGAGCTTGAGCAAGACTTGCTCAATGCTATGCTAAACAATGCTTGGGGAAAGCCGGATGCCAATACATCGGAAATCCAGGACTTCAAGAAGGGCGTCGGCGAGTTCCTCGACAAGCTCATCTGCAAACAAAAGGTACTCCCCAGTAGCCCCCAAGCATGTAAGCGGAAACAAGTAGTAGTTGGCGCTTAAATGCTTTAAAGTAACGCCACTTTTGGGAAGATTTATTTAAAATGTTACAGTATCCCCCAAGCATGATGTCGGAAAGATTCCGGCAAAATGCTTAAACACCTTTGTGTTGTAAGCGGAATTTTGACTCTGCTCTGTCTGCTTTTTACAGAGAACAGCGGACAACTGCACTATGTTGCATAAAAACATTGCTCTGCCGCGCCGCGTTACCTTGGGTCAAGCGGAAAACATCCGGACCCTTACAGATAAAAATGCGGAAGCTGAACAACGGTGGCGGACGCCCAAGGTTGGTTTAGGCCTTTCTTGCTATCGATTCACATTAGACTTTGAGCTGTATCTGAATCCTTGTAGCGCATCTTCCTCCACAGCTCCCGACCTCCTCCGAGCTGGAAAACCTGCGCTCCTCCTACCAAGCTGGAGCTAAAGGCGAAGGAGGCGGAGCACGAAAAGAACATGCAGAAAGCAGTGGCGGAGAAAAACTCGAGACATCGGGGAGAAAGGCGAATTCTTGCTGAAGCGAAATGCTGATAGCGAGACCATCAAGAGGCAGCAAAAGGAGCTCAATGGGCTCAAGTATATGGAGACCGAGAGCACCATTGGGACCTGCTGGCCGAAAATATTCTGGGTACTTATACTCGGAATTTTTTGTCTTGATGCTTTTTGTTTTCTCGTGCTCAACTTGAATGTTTACTATTGTATTTTTGTGCAGAGCCACTTGGATACTGGCGCGGAACAAATTCCCCCGGACGATGTTCTTTCTCTCGCTGGTGATGACTGCAGGATCTTATATCCGCTTCTCGGAAAATATGCCATAACTTGTCCCTGAAGAGGAGCCGCACATGCAGTCTGCGCAAGCTGATCAAGCGTATGGATATTCTTCCGGAGCTGGTGACCGATCTACAAGCGTCATCTGCCCGAGGTGCAGCTGCTATGACTCTAACCATGTGCTTGGCGCATCACCCAAAGATGGATCTGGATCGGGTGTCTTCTGGAGTTCCTCCGACCGCAGATGTCGAAAAGCTTCTCGATGCAGTGAGTGGCTATGACACCCGCATCGCGCGGAAGATCCGTCATGAAGAGTTCTACGACAAGGTGGTTCTCCCAGCAGACGAGCCCCTTGAAGATGAACTCCAAAGAGCGCGCGCGGAGGCCCGTCTGCGGAATCCGGATCCCAGTATACATGGACCAGCTCCAAGGATGCTCCAGAGGAGAGCCCAAGACCAGCGCTGCAACCTCCGACGAAGATGAAGAGAGCGATGAAGACGTGTCGTCTCCGTAGAAGCGCGAAAGGAAAAGATCCGAAACCCACTGCTTCTCCGTCCAAGCGGAGTGAAACGTTTATGTCCTGCGGGATAAAACAATGCATCATTTTGGCCCCAGCGAGGTTTGTAATATAACGTAAATTCTTAAGTAGTTAGGGACGAAACAGGCATGCATGCGTGGGCGGAAAAACTTATCCTGCTATCCGTTTATATATTATTTGCATGTGTTGTTTCTTGAAAGCAAGTGCTGGTTTGACAATTTCCGGCTTGCCCATTTGACCTTCCACGAGCCGGAAAACCCGTGCCGGAAATGCTCGCCAGCGGCGACGAAGCCTAATGGCAATCCGTCAATAACCGCGAAACAACCCGGCCCAAGTGCCGAGAAGTCGCTACCAGGAATCCATGGGTTCGCAACGAAAAAATTTCCGCCGAGAAAACTTACGTCCTGAGGACGATTTTGAAAATCACAACTTTCATACACGCCAGGCGGAAAGATCCAGCTCTGCGGTTTTAGTCGGAAAACATACACGATCTAAAAATGAACAAGTAAAGAGGTAAAAGACTCAAGAGAGTGAACCAAAAGCTTTATTTCATTGATCATGTATAACTATTACAGAGTTTGTAACTCGGAAAAATATGCTAAGTGTGGAAAGGACGATGTTCCAAGGGTGATCTGTCTCGTCGTAGATGTCATCGGATCCTCACGCCCCGTTTCCGGTGCCAATTAGCAGTCTGTCCCTTAGCTCGCGAGAAATCAACAAGGTAATACGACCCGTTGTGAAGCACTTTGCTGCGACGAAGGGTCCTTCCCATGGAGATTGCAGCTTATGTTCTTTCACCCCGAAGCGGAGGACGGGTCTCCGCCATGAAGGAGCGATTCCGGACTGACGCGTGATAACGTCGGAGCTTCTGGTAGATGGCGGAGCGGTCGGCTAGGTTCGAGCTTCTTCGATCGGTCCACGAATAGTTATCAGCTCGTCGGCTGTTTCTTCATTGTAGGCGGAAACTCGCGGTGAATCGTGGATGATGTCGGAGGAAATCACGGCTTCGGATCCGAGGAAAAAGGGGTAAACCCTGTTGACTGTTAGGGGTAGTTCGTAGACTCCACAAAACTTCCAGTTCGTCAGCCCAAGCTCCAGCGGCGCGTCGCAGTGGTTCTTCAAGGCGTGGCTTGATTCCCGATAAAATTAGACCGTTCGCCCTTTCAACTTGACCATTGGATTGTGGGTGAGCCACAGATGCAAGGTCCAATCGAATCCCATTGTCTCACAATAATCCTTTAATTCTCCTGAGCGAAGTTTGTGCCATTATCGTATGATGCTGTGTGGGATAGAATCTCATCACGAGGCGGGACGAATTTTAGTCTTGTGCACCGTCGGCTTTCTCCTGCCTCTATCTTACTTCCGAATTTGTCAACACGACCAAAAGGTATTCAAAACCACCAGGGAGATGATCTTTTAAACTTACCAACCATATCAAGCCCCCAGACCGCAAACGGCCGGGTGATAGGTATGGTCCTCAGCTCTTGAGCTGGAGCGTTTGGTTGAGTGCGTAGTCGGCAACCTCGGCGGGTCTGACTATTTTGTCACGTCTTCTTTGGCGTGAGCCGGTAAAAACCTGGCCGAAAGCTTTTGCAACGAGTGACCGGGCGGCATGATGCCCGCAATCCCTGCGTGGATCTCTGAGGATTTCAATGCCATCTTGATTAGAGACGCATTTGAGAAATACCCCTGTCGCGCTTCGTTTGTAGAGCTGTCCATCAACTATTGTGTAGGATCTTGCTCGTCGAATGATCTGTCGTGCGAGGACCTCGTCCTCCGGCAACTTCGATCGATGAGGTAGTCCAGGAAAGGCTGTGTCCAAGCCGGAATGATAGCCATCACCTCTTTGGCCGGAGAATACCGCCACCTGCGGGTTTTAGGTTAGCGCCCTTCACCGGGTATCTGAGATGCTCAGAAAATTCAGAGAATTGGCTTCCTCCGGATCCGAGCTTGGATAGCATGTATGCCGCTGTGTTGTCGTCTCTCCGGACATACTTGACTTCGTATCCTAGAAAGCACTTGGCGATCTCGTCAACCGTCTCTGTAGCCGCCATGACGGAATTTACGCGTTCCAGGTTCCCTACTTATTCAGCCACCCCGGTCGGAATCTCCGCAACGATGATGTGCTTGATCCCTATTTCCTTAGCGATGCGTCCCAGTGTAGTAGAGCCTCGTACTCTGCCATGTTGTTTGTAGCTTCAAGTGAATCTCGCAAAACATACTCAGTTCTTCTCCTGGGGGACTTCAGACGACTCCGGCTCCCGAGCCTTGATGCTGCTTGGATCCGTCGAAGTGCATAACCCATGTCTCGGTTCCGGCTCCAGATTTGCATCCGGAGCCTCTCCCAATCTGCGATGAAATCTGCCAAAACCTGGGATTTGACCGCGGTCCTGGCTTTATAGCCGATGTCGGAGGCGGATAATTCAATGCCCCATTTTCTTGTGCGTCCTGTTGCGTCGACATTGTTGAGAATTGTTGACGGCGGAGCTTTGCTCACGACTGATGGGATGTTCTTGGAAGTAGTGTCTCGGCTTCCTGCTGCCAGGAATACTCCATAGGCTAACTTCTGAAAGTGAGGGTAGCTGTTTGGATTCCGTGAGGACCTCGCTAATATAGTAGGCTGGCCTTTGGACTCCATATTCGTGACCTTCTTCCCGTCTTTCCACCACGATGACGAGGCGATGACCCTGTTGGTGGCTGCCGGGTAAAGGAGCATAGGCTCTGACTCTCCTGAGCTGCTAGGATAGGTGGGGAGGTAAGTATCTCCTTCAACCCTTGTAGTGCTGCATCTGCTGCCTCGTCCCAGACAAACTTGTCTGTTTTCTTCAACAGCTTGTACAGGAAGTGCCTTCTCGCCAAGACGGCTAACAAACCTGCCGATTGCTGCACTTGATGGCAAGTTTGCACATCTTTGAGACAAGTTGGCCTCTTTATGCACAAAATTGCCTTGATTTTCTCCGGGTTCACTTCAATGCCCCTGTAGAGACAATGAAGCCAGGAGTTTTCCGATGGACGCAAAGCGCACTTCAGCGGTTTCAACATCATTTTATCAGTATGGAGGCACTCTTAACTGTGTATGAGGTCGCTAATCAAGTCGGATCCTTTAGAGTCATGACCGCGATGTAATTACGTAAGCGTTTACGCATCGAGCGAAATGGTCCCGCAATCTACGTATTTAGGTTGGCACCTGCGCACTTTAAGCCAAGGCATAGTAACATAGCTATTGCAATGGGGTGATGAACGATTAAAAACTCGGTGGGTCTTCATCCTTTACCTTGATAAGGGAATACCACCGGAATACGGTTCCCGCGACAAAAGGATGGAATGACATCCTTCTTGATCAACAACAACTGGCGCCATGGGATACGCCACCATGTATCATCACCGCTTGTGGCCATGCCACATTATTGGCCATGTTATCCACATGTATACCCACAACAGGCGGCGATCTTGGTCGTGCCTGATCCAGAGGCGGCATGCTTAAAGACGAATTTGGCGGCGGCGGCGAGGACCAGCAGCAGGTGGCGGCCATGGTGGAACCCTAGCACGGGATGAGTTTCGGACCGAAGCGGTCTCCCGTTCGGCGTGAGAAAAAAAGATAATGAACCGTATACATAATGGTGGTTGTGCGGTAGTATGTAGATTGGTGGGAGGGCAAAACGGTCATACTGAAAATATGGTTGACGACCAAAAACTACCAAACGTATTGAGGATGGCAGAATAAGGAACCACTTTAGTCTTTTTAAGTAGTAGAGAAAAACGAAAGGGAAAAAGCAATGAGGCTGGCCCAACAATCACGTAGGACGCGGGTCCCGGCCGCACACCCTAGGTGGATAGGAGCTCCCCGTCCAAGGAGGGTGGACGGAGCAAGCGAATTTGCAGGGCACGGGCTGATCGCTATGCAGGCCCCGGGTACCTTGCCGCATGCTCGTAAGGTCCATCGTTGGTTGTAATGGAAGAATTCGATAACTTGGGGAGTCAATTGGTCAGAGGGTTCATTCTGGGCGAATCTCTTCCAAATCAAATTTTGTTGTGACTTTCGCCATTGAGGGGCTATTTGTACAAGTTCCGGCGTGGCAATTCGATTAAAAGTGGCAATCTACCTTTTGCACCTTATCTGAGCCCTAACCCGGCATTGGTGGCGATATAAAGGGTGCCAGAGAAAGCCTCCCACCATTCTTGTTGGCGTGTTTAGAGCTTGAGTGCCCGCCCGCGTCCCTAAGTGGTGTCGCATGTGGAGCGAGCCGTTGCGATGAGTTAGATCACCGTCACTCGCAAACGAGCTATAGGTGGGAGGCTATTCAGTGGCGAACCACTTTTGCGTGCCCCAAAGGAATTTTCTCCGTGGCGCACCAGACGTGGTGTTCCACTGAAACAACGTGTTTTTGTGGCGCACCAGACACACATGCGCCACAGAAATATGGTGAGCCCCACCCCCGTCTGGTTTCTGCAATCCACACGGAAGGTGTGTACCCTTTGGTTGGATTAAATTGAAGAATAGCACTAAATGATAACCAATGGTTGCTCTTATATGTGTTCCAATAAAAGAAAGTGTTGCACTCTAAATAACGAAATTGTTTTATTTTTCCTAGCAAGAGATTCAAATGACATGAATTTCATATGTTTGCCTCATGGTTTAAGATGTTTTCTCTATTTAGGAAATCCAATATTACTTGTAAATCCATTGGTGCTCAACTTAGGATTTCATAAGGAATTGGGTGCAAGTTTATAAGGAAATGGGTGCAAGTTCACGTGATGGTCTATTATTGACACTGAATTAAAATGAATTGGGTGCAAGTTCATAAGGATTTGGTCTTAAATTTTATTTGCACTTGCCGATGATTAGAATGTTTGGTTACTACACTCTAAGGTGGGGTGAGTGAACCTGGTGTGATGGCACACATATCAATTTGTTGTGCATCCTACTTGGCTTCCCTTACCCCATCCCTGAATATCAATATTTGTTTCGACCAACAAAGTATGAGACATGCAATTTAGTTGATACTACTTGGCTCGTATTTTAGTTTGCATTCTTTGTTTAGTTTGGTCTTTCTTCCAATTTAGTGTCGATGATTAAAATATTTGGTCACTACACTGGGGGGCGGTGCTAGCGAGCCTGGTGTGATTACACAAATATCAATCTCTTGTGCATCCTACCTGGCCACGCTAACACCGTCCCTAAATGTTAATATTTGTTTCGACCAACAAAGTATGAGGCATGCTATCTAGATTATACTACTTGGCTCGTATTGGAGTCCGCCGATGATTAGAATGTTTGGTCACCCGTACACTCTGGGTGGGGTGAGTGAACTTGGTGTGATGATACAAATATCAATATGTTGTGCATCCTACTTGGATTCACTTACCCTATCCCTGAATATTAATATTTGTTTCGACCAACAAAATATGAGGCATGCTATTAGTTGATACTACTTGGCTCGTATTTGATTTTGTATTCTTCGTTTACTTTGGTCTTTCTTCCATTTTAGTGCCGATGATTAAAAAAATTGGTCACTACACTCGCGGGCGGTGCCAGTGAGCCTGGTGTGATGGCACAAATATCAATCTCATGTGCATCCTACCTGGCCTCACTGACACCATCCATGAATGTTAATATTTGTTTTGACCAATAAAGTATGAGACATGCTATCTAGTTGATACTACTTGCTCGTATTTGATCGAGTTCGGATTCTTTGCTTACTTTGGTCTTTCTTCCATTTTAGTCACTACACTGGGGGCGGTGCACGCAAGCCTGGCGGGAGAGATGAAGGAGCAGAGGAGGAACCGGATGAAGACCACTTTCATCGCAATGATGCTCGTAGTGACTCTCGTCTATTTGTAACTAGAGATGATTAACTTTGTATCAAGTAAAACTTTTGTAAAAATTTGACACTTGACACTATATGTATCTCGGGTTGTAAGTAATGTGATGATATAGTAATGTGTATGTATAATTGTTGTTTATATTTGAAAGTTCAGAGATGGTAAACCTAGAGGGGGGGTGAATAGGTTTCTACAGATTTTAATTCTTTCTTTGCAATATTAGGCTTTGCGGAATATAAAGATGAGCCTAATGCAAACTAGGTGAAACAACCTATATGAGGATACAAGTAACTCAAGCACGAAGGCTCTCACAGGAAGTTATATCACAAGTAAGGAGTTCGGTTAGAGATAACCGATAGCACGCGGAGACGAGGATGTATTCCCGTATTCCCTTCCTTTGCAAGAAGGTACGTCACGTTTAGAGGAGTGGAGGTCCCACGAATGATTCCCCGTGCCACGAAGGCTCACCCTATTCTCTGGAGCCTATCCCACGAAGGAATAGCTCACTCACTTGTGGTAGACTTTGAGGTAGCCTCCAAACCTTCACAATCTTGCCAGGAGCAAATCCACAGCCCGGATGCTTCCGGACCACTCTTGCCCACCTAGGGTTTTCAAGGAACCCTAGAGAGCAAGCTTCTTGATGAATACAAGGGGAATGAGATTTGGCTTGGTAGAACAGTAGATCGGGTCCTCCTCTATCGTTTCCCCGGAGGATTTGAGTTTGGGTGGAGGAGGAGATCTGAGGCTTTTGGCGTTTTCTAGCAATGGAGTGTGAGAGAGAGCTCAAGAACAACTTGTAGTGTAGTGCCTAAGCTTTCAGAGGTAGGAGAAGGGCTATTTATAATGTCACTTGAAATATGGCCGTTGCTCGCTTGCCACATCAGCTTCCTCCCGAGAATCCCGGTCAACCGGACCACGAGCCGGGCTGGCCGAGGGCCGATCGGGCCGGACGAGACGGAACCGCGGTCCAAATCGGGCTGCAACGGACTCCAGAGCCTTGAAATGTCTCCAGTACTCCCTCCGGTTCTTTGTCGAGCGTAGAGCCCGGTTGGCGGGGCGCCGGTCGGGAGCCCTCGAAGCTGGCGATCGATGAGACCGGACCAAACAGCGCGCAGACAGACCTTGACCGGGGCAACTTCGTGTCTTCGGCCACCTCGCCGGCTGGCGTCGGCGCGAAGGCCGGTTAGCGCCGAGCGACCCAGCGCGGTCGCGGGTGGCCGGAGGCCGAGCGCAAGGGCCGGTCCGACCGGGCCAATGACCGCCTTCTGGAGAACCCCTTTGATTGTTGTCGAAGTGGGGGGTCTCCTTTAGCCTTCTTGTTCCTTGATACACCATTTATGCCTCTTTGGCTAATACCTGGGATTATCCTTACAAACATGTATTAGGCCAAATACTCTAGCACTGTGTCATTGTAACCAAAATAATGGATAAGGGTAAAATACCCTTACAGTCTCCCCCTTTTTGGTATACGATGACAAACCGAGCTAGATTCATATAGATATTATGATAAGCTTTAAACCTTGATTCCATATAAGATATTACGACAGCTCTCCCATAATGTGTGCACTTGGAGAATTTGCGTTTGAATGCAAAGTGCACCATTTGTGGAACATGAGAAGCTCCCCCAATATCTTTAGCAAACAAGCATGGTATGGACATGTATATCAACATATATAAGCATAAAGCATGATCATCCTAGTAGAGTGATTAAGCATACAAATACTCGTCCATACACGAATTATTCAAAGTAGCAAATGGTTCTTGAGAAATCAAAGCAAATAAGCACAAGCCATATAAGAATCAAATAAAGCAACACCCATGGCTTGTGACAACCAAAGAACCCCCATGGTCCTAGACTCTACTCTCTTCTCCCCCTTTGGCATCGGAACACCAAAAAGGCGAAGAAAATAGGAGAGATGCTAGCGCACCCATCAGAAGAACTCATGCCCAGTGGAATACGAGGTCTCGCCATCGCGCTCTTCATCATCATCCTCATCACCTTCATCTTCATCCCCTTCCTCTTCATCATCAGCAGGGGCACGAGCTGTCCTAGGAGGAAGACCACCATGAGCATACATGGAGAGGTCGAAATTCTGGAACATCTCATCAGTAATGGCGGGCATCTCCCACTGAGGTGCAACCACAGGTGCCATCTCAGGTCCAGAAGGAGGAACAGGGGCATTCCGTGAAGCCATGAACTCATTCTGTCGCCTCCTTGTCTCCTGGTTCAAAGCAAGACTCGATGTGCAACATCATTGGTGTTCTTGCACATTTGCCACAAGCTGGAGAGGAAGCGAGCGGCACCGCGCTTGGGGCGCCGAGAGTAGCTAGCATCATGATCATGGCGTTCCTTGGAACGGCGCTCGGAGGGCATCATGGCAGGAACTTCCGGACGTGTGTCCTGAACAGGGAACTTGAATGGTTCCATGATGATCCTTTCATCTAGCGTGTTGAGAGGAGCAGGTACTATGTAGTTGATGAGCCGCTGAACATACTGAGCATAGTTGGGAGTCATGCGGCCCAAAACTGAACGCTTCAGTTCACAATGAATGAGATCACAGCCATCAATCTTCCTTAGCCCTGTCAGGATGGCAATAGTACATCGAGATTCGGGGGGTAGTTCTGACTTCACTGGTGTCGCCTGACTTGCTGATGAGATTCTCACGGAACATCTTGGCAAGGACAAGATAAGAGTAGTACATCCCAGAGATAGTGGGAGGCCCTGGGCAAGCCGGCGCACAGGCCGGTCCAACCGGACGACAGACTGGACAAGCCGGTTTCCAATCCGGTCGACCGGGCCGCACGCCGGACCGGCCGGTTGACCAGGCCTATGACCGGGTCTATCGAATTGTGAGGTGTTGCCCAGAATTTCTACCACAAAATCATGCAAAAACTCATAAACTTGAGCAATAGAGTGGAATATGTGCATGGTGCAGTGAGACACTCTAATGGCATGAGGACTTACAAACCCTAACCCTAACCCTAACTTTTCTCAACTTTCCTCAACATTTGGCAATGGGAGAGGGAAAGCAAGAGGGAGAGGAAATGGGAGAAAGATTTACCCGAAGACATCGTCCTCTTTGCCCAAGTGAATCAAGAAGAACACGTGAAGAGGGCTTGAGGGTCAAATCCCCAAGATCTCCCGAAATAGCTTGAAACAAATCCTTCGGTGAAGGGACTTGAGAGATCCCGATTTACGAGTGGGTGAAGTTTGGAGAGAACCTCGTGGTGGAAAGGGCCTAGGACGTGGTGGAGATGGTGGAGGCGGCGGCCATGGAGGTTTTGGAGGTGGGGGATAATGAGGAAGAAGACCCCAAGGGGTATCCTCCTCCAAAACATAACCAGCCGCGCGGCCGGTTTGCGCCCGGTCAACCGGGCCTGGCGCCGGCTGGCCCGGCGCGGAGGCCGGTCCAACCGGGCAGGAGACCGGCCAGAGACATTCTGCCCAGTTTTGTCTTGTTTTGCCTCGTTTTGCGCCTATTCTTTGTGTAAATGTGTATGAATGCTCAGATGATGACATGTACATATAGATAGATAGATGATGATGAGATGAGCATAGACATGGGGTTGGAAACACAAAGTTCTCTAGGCATACCCATTGGAGTGAAAATCCAAACAAGATATAAATAGCGACAATGGGCATGATTCGAAGTACATCAAGAACCATAAAACATTTTGAAATAGTTTTTGCAATAAGATCATTAGCCTTATATAGCCAAATCAAGTTGTAATTGAGGCTCAATGAGGGGCGGGGGATTGCTCCCCCTATGTGAAAGCGCAAATGTCATGAGACCTCGAAGAGACATGCTTGGGTCCATATGATGACATTGGGTCTATTTATGTTGCACACATAGGTATGCATCATACCAAGACATGGTAAGATGACTATCCCCATATGTGTTGTGCCTCTAAGCTAGATAGTTAGATAAATGCAAGAATATAGTGCAAGAAGTTATTCAATCCAAGTTTTTAGGATCAAGAATACCTAGTTCTCCTCTCAAGTTTACAAACCGGGCTTCATCCAAAGGCTTAGTGAAAATATCCGCCAATTGGTATGTTATCCCCACATGAGTGAGAGCAATGTCCCCATTAATTGGCAACATGGTCACATAGGAAGTGATGACGAATGTCAATGTGTTTGGTGCGACAATGTTGAACCGGGTTATTGGCGATCTTTATTGCACTTTCATTGTCACATAGAAGAGGCACCGTACCAAGAGACACACCATAGTCTTTCAAGGTTTGCTTCATCCATAACAATTGAGTGCAACAAGATGCCGCGGATATGCTTCGGCGGTGGATAAAGTGGTGGAGTTTTGTTTCTTGGATGACCAACTCACAATGACCGGCCAATAAATTGGCAAGCCCCAGAGGTAGACTTCGGTCAACCTTATCAAGCCCAATCGAATCCGAGTAGCCAATGAGTTCAAAGGTTTACCCCTTTGGATACCATAGCCCGAGAGTAGGAGTGAGAACAAGGTATCTTAGAATCCGTTTGACCGCCATCAAATGGCTCTCCTTAGGAGCGGATTGAAAACAAGCACACATCCCTACACTTAGCATGATATCCGGCCTAGAGGCACAAAGGTAGAGCAAGGATCCTATCATGGAACGGTATACCTTTATATCCACATCCTTCTCACCGTCACATGAGCCAAGTTGCCCCTTTACGGGCATGGGTGTCTTCATTGGGTTTGCATTGGTCATGTCAAACTTCTTGAGCATGTCCTTCACATACTTTTCTTGAGAGATGAAGGTGCCTTTTGCAAGTTGCCTCACTTGGAAGCCTAGGAAGAACTTCAACTCTCCCATCATGGACATCTCAAATTTCCTAGTCATCAATAGCTCAAAAGCTTTGTTATGATCGGGGTTAGTTCCACCAAATATAATATCATCAACATATATTTGACATATAAACAAGCCACCCCTTTAACCCGTTTGGTGAAAAGGGTGGAATCGACCGTACCCATGCAAAACCCATCATGTAGTAAGAAATCCCTAAGGAACTCATACCAAGCACGTGGATCTTGCTTGAGACTGTAGAGTGCCTTATGGAGTAAATACACGTGGTTGGGTCGGCTTGAGTCTTCGAAACCCGGGGGTTGAGCTACATATGCGGTTTCTTTTAGAGGACCATTCAAAAATGCACTTTTCACATCCATTTGATATAGTTTGAAATTGTGGAAAGATGCAAATGCAAGCAAAAGACGAATAGCTTCAAGACGGGCTACCGGCGCAAAGGTATCCTCAAAATCCATACCTTCTATTTGGGCAAACCCTTGCGCCACTAACCTTGCTTTATTTCTAATGACAATGCCATTCTCATCTTGCTTGTTCTTGAATACCCATTTGGTCCCAATAACATTGATGCGATGATCCTTGGGTCTCTCAACTAGAGACCATACTTCATTACGAGTGAAACACTCCAATTCTTCTTGCATGGCAATAACCCAATTCGGATCAACCAAGGCTTCATGTACCTTGAGTGGCTCAAAACTAGACACAAAAGCATGATGTTGACAATAAGTGATAAGTAATGCATGGTGTCTACGAGTTACCACTCCTTTTGAGATGCTACCAAGGACATGATCTACTTTCATGTCACTTGCTCTTGTAGCCGCCTTGATCTTCCGAATGGTTCCTTCATGATCAATGAATTCATCTCTTGCTAATACTTGATCATGAGGGACAACATGAGCTTGAACATGAGTTGAGGATGTTTCTTGATCATCATCATGGTCTTGCTCAGTGGATTGAGGGCTTTCTTCTTGTTCTTCGGAATGTGACTCATCTTGAGTGGAGGATAAATCTTGGGTTGCACTTGATGGTTCAACTTGAGTTGAGCTAGGCTCAACTTGAGGTGAGCTTGATACTTCTACTCCATCACCTTGATCATCATTATGAACTTCCATGGGCCGGATGTGTCCAATGCCCATATGCTTGATGGCACTAGATGGATCATCATCATTACCTGCAACACATGGAACAACTTGCTCCACTTGGGAGCCATTATCCTCCAAGAACACCACGTCACAAGATACTTCAATAGTCCCAGTGGACCGGTTGTAGTATCTATAGGCGTGGAAGTTCTCCGCATATCCAACAAGTATGCCCTCTATGGTTCTAGTTTCAAATTTACCAATCTTCCCTTTATTGTTGTTAACAAGACATTTGCATCCAAAGACACGAATGTACATGACATTAGGCTTGTTACCTGTGAGAAGCTCGTATGGAGTTTTGTTGTGGAGGGGGCGGAGGAAGAGCCGGTTGGAGTAGTGGACAGCTGTAGAGATGGCTTCTCCCAAAAGTTGTGGGGTGAGTTGAATTCACTCAACATGGTTCTTTCCATCTCAATGATAGTCCGGTTCTTCCTTTCAACAACACCATTTTGTTGAGGGGTATATGGAGCTGAAAACTCATGCTTGATGCCCTCATCATCAACAAACTCTTGCATAGTGTAGTTCTTGAACTTGGTGCCAATGTCGGTCCTAATCGCCTTGATCTCGGATTCATATGTACGTTGAGCTTTCTTGGCGAAGGTGATGAACTCTCTATGGGTCTCATCCTTAAAGAGAAAGACCCAAGAGTATCTTGAGTAATCATCAACAATGACAAGTCCATACTTGCTCCCACCAAGAGTATCATAATGTGATGGCCCAAAGAGATCCAAATGAAGGAGCTCCAAAGGCCTAGATGTGGTGACGATACTCTTGATAGGATGTTTCTTCTTGAGTTGTTTTCGGCTACACATGCACTGCATACACGATCTTTCTCAAAAGAAATGCCGGTTAGTCCCACAATGTGCTCACCCTTTAGGAGTTGTTTAAGATTCGTCATGTTAACATGACCAAGGCGGCGATGCCTGATACGTCTCCAACGTATCGATAATTTCTTATGTTCCATGCTACTTTATTGATGATACCTACATGTTTTATGCACATTATATGTCATATTTATGCATTTCTGGAACTAACCTATTAACAAGATGCCGAAGAGCCAGTTCTGTTTTGCTGTTTTTGGTTTGAGAAATCCTAGTAAGGAAATATTCTCGGAATTGGAAGAAATCTTCGCCCGGGGTCCTATTTTTGCACGAAGCTTCCGGAAGACCGAAGAGATAACGAAGTGGGGCCACGAGGCAGCCGGGGGATAGGCGGCGCGGCCCAGTCCGCGCCGGCCTGCCCCCTGGGCCCTCGTGTGGCCCCCGCGTTGCCCTTTCGCCTACTTAAAGCCTCCGTCGCGAAAACCGAGAGCCACGATACGGAAAACCTTCCGGAGACGCCGCCGCCGCGAATCCCATCTCGGGATTCAGAGATCGCCTCCGGCACCTGCCGGAGGGGATTCATCTCCCGGAGGACTCTTCATCGCCATGATCGCCTCGGAGTGATGAGTGAGTAGTTCCCCCTGGACCATGGGTCCATAGCGGTAGCTAGATGGTCGTCTTCTCCTTGTTGTGCTTCATTGTTGGATCTTGTGAGCTGCCTAACATGATCAAGATCATCTATCTGTAATACTATATGTTGTGTTTGTCGGGATCCGATGGATAGAGAGTACTATGATTATGGTGATTATCAATCTATTGTTTATGTGTTGTTTATGATCTTGCATGCTCTCCGTTATTAGTAGAGGCTCTGGCCAAGTTTTTGCTCTTAACTCCAAGAGGGAGTATGCTCGATAGTGGGTTCATGCCTTCATTGACACCTGGGATCGTGACAGAGTTCTAAGGTTGTGATGTGCTGTTGCCACTAGGGATAAAACATTGATGCTATGTCTAAGGATGTAGTTGTCGATTACATTACGCACCATACTTAATGCAATTGTCCGTTGCTTAGCAACTTAATACGAATGGGGTTCGGATGATAACCTGGTGGACTTTTTAGGCATAGATGCGATTGGATGGCGGTCTATGTACTTTGTCGTAATGCTGGATTAAATCTCACTATATTTATCATATCATGTATATGCATTGTTATGCCTTTCTCTATTTGTCAATTGCCATATGTAATTTGTTCACCCAACATGCTTTTATCTTATGGGAGAGACACCTCTAGTGAACGTGGACCCGGTCCTATTCTTTACATAGCATACAATCTCTGCCATTGTGTTTTACTGTTTTCTTTGCAAACATCTTCCACTCGATACGCTTAATCCTTTGTTACAAAAAGTTAGATTGACAACCTCACTGCTTCGTTGGGGCAAAGTACTTTGGTTTTGTTGTGCAGATTCCACGTTGGCGCGGAATCCCTGTTGTTGCGCCGCATCACATTTCGCCACCATCAACCTTCAACGTGCTTCTTGGCTCCTCCTGGTTCGATAAACCTTGGTTTCTTTCTGAGGAAAACTTGCCGTGCGCATCATACCTTCCTCTTGGGGTTCCCAACGGACGTGTACATCTATGCCACAACCAACCTTCGTCATGCTTGGCCGCCATTAGACATGTGGAGGGAGAAGGGCTCTCTTTCGAGAGGTCAACCACGTAAAGGTTGTTCTCCACATATCCAACAAGGACCAATTTGAGATTGTCACTCCTAAAGACTTGCACATAATACTTAGTAAAATATGAATTATAACCGGCATCGGCAAGATGATATATAGAAAGCAAGTTATAACCAAGGGATTCAACAAGCATGACAGTCTCAAGGCACAAGTCCTTAGAGATTGCCACCTTGCCATACCCAAGTACCTTTCCCTTTGAGTTGTCACCAAAGGTGATGCTTGACTTCTTGTTAATATCTTCAATGAATTGGTCAAGCACACCTCTTCCTCCGGTCATATGATTGGTGCATCCACTATCAAACACCCATTTTGGACCACCGGAGGAATACCCCTACAAAATCAAGTAGAGGATTTAGGAACCCATTGATTAATGGGTTCCCTAGTCATGGCAACAAGATCTTTTGGTACCCAAATCGAGTACCCTCTATAAGCATAGCCATTACGAGGGCCAACATAGTTAGCATAAACATCACCATAATAATCAATAAATAAAGCATAGTGATTGTTTGGCCCCGTGCGGTCACCACTAGTCGCTTTGCCCTTTGGGGCTTTGCCATCATTAGTGACCTTCTTGTTCTTTTCTTGAGCGGGCTTCTCTTTCTTGTAGTTGTTCTTCTTGTAGGGCTTGGGAACATACCCAAGTCCATGCTTTTTATTGTTTGACCTTTGCTTACTCAAGAGGTCATCCAATCCCATCTTATTCTTGGTCGTGGTGAACTTGGCAAGTTCCTTCTTCAACCTAACATTTTCCTCAAGAATAGTTGCTTGTTCACAAGCCGATTCATTTGGATGATAGTTGAGACCATATTTGGTTACCAAAGATTCAAGATATGTATTGGTCTCAACATGCAAAGATAGTTCCTCTTGTAAACGAACATGTTCCGTAACAAGCTTAGCATGCTCACTAGTGAAAGAGGTGGAGGAACTAGCAACATCTTTATCAATAATGGGATCATTCATTGATTCAAGAGCCTTCGTGTAGGTTTCTTGGAGAAGATCATGGTTCTCTCCAAGTTTCTTGAGCTCATCCTTAACAAGCTTGTTAGCTCTTTCAAGGTGGTCAAGATCCCTAGTGAGAGAAGCATGAGCAACTTCAAGCTCCTCCTTTGAGGCATTAAGCTCTTGGGTCAATGATTGAGCCCTTTCAATAGTTTCATGATCCTTAACTTTATCTAGTTCATTATTTTCAATTTGTTGCTTAAGACCTTGAGATATGCTCCTTTTGGTTTTTAGCTCTTGTCTTAGGAGATTGAATCTCCTTTCCTTATCATTCAAATGATATTCTAATTCCTCAATGGACTCATCCTTTTCTTTGAGGGAGTCCATCAAGAAATCAAATTTGACAAGAGCTTCACCACGAAGGGTGCATCTAACATTGTGAAGTTCCTTAAGCACAGTTAATTCTTCTTGATTTTCAGCTTCATCATCAAGAACACTAGATAAAGAAGGTGGGGTTCCATTACCTTGGTTTCTCTTGCCATAAGACAAGAGCCAACGATTGTAGATGAGGGAGAGTCATCGGAGTCATCATCTTGAGTTGTTCTTGCCATGAAGGAAGAAGCAACATCATTCTCCGTGGAGTAATCCTTGGAGTAGTCATATGTGAAGAGTGACCCGGGCTTAGAGAAAGCCAAGCCGGCCACTCCGGCCTCCTTCTCCTCATCTTCCTCTTCTTCATCGGACAAGTACTCGGCCCCAACAAAGGCTCTTCCCTTGTTCTTCTTGTATCGATCGTTGATTGGGTTTGGCTTCAATCTTGGCTTGACCCCTTTGATGAACTTTGGCTTGTCTACCTTTTTCTCATAAGGGCACTCATTTGCAAAGTGGTTATCTTCATCACAGTTGTAGCAAGTTCTCTTCTTCTTCTTGTCATTGAGGAGCATTGGCAACTTTCCCTTGTACTTCTTGGCAAAGAAGGCAAAGTCGGTAGCGATGTCACTAGTTGAAGTCATCTCCTCATCTTCTTCAATTTCATAGTCTTCTTCTCTTCCATGGTCAGCTCTAGCTTTGAGAGCAAGGTTGTGTGACGCTTCATGGTTGTGTGAGGCCTCATCAACACGGTTCATTGCCATGAGCCTTTTTCTGCCTTGACCATGTTTTCATTGGCGGCACATAGGAGACTAGATCGGAGTTCAGATCAGCACTCTTGGTCATGATTTGCAAGTTGAGTGCAAGGTTGGTGTCTTCTTGCTTGACAGCAATCATAGCAATGACCTTGGACTTTATGAATGCTTCATTCATCTCGAAGCCATCATTGTACTTCTCAACTCCAAGTCCCTTGACCCTTACTCTAAGAGCACCAAGCCTTGCATAGGCATCGGCCACGGATTCTCCTTCTCGAATCATGAACTAGTGGGCCTCTTGCTTTGCGGTCTCATAAAGAGCTGATTGGATCAAATCGGTTCCCTCTTGGAGTACTACGATTCGATCCCACAACTCTTTAGCGGAGCCAATGTCATTGACTTGATCAAGGAGCTTGCGATTGATGCCACTTCTAATCTTGTCACGTGCGGACGCATTGAGTTGACGGTTGTAGAACTCGGTGGAGGTCAACCGAACGGGATCTTGTGGCTCCCGGTATCCATGAACAATGATCTCCCATAGCTCCACACAGCTGCGAATATGAGATTCCATAGAAGATTTCCAATGGGGAAAGTGAGTTCCATCAAAATGGGGAACGGTCCCACTATGGTTTATATGAGGCATGGGTGAAGTGTTTTTGGGATAGTCATGGTTAACTTCATGGAAGGTTTCCTTAGAGGCCGAAGCCCCACTAGGAGCTCCAGTTAGGTTCTTAAGCATGGCAGTCATTTCTGCCATTTGGCTTTGTAGTTCATCCTCCTTTTTCTTCTTCTCGGCATCATATGCCAAGAGTCTAGATTTCATTTCTTTAACCGAAAGGTTAGAGTCGTCATCTAGACCCTCGAATAGTTTTTCCATCTCACTCTTAAGGCGGTGAAGCCCTTAATAAGAGTCCAGGCTCTGATACCAATTGAAAGTATAGAGAGATGGTAAACCTAGAGGGGGTGAATAGGTTTCTACAGATTTTAATTCTTTCTTTGCAATATTAGGCTTTGCGGAATATAAAGATGAGCCTAATGCAAACTAGGTGAAACAACCTATATGAGGATACAAGTAACTCAAGCACGAAGGCTCTCACAAGCAGTTATATCACAAGTAAGGAGTTCGGTTAGAGATAACCGATAGCACACAGAGACGAGGATGTATTCCCGTGTTCCCTTCCTTTGCAAGAAGGTACGTCACGTTTGGAGGAGTGGAGGTCCCACGAAGGATTCCCGCGCCACGAAGGCTCACCCTATTCTCCGGAGCCTATCCCACGAAGGAATAGCTCACTCACTTGTGGTAGACTTTGAGGTAGCCTCCAAACCTTCACAATCTTGTCGGGAGCAAATCCACAGCCCGGATGCTTCGGACCACTCTGCCCACCTAGGGTTTCCAAGGAACCCTAGAGAGCAAGCTTCTTGATGAATACAAGGGGGAATGAGATTTGGCTTGGTAGAACAGTAGATCGGGTCCTCCTCTATCGTTTCCCCGGAGGGATTTGAGTTTGGGTGGAGGAGGAGGGAGATCTGAGGCTTTTGGTGTTTCTAGCAATGGAGTGTGAGAGAGAGAGAGCTCAAGAACAACTTGTAGTGTAGTGCCTAAGCTTTCAGAGGTAGGAGAAGGGCTATTTATAGTGTCACTTGAAATATGGCCGTTGCTCGCTTGCCACATCGCTTCCTCCCGAGAATCCCGTCAACCGACCACGACCGAGCGTCCAGCAGGCCGGTCGGACCGGACAGAGCGAACCGCGGTCCAAACCGGGCTGCAAATCGGACTCCAACCGGAGCCTTGAAATGTCTCCCTCCCTCCGGTTGCTGTCAGCGTAGAGCCCGGTCGGCGCCGGGCGCCGGTCGAAGCGTCGGGCTGGACTGTGACCCGCCGGTCAAGCAGAGCGGAAGACCGGACCTTGACCGGGGCAACCCGTGTCTTGCGGTACCTCGCCGGTTGGCATCGGCGAAGAGCCGGTTGGCGCCGGCGCCACCTAGCGCCGATCGGCAAGGCGCGGACCGAGCTGCGGCGCAAGGGCCGGTCGGCAAGACCCAATGGCAGCTGCCTCGGAGAACCCTTTTGATTGTTGTAAAGTGGGGGTCTCCTTTAGCCTTCTTGTTCCTTGATACACCATTTATGCCTCTTTGGCTAATACCTGGGATTATCCTTACAAACATGTATTAGGCCAAATACTCTAGCACGGTGTCATTGTAACCAAAATAATGGATAAGGGTAAAATACCCTTACAATATTGTACATGTATACTTGTTGTTTGTATTATACATATATAATTGCTGTATAAAACACGTATTTGTGCAGCGGGCAGTAAAAAATTGTATATACATGTAACAAATTATGTGGTGCACCCACAAGACATTCTGTGGCGCACCTATTTTTGTGGCGCGTCACACATGCGCCACTAAATATGGTTTCTGTGGCGCATGGGATGGTGCGCCACAGAATTACCATTTTAGTGGTGTAAATTCTGTGGCGCACTGCCCATGCGCCACTGAAGAGTCTTTCCCTACTAGTGGCAACACATAGGATGGAAGGGGCATGTACTCAAGAATCATGTCTGACTTGGAGCACCGGGAGCTGAGCGTCTCTTCTCTTTGGCATTTACTAAACGCTGGTGTTAAACCTAATGGTAATGTTGGTGTTAAACATGTTGTTAAACATGTTTATAAAATGTTGGTGTTAAATTTGATGTTAAAGTTGTTGGTGATGTTGGTGTTAAACATGTCGGTCTTGGTGATGTCAAACCAGATGATGTTGTTGTTCGTAAATATGCTAGTGTTATTGTTTGTAGAGTTGCTACTATTGTTGGTGATGCATGTAAAATGCATGCATGAACTTTGTAATTTATTGACACATATTTCTACATATTTGCAACATATATGATATTATATTCATATTTTATATTGATTTTTTTGGATTTACCAAAGATCCCCTTTATTTTGGTTAAAACTATACATGATAGAAAAAACTTGTTTTGTGTATTTTTAGCTTTCAGTGACCAAATGGAGCTAGGACTTTGGGGATGCCAATCTTTCATCAAGAGAAGCGTTTGGAGCACTTGGACATCACGATATAGGCCAAGCAGGCCAAACGAGGCATGGTGGCGCGCCAAGTCAGGGGGGCACCCATGCTCTTTCCCACCTCGACCGTCTGACCTAAAAACCTCTATAAAGGACTCCCCGAGGGTTCCTCGAGGAGGGCGTCACAGAAACACGGGAATACCAAAATAGAGCCAGAACCAGTGAAGACTGGAGATGGAAACTCCGTCGGAGCCGCCGGTGGAGGGATCTCCACTTCCCCCAACGTGTCCACCATCATCACCATGATGAAGAGGGAGTAGTCAACCTATGTACTATGGTTTGTGGCAGTAGTTTGATCTCTCTCTTGTTCTTCGTAGATCTAGTACCATATGTGAGTTTTCCAACATGATTATGATCATATATGTAATTTCTACATGGTGGATATTTATTCTATGATATTGATATATGGGATTAGAACCTTGTGTAAGATGTATTGATAGATACATATCATGGACCTCGTTCTTAACTATTTGTTCTGATCCAACTTGTATGCAAGAGCTTGTGTGGGGAGAAGTGTGTATTAGATGGAGTAGCATGGTTCTAGTGATTGAATAGTGACAACTAATTCAAGATCTACTATGGAATTTACCTTTCTTTTGCTGCCTCACTAGAGATAAAGTGAATCCATTTGCTATAATTATGATGTGACAGCTAGATAATCGTGTTTCTTCAAGGTAGCATATTTGAGATACAAACATTATGTCAAATTACTTAAGGTTATACTCTGTTGATTCTTAAATCAAGATTCGTAAATATGCTAGTGTTATTGTTTGTAGAGTTGGTACTTGATATGTCCAATTTGCATCACTATTTTATATCATAATTTACTGTTATTCATTGATATATTTCATATTTAGAGGTGATACTTATGCCATTCCATCTATTTTTGCATTTTGATGATTATTGGAGAATTAACCGCCGGAGCCAGGATTCTGCTGAAAAAAGGACCATCAAGACACCATATTTCTGAAGAACAACAATTCCCAGAAAATATACAGAAACTCCTATTTTGCCAGATGACGGAGGAAGCCAGAAGGGGAGGCAGAGATGGGCCAGGAGGGGCCGAGACCACCCGTAGGCGCGGGCCACCCCTGGCCGCGCCTAGGCCTTGTCTGGGCACCCTGGCCCACCTCTGACATCGCCCCCTCGCATATTTCATCCCCCGAAAACCCTAACATCGGGAGAGAGAACAAAGAAATATTCCTCCGCCGCTACGGGGCGGAGAACCAAAGAGAGACAAAAGCTCTCCGGCATGCAGAATTCTGCGAGGGAAATTCCTTCTCGGAGGGGGGAAATCGTCGCCATCGTCACCACCATCGAGTTGGATGATGTCTACGGGAGCTTCTATTCTTGTAGACAGTGTTGGGCCTCCAAGAGCAGAGGTTTGTAGAACAGCAGCAAGTTTCCCTTAAGTGGATTACCCAAGGTTTATCGAACTCAGGGAGGAAGAGGTCAAAGATATCCCTCTCATGCAACCCTGCAACCACAAAGCAAGAAGTCTCTTGTGTCCCCACACCTAATAGGTGTACTAGTTCGGCGAAGAGATAGTGAAATACAAGTGGTATGAATGAATATGAACAGTAGTATGGCGCCAGAAGTGCTTCTTGCGTGCGGTTGATAGTAGTAATATTGTAGGAAGTAAACAAGCGTAGTAACTCAGATAGTAACGCGAGTGATAACAAACGGTGATAGCGTATTAGGAACAAGGCCTAGGGAATAGACTTTCACTAGTGGACACTCTCAACATTGATCACATAACGGAATAGATAAATGCATACTCTACACTTTTGTTGGATGATGAACACATTGCGTAGGATTACACGAACCCTCAATGCCGGAGTTAACAAGCTCCACAATAATGCTCATATTTTAGTAACCTTTAGTGTAAGATAGATCAAAAGACTAAACCAAGTACTAGCATAGCATGCACACTGTCACCTTCATGCATATGTAGGAGGAATAGATCACATCAATATTATCATAGCAATAGTTAACTTCGCAATCTACAAGAGATCATGATCATAGCCTACGCCAAGTACTCACACAGTGCACACTTGTCACCATTACACACGTGGAGGAGGAATAAAACTACTTTAATAACATTGCTAGAGTAGCACATAGATGAATAGTGATACAAAACTCATATGAATCTCAATCATGTAAGGCAGCTCATGAGATCATTGTATTGAAGTACATAGGAGAGAGATTAACCACATAGCCACGCCGGCCAGAGCCTCGATGGAGAACTACTCCCTCCTCATGGGAGCGGCGAGTGATGAAGATGGCGGTGGAGATGGCGGCGGTGTCGATGGAGAAGCCTTCGGGGCACTTCCCCGTCGGTGCGGAACGGAGACACTCTGTCCCCCAGATCTTGGCGATGGCGGCGGCTGGAAGGTTTCGCGTACCGTGGCTTCCTTTTGTCGGGGTTTTAGGTCGGGACCTTTAAATAGGCGAAGGGGAGCCTCGGGAGGGCACGGGGTGCCCTCGCCACCCGTGGCGCGGCCAGGCCCGGCCGCGCGGGTGTGGTGTGGGAGCCCCTGGCCCATCTCTGCCCCTCTTCGGTGATCCGGAAGCTTCCGGAAAAATAGGAACACGGGCGGTGATTTCGTCCGATCCGAGAATATTTCGTTACTAGTATTTAAACCAAAAGCATGAGCGAGGCTCTCTTCGCATCTTGTTAATAGGTTAGTTCCGGAAAATGCACAAATATGACATAAAGTGTGCATAAAACATGTAGGTATCATCAATAAAGTAGCATGGAACATAAGAAATTATCGATACGTTGGAGACGTGTGCCTTCCCCAAGCGTTAACAGTAAAAAGCGATAACAAAGATAATTTCTGAAGTGACATGCTATCATAATCTTGATCATACTATTTGTAAACATATGTAATGAATGCGATCAAAACAATGGTAATGACATGAGTAAACAAGTGAATCATAAAGCAAAGGCTTTTCATGAATAGCACTTTCAAGACAGGCATCAATAAGTCTTGCATAAAAGTTAACTCATAAAGCAATAATTCAAAGTAGAGGTATTGAAGCAACACAATGGAAGATTAAGTTTCAGCGGTTGCTTTCAACTTGTAACATGTATATCTCATGGATAATTGTCAACATAGAGCAATATAACAAATGCAATATGCAAGTATGTAGGAATCAATGCACGGTTCACACAGTGTTTGCTTCTTGAGGTGGAGAGATAGGTGACGACTCAACATAAAAGTAAAAGAAAGGTCCTTCAAAGAGGAAAGCATCGATTGCTATATTTGTGCTAGAGCTTTGGTTTTGAAAACATAAAGAGAGCATAAAAGTAAAATTTTGAGAGGTGTTTGTTGTTGTCAACGAATGGTAGTGGGCACTCTAACTACCTCATCAACCAGACTTTCAAGAGCGGCTCCCATGAAGGACGTTATCTCTACCAGCAAGGTAGATCATCCCTCTTCTCTTTTGTTTACACATGTACTTTAGTTTAGTTTTTCTTTATTTATGGATGACACTCCTCCCAACCTTTTGCTTACACAAGCCATGGCTAGCCGAATCCTCGGGTGCCTTCCAACATTCACATACCATGGAGGAGTGTCTATTTGCAAATTTAAGTTGCTTACTGATAGATCAGAGCAAAACATGTGAAGAGAATTATTAATGCAAGTTAATTAATTGAGGTTGGGAACCTCATTGCCAGCTCTTTTGCAAAATTATTGGATAAGCGGATGAAGCCACTAGTCCATTGTGAAAGTCTGTCAAAAGTAAATGACAAGATCGAAAGATAAAACACCACATACTTCCTCATGAGCTATAAAACATTGACACAAATAAGAGAATAACTTTTGAATTGTTTAAAGGTAGCACTCAAGCAATTTACTTTGGAATGGCGGAGAAATACCATGTAGTAGGTATGTATGGGGGACACAAATGGCATAGTGGTTGGCTCAAGGATTTTGGATGTATGAGAAGTATTCCCTCTCGATACAAGGTTTAGGCTAGCAAGGTTATTTGAAACAAACACAAGGATGAACCGGTGCAGCAAAACTCACATAAAAGACATATTGTAAACATTATAAGACTTTACACCGTCTTCCTTGTTGTTCAAACTCAATACTAGAAATTATCTAGACCTTAGAGAGACCAATTATGCAAACCAAATTTTAGCATGCTCTATGTATTTCTTCACTAATAGGTGCAAAGTATATGATGCAAGAGCTTAAACATGAGCACAACAATTGCCAAGTATCACATTATCCAAGACATTTTACCAATTACTACATGTAGCATTTTCCAATTCCAACCATATAACAATTTAACGAAGAAGAAACTTCGCCATGAACATTATGAGTAAAGCCTAAGGACATATTTGTCCATATGCAACAGCGGAGCGTGTCTCTCTCCCACAAAGTGAATGCTAGGATCCATTTTATTCAAACAAAAACAAAAACAAAAACAAACCGACGCTCCAAGTAAAGAACACAAGATGTGATTGAATAAAAATATAGTTTCGGGGAGGAACCTGATGATGTTGTCGATGAAGAAGGGGATGCTTTGGGCAAGCTTAGAGTCTTCTTAAAATATGCGGGGGTGAACCACGGGGCATCCCCAAGCTTAGAGCTTTCACTCCTCTTGATCATAGTATATCATACTCTCTCTTGACCCTTGAAAACTTCCTTCACACCAAACTTCAAGCAAACTCATTAGAGGGTTAGTGCATAATCAAAAATTCACATGTTCGAGGTGGCACAATCATTCTTTACACTTCGGACATTGCATAAAGCTATTGGACATTAATGGATCAAAGAAATGAATCCAACATAGCAAAAGAGGCAATGCGAAATAAAAGGCAGAATCTGTCAAAAGCAGACGTCAGTAAAGGAATTTAAAGTGGCACCGACTTGCTCAAATGGAAAAACTCAAAACTAATGAAAGTTGCGTACATATCCGAGGATCACGCTCGTAAATTGGCAGATTTTTTCGAATTTTCTACGAGGCCGTGCCCAGATTCGTGAGACAGCAATGCTGTTTCTCGCAGCGATCCCAAATATAACATCAACTTTAACATAGAAACTTTACTTGGCACAAAAACATGATAAGGAGAGGTTGCTACAGTAGTAAACAACTTCCAAGACTCAAATATAAAATAAAGTACTGTAGTAAAAAAAACACATGGGTTATCTCCCACGAAGTTCTTTCTTTATAGCCATTAAGATGGGCTCAGCAGTTTTAATGATACACTCGCAAGAAATAGTATATGAAGCAAAGAGAGCATCAAGAGGCAAATTCAAAACACATTTAAGTCTAACATGCTTCCTATGCATAGGAATCTTGTAAATAAACAAGTTCATGAAGAGCAAAGTAACAAGCATAGGAAGATAAAACAAGTGTAGCTTCAAAAATTTCAGCACATAGAGAGGTGTTTTAGTAACATGAAAATTTTCACAACCATATTTTCCTCTCTCATAATAACTTTCAGTAGCAACATGAGCAAACTCAACAATATAACTATCACATAAAGCATTCTTATCATGAGTCTCATGCATAAAATAATTACTACTCCCAACATAAGCATAGTCATTCTTATTAATTGTAGTGGGAGCAAATTCAACAAGGTAGCTATCAAATATAGGAGGTATATTGTAATCATAATCAAATTTATCCTCCATAACAGGTGGTAACAAAAGACTACTATCATTATAATCATCATAAATGGGAGGCAAAGTATCATCAAAGTAAATTTTCTCCTCAATGCTTGGGGGACTAAAAATATCATGCTCATCAAAACCAGCTTCCCCAAGCTTAGAATTTTCCATAGCATTAGCAACGTAGTGTTCAAAGCATTCATATTAATATGTTCCATGGTTTTTTTAATTTTCGCATCAAACCATCCATGTCTTAAATCGGAAATAGAATAAGAAGCTCTTTGTTGTCCATTATGCCTAACTAGTGTAAACAAGAAACAAAAAGATGTAATTGCAGAAGTCTAAAGGAAATAGCTTCGAGCACACACAATGGCGCCAGAAAATGTTACCTGGAACCGAAGTATGAGTGCCTTTTACCTTTCCTCCAACAACGGCGCCAGAAAAGTGCTTGGCGCGTAGTTGACGAGGAGGAAAAGTGCTTAGTTGCCGGGCTTGCCAATGTGTGAGTGCCGTTTACCTTCCCTGGCAGCGCGCCGAAAAGTGCTTGGCGCGTAGTTGACGAGGAGGAAAAGTGCTTAGTTGGGCTTGCCAATGTGTGAGTGCCGTTTACCTTCCCTCCCGCAAAAAAAAGTGCTTGATGTCTACGGAGCTTCTATTCTTGTAGACGGTGTTGGGCCTCCAAGAGCAGAGGTTTGTAGAACAGCGACAAGTTTCCCTTAAGTGGATTACCCAAGGTTTATCGAACTCGGGGAGGAAGAGGTCAAAGATATCCCTCTCATGCAACCCTGCAAACCACAAAGCAAGAAGTCTCTTGTGTCCCCAACACACCTAATAGGTGTACTAGTTCGGCGAAGAGATAGTGAAATACAAGTGGTATGAATGAATATGAGCGGTAGTATGGCGCCAGAAAAGTGCTTGGCGTGCGGTTGATAGTAGTAATATTGTAGGAAGTAAACAAGCGGTAGTAACTCGGTAGTAACGCGTAAAACAATAACAAGCAGTGATAGCGAGTATTTAGGAACAAGGCCTAGGGAATAGACTTTCACTAGTGGACACTCTCAACATTGATCACATAAGAGAATAGATAAATGCATACTCTACACTTTTGTTGGATGATGAACACATTGCGTAGGATTACACGAACCCTCAATGCCGGAGTTAACAAGCTCCACAATAATGCTCATATTTTAGTAACCTTTAGTGTAAGATAGATCAAAAGACTAAACCAAGTACTAGCATAGCATGCACACTGTCACCTTCATGCATATGTAGGAGGAATAGATCACATCAATATTATCATAGCAATAGTTAACTTCGCAATCTACAAGAGATCATGATCATAGCCTACGCCAAGTACTCACACGGTGCACACACTGTCACCATTACACACGTGGAGGAGGAATAAAACTACTTTAATAACATTGCTAGAGTAGCACATAGATGAATAGTGATACAAAACTCATATGAATCTCAATCATGTAAGGCAGCTCATGAGATCATTGTATTGAAGTACATAGGAGAGAGATTAACCAGATTAGCCACCTAGATAGACTAAGCCTCGATGGAGAACTATCCTCCTCATGGAAGCATATGGTGAAGTGGAAGAGATGGGAGATGGATGGAAGCCTTCCGGGCACTTCCTTCCCGGAGGAGAGACTCTTGTCCCCCGATCTTGCTTCGCGATGGCGGCGGCTCGGAAGGTTTCGCACCGTGGCTTCCTTTTGTCGGGTTTTTAGGTCGACCTTTAAATAGGCGAAGCCTCGGAATAGGCACCATGCCCTCGCACAGTGGCGCGGCCAGCCAGGCCGCGCCCGGGTGGTGTGGGGCCCCTGTGGGGCCCCGGACTAGCTATCCGAAACACCCGTTATGCATGCACATTCACGATCCCATGATCAGTGTGTCGTGAAAGCATAACCGAACTGGTATCAAATACATCGTCCATTACAGTACCGAAAAAAAGATTACAACAGGTCACATGACCAATACTTACATAAGAGCCGCAATGGCGGGAGATCAACAATCACACAGCGGAAATACTTCGAGAAAGCGTTCGCATGGCCCAAGTCATGCCATAACCCTACAGGCAACTGACTGGAGAACGTTCCTAGCTCGCATAGACGTCGTCGACTCCTTCTTCATCTGTCGGATTCCACCAAGTCTGGCCAAGTAAATAGCCAGGGACAAAGCCATGAGTACATTATGAATTGTACTCGCAAACCACCTTAGAGAGAAGTAAAGGATATGCATATTTGGCAGTAGCAAGGAACAGGCACTAAACTAGGGCGACAAGGAGCGAGAGGTGGTTCCTCTCGAGAGTATGACATCTCTATATCTTTGTTGAAAAACATTTTGGAAACAAGTTTATTTCAGACTAATAGGTAAGGGCGACCCATTTTCCTTTCCGGTCATCTCGGTATGACCAAAACAACTTTTTTCCTTTTTCCACCGTACCCTCAGGTACATTTCCACAATCCCACTGGTATCCTTTTTCCAAACACTTTTGGAAAACATTTTTATAAACCAAAACTCTCTTTAATGCCAAGCAGCTTCCATTCCCACGTCCATAACCACGGACACGGCTATTCGAATAGATTTACACTCTGCAGAGGTTGTACACTTTCCCCACAAGATCCGATAAATCCGCCGGGATCATCCCTGGTTCGCCAGCGTCAAACGCGAGGCTCGGATAACCGATCGCAGTTTTTCGCTTGCTCGCCTAATGAGTTGTACCTCCCAACACCAGAGTCCGGGGGTTTACCCAGGAGTTGCAAAGTCCCCGACACCCGACCCTCGGAATGCCATCCAACCTCTTAGGCATCTTTCAATGGGAGCTCATGCGTTGTACCCCGCGTACCTGAAGGCAAATGGGTTGCGTCCCTTCTCATGGGAAGAACCCCGGTCGAAGCGTCCATGGTCGGACGCCACTACACTTGCAGGACCCAAACTAAGGCGAGACAAACTACTACGCTACGCCCCGTCCCACTAAAGGGTAATGTGGTTGTACTGCTAGGTCCGGTTAGGTACTCAGTCACCAAAGTTTTTCGAAAACAATTTTCTCCACTTGCCTCCAGCAATTTTTCTTCCCAAGAACCTTTTTATTTTCATAAACTCACACTTGGGCAGGGCTACCCCATTCCAAGGTTTTCGAAACACTTCTTTCTTGAAAACATTTTCACAAACCTTTTTAAAGAGGGCTCCCGACCTATAGTCTGACTTTTCTTTGAAAAGCGGCGACAATGATGATAAGGTGCTAAGCACCATATCAGTAGTGTGTGATCGTAGGTAACACGAGGGCTGCACCCGTAAGGGTGGAATAATAAAACTTTGAGTGGCGGAACCACTCACATAAATAAATAAAAGACATGCAATTTAACAAAACCTGTGATAATGCAAGAGTAAGATAATTAGGGTGAGACATGCATCAAGAGGTGGCTTGCCTTGATCAGCAAAGTGTCCCTGGCCTTCTTCCTCAAATCCTCCAATTTCACCTCCTCCTCTGTTTCCGGCGGCGTTCAAATCTAGCGTCGCAAAATAAAAAGAAATGCACACATAAACAATCACAAACCAATGCCACCACAACACACCAAGAAATAAAACATGGCACTAGTTCCAAAGAGTTGGTTTTAGTTCAACAATATCTTTGCAAGTAGTTTCACAACATTTAAATTTTAAAACACAAGTTATAGATTTTTGAACAAAAACTAAGCATGAATCCTAATTAACTATACATGATCAAACAACAAGCAAACAAGGATTCCATAGTGAGGTACTTTTAATACCAATATAATAAACTTGTTTTTACAAAAAAAAAAGAGTTTCTATTAATTTTATAACATACTTTGAAATTAAACTACATATAGATCGTACATAAATTATCATTTAATCCAGAAAAATCCCATGGGTATGGGACTAGTGGCATTTGGAAAGTGTTTTAATTTGTGATCTGTTGCAATTGGAAGCACTAGATTTGCATTTATTTTTGGGGAATATTGACTATACAAGTTCTCTGATTGTTCCAAAGTATTAAAAGAATTTCCTAATGGCCGGCCTATCTGCTGTCCCGTGGGAAGTGGAGAAACTATTAAACTCTGAATCCAGGGCCTACTTGTTAGCGTCACAACAAATGCTAAATGGTAAGCTGCACATTGACCTTGATCTAACAGCTAGCATAAGACCACTACTAACAAGGGAAGTTGGCCGCTTTAATAGTCGTGCAAACAGGCTACGTGTATGCATCGACTTGTGATTTTGCCTGCTAGATGAAAACGACCATGGTGAGTCGGGAGCTCACCAGGGACGGCCGTAGCTCGACGAGGACTGCCACAGGATGGCGAGGAGGAGTAGGGTGGCCCAGCGAAGCATCTTGGTCGTGCTCGAGAGGTTGACGACGGGAGCGTGCGTGCCGCCGGGACAGACCGGAACGGACGAAGCGGACGACGGCGACGAGGGTGCTCCCCGTGCGGGCGGTTTGGGATCGACGGAGAGGTGGTGCTGACGCGGTAATGGGTCGTTGCAGTGCATATGCTCCTCAAGCTCGACCATGTCAGACAGGTTCTTCTTCAACGTCTGGCTCGGATAGTTCTCGTCGGCGGCAGCTGCAGGGGGTCCTGGGTATCGAGGAGAGGTGCATTAGAACGAGAAGAGGAAGGGGAACTCGACTGAGGGCAGAGAAAAGGTTGGGGAGTGTCGGTGTCGAGCACAACCTTGCGCGCCACCTCGCGGTGACCACGAGTGCGGGGCTTGCTCTCTGCAGCGAGGAAACGAACAATACGGCACCGCAGCGCTACTCAGAGCGAGGGGCTCGGAGACATGGACAACGACCTGGTAAGGAAGACGGGCTCAAGGTGGCTCTCCCCAGCGCCACGAACGCGTCCGCGGAGCTCCAGGTCAACAACACGGTCGAGGGCCACCGCGGCAAGGCACGGGCAGAACTCCCACGACGGCGACCATCAAGTGGTACCTGAGAAAAAGGAAAGGGGCGAGTTAAGTCTAGGAGAGGCTGCAGCGTCGAGAGGAACAGAGAGGAGGGCTGTTGAGGGCCAGCAGTCGCGGGCGTGACGAGCGACGGCTCGGTCTTCTTCTCCGGCGAGGAAGGGAGGGAGCAGGGCTCGGCCTTCTACGTTTCAGAGAGGTGCAGACGGTGTTAGGGGACGGAGTGAGATGGTCTAGAGAAGGAGAGGGATCGGGGTTGCGTTAAAAGAGGCCGGGGTTGGTGCATCGTGAGCGCGGTGTACGGAGGATGGTGGCGACGTTCCAAGGACGCGATTGGACGGAGGGGCGGTGCCATTGTGAACGGCAGCCAGAGGTGGGACATGTACAGCCGAAAACAAACAGAAGCGCTTGCGGAGTTGGTCGGGACGTGACAGTGCTCGAGTTTGGAGCGAGGTGTTTGATACGAATCAAACAGTGGAGAAGTGGCAAGAGGGGGAGATAGGGTAATGCATAGGGTTGAGCTAGGAGGCCGTGTGAATCTATGCTGCTGGAAAAGACTGGAGAGGGAAGGGTGGTCTGGAACGCATCGTGTCTCCACTGGGTGGGTGACCACGGGCAAGACGAGAAGATAGAGACAACGTGGAGCTGTGCTTCACCTCGGAAGCGAGCACAGTATTGAAAGGGATGTCAGGGATACCTAATGGCAAAGCCTCAGGAGCTGGTGTTGTCAAGTCGGGGCCGACCATCATTTTGGTGCTCTCCGGGAGAGTGAGAGAGAAGGGAGGGCTAGCGTTGGCTGGGGTTGTGCGCATGCAGGAGGGACAGAGGCTGGGAGGGGGCCTGGTACTGTGCTGGTACGGTTTGGATGGAGAGAGAGGGAGGGTGGCATGATTCTCCAAATATTATGCCAAGACTTGTCATCGACGACTCCTTCTTCCAAGCACAAACAGCCAAAGGGAGGGCAGGGCTACAGTGCATGCCGACCAGAGAGAGGTTGAGAGTTCTGGATAAGTCAGGGATATGAATGGAAGATGATCTCAGTAAAAGAATAAGAGAAGAAGAGGGGTACATGGGTCACGTGAGACCATGTTGTGGCATGGCCGGCTCTCCCTTTGGTTCATCTAAAAGGGCAAGGAGGGATTGCCCCAACGGCCATGCAGGTCGACTATCAGATGGTGCGTATGCTGTAGTACCCATTTAGTGATGCTCCTTTTCGTTTTTAGAATTATATAGATAGAGGTAGGAGATGATGCATTATTTTGATCAATGGGGTTTAAGTCATTTTCGATTGTCTCCATACAATTGTATTAGTTGAGAGATCAGAGGTGTGTGAGTAGACGTGGGTGTTTTGATGTAGAACTAGAGTATAATAAGAATTATGAGATGGTAAAGGAGATCAATGGATGCATATACATGTTTGGAATTTTAACTTGGGTGTGCTATCTGTTTACAATAAATGACGTGCTTAAATAGGTGGGAGAGGTGCGCTATGGTGATGTGAAGATAATATACCAGAGAGGTGGGTTCGATGTATAGAAGATGTCATTTAGGGTTGAATTCAATTGGTAGGTGTTCATATCACTTCATATGCCTATGGCCAATTTGAAAGAAATTTATTTGAAAAAGTTTTTTTTTTTGAAACTTTTGAAAATACCAAAATAATAATTTGAGTTAAAAAAAATGTTCTACTGGCAGTAACCTACCTTGTAGATTATTTTCAAGAACTTTGAAAATAAGAGAAAGCAATAATGGTGTATCACCTCACATGAAATTTTTGGAAACAAGAAAATATGTTTGAACAATTTATTTTATTCACAAAATAATTTGGAAAAAAGGAAATATTTGGTAAATAAGTTCAGAGGTGACCTTAGGTTTTTTTAATTTAAGAGAATGACTTGAAGATCATTTGATAACCAAAGTGGCTTCACAAAATAAAACAAAATGAGGCATTAGGGTTTTGCAAAAAAAAAAAGCCTCTTAAGGAACAAAGCATTTTGGAAAGTTCAAAACTAGCCGAAGGAGGTAAAGTGATATTACTTCTAGATATTTTCTTGGTTGGTTTGCATCAAGATATAAATTATTATTTTAGCAGGCAAGTCACAAGCAATTCGATCATAGTCAAAACAAGAGTCACACACGGTCATGTCATCACACACAGACAAACCAAGAAGAAGTTGTTAAAAAAGTGTTCAAAGATTAGCATGTCATGGTAGTGTTCAGGAAGGGTTTTAAATAAAGGGGCAAAGCTTTGATAAGATTTTCCATAAAATAGTGGAGATAGGAACATCTCCTAAATTTTATGAGCTTTCAAAAGTGTTTGAAATCCTTTTGTAAAACATCAATAAAATAAAGGATTGCAAAGTAGTGGGATCACACCAACTAATAGATCCCTATAGCTTTTATAAATACTTAGTTTTGAAAACCTTTGTATCAAAATAAATCTTGGCTCACTATTTTATAAAAAGTAAAATCACTTGAAAAGAGAGAAGTGTCCATGATAAAGCTTTTGTCAAATAGATAGTGGTGCTTTGAAATGACCACTAGGGCACAAGGATTGTGTTGGGGTGATGTTGATGTGGTGAGGTAATTATGGGAAGGCACCAAGTGGAGGTGTCATAGGTTTCTATTTAGTGAATCGCTAATTGGTTTTACCTCTAGAAGAGTTTTGCTTTGAGGTAGCTCAAGTTAAACTTCTAACAAGCTAATCAAGACAATTCATCTAATCTTACCATTAATAAAAGTTTTTATTCCCCCTGATTTTTGCTACTTGGACACTTAAACAAGGTTGCAAAAGTTGGGGTGTTACAAGCCTTCCACCCTTAAAATAATCTCGTCCCGAGATTACTAAGAGTAGGACTACAAAGGTTTTATAGGTTAATCTAAGTTAGACTCCATCCTCTGGTAGACGCGCCGTTGTCGGAAGATCACAACTTCAGCTTCTGAGAGACACGGTAGATTTCCGCTGGGGGAAAGCTTTGTGAAGAGGTTGACTTCTCTATGCCGGTGTTAGATCTGTAGTTTCCTATCAATCTTCTAGGGGTCCATGATTCTTGGAGGGTTAGAGCATCCAAACGGTGCTTCTACAAAGGTTGAAAATTTTCAAAGTTGGCTTAAAAATTTAGTGGAAGACGAAGTCTTCCACCCTTAAGATTGTTCATCGGGGGTTCGGGAAAGCTCAGAGCTTAAGCCATGTAGTCATGTCGGGCACTTTTGAAGAAGTCATAGATCTCCCGTCTTGAGTTGAAGAATCTTCATGGGGCAACATGCAGTCTGCAGCTTCAAGAGGCACACGCGGTGTTTACTGCTCTATAAGGTGCTCGTTAAGTTAGTAAGTCAGCGGAACTCCTGGTGGGTCTTCTCATAAAGCAACAACAACAGTTGTCGAAAACAGTCTTCAGCCTTCGGGTTGGTGCTGACTCCTATCAGTTAAGGAATGAGCGGGTAAAGTACACGTAATCTTGAGTCTTGAATTCTCTTGCATGACTTCGCTTGATGATAACCAGTTGCACCATGCACGATATCTTCGCTTTGATACGAGTTCTCGCTTGGCTGCTCAGCTAGGCGGATGGTACCCTATGGTTGAGTCTTAAGAAGGTTTCTTGATGGTTAGCCGGGTTCCATCCTACGGTTAGACCTTGCCACTATGCTTCATCTTCTTGCAGGGTTGAAGTCAATCTTTATGGCACTGGCTTATGCTTCCTTGGCGTCGCAGAGTGTCTTCGGTTGAATGGCGCACTAAGTTGGGGACTCCAAGAAAACAGGGTTCGATCTAGTTGTTACCCAAGTTAGAGTTAGGGTTCTCCGTTAGCTTTTCAAACTAACATTTATAATTTCTACCCGAAAATTGCCCGAATGCGAGGAAAACATCTTAGGGAGGGTTCCCTAGACTGGGTTATCACACAAAGGGGGTTTTTCAGGCCGAAAGGCTAAAGACAGCATACACACGACAAACAATCACAAGCACTCAAGCAGAAAATTCACAACACCACAAGCAATCACAGAAACCACACGAGGTATTTTAAGTACCCAAGGATACCTAATAAGCAGGGGTAGCTCAATCGAAGCGATTGAGCTTGTCCTATCAATCTTATAGGCTTGGGTTGATCAGAGATGCAGACGTCTTCATTTTGCTGACATTGACTTCAACATGGATTCTTGTAGCAGTTGGTGCTGAAGTAGGCCTGATGTTGAGTCGTCGACGTTGAGGCAGAGGCGGAAGCTGCGTAGAACTTCTGGTCTCAATTCGGAGGGGTAATTGCTGAAGAGCTCCATGGAAGATAGCTTCTTGTGACGGGTCTAAAAATTACTAGTCAAGAACTGAGGACTTGATCCTTGACGACTGCAAAAGTGTCAGTCCAAAGAGGAACAAGGTCAACTCCTTGATGGACTTTGGTGATAACCAAAGACATGCTCTTATTATCCCTATACGTGTATTGCTAAGTCGACATCCAATCTTCAGTAGCTGCAATTGGAGAATCTTGAGACTTCCTGAAGGATTGATCCATCTCCGGCTTTGAATCTCCGAGTCTGAATGGGGGCATCGTCCAATATGTTGATTTGGAAGAGGATGAGATAGTAGAATCAGAAATTTTCGAAATCTTTCGAAATCAGAGAGCGAGGTAAGAATGAGAAGTTTTTGAAAGGATAAGAAGATAGAAGCTAAGCTTCTAGTTACTTAGGAAAATAAGTTTCGTAAATAGTTTCACCAAAGTAATATTACCCTATCTAACGCCCATGCTAACTAGGGTCTCCTACAGTCAGGATGGCTCTGATACCAGCTCTGTGGGGCCCCGGACTAGCTATCCGAAACACCCGTTATGCATGCACATTCACGATCCCATGATCAGTGTGTCGTGAAAGCATAACCGAACTGGTATCAAATACATCGTCCATTACAGTACCGAATAAAAAGATTACAACAGGTCACATGACCAATACTTACATAAGAGCCGCAATGGCGGAGATCAACAATCACAGCGGAAATACTTCAGACGAAAGCGTTCGCATGGCCCAAGTCATGCCATAACCCTACAGGCAACGACGGGAGAACGTTCCTAGCTCGCATAGACGTCGTCGACTCCTTCTTCATCTGTGATTCCACCAAGTCCAAGTAAATAGCCAGGGACAAAGCCATGAGTACATTATGAATTGTACTCGCAAACCACCTTAGAGAGAAGTAAAGGATATGCATATTTGGCAGTAGCAAGGAACAGGCACTAAACTAGGGCGACAAGGAGCGAGAGGTGGTTCCTCTCGAGAGTATGACATCTCTATATCTTTGTTGAAAAACATTTTGGAAACAAGTTTATTTCAGACTAATAGGTAAGGGCGACCCATTTTCCTTTCCGGTCATCTCAGTATGACCAAAACAACTTTTCCAACTTTCCACCGTACCTCCCAGGTACATTTCCACCAGTCCCACTGGTATCCTTTTTCCAAACACTTTTGGAAAACATTTTTATAAACCAAAACTCTCTTTAATGCCAAGCAGCTTCCATTCCCACGTCCATAACCGCGGACACGGCTATTCGAATAGATTTACACTCTGCAGAGGTTGTACACTTTCCCCACAAGATCCGATAAATCCGCCGGGATCATCCCTGGTTCACCAAGCGTCAAAACGCGAGGCTCGGATAACCGATCGCAGTTTTTCGCTTGCTCGCCTTAGCCTAAGACATGCCGAATGAGTTGTACCTCCCAACACAGTCCGGGGCCGTCCAGGAGTTGCAAAGTCCCCGACACCCGACCCTCCGGAATGCCATCCAACCTCTTAGGCATCTTTCAATGGGAGCTCATGCGTTGTACCCCGCGTACCTGAAAAGGCAAATGGGTTGCGTCCCTTCTCATGGGAAGAACCCCGGTCGAAGCGTCCATGGTCGGACTGCCACTACACTTGCAGGACCCAAACTAAGGCGAGACAAACTACTACGCTACGCCCCGTCCCACTAAAGGGTAATGTGGTTGTACTGGCTAGGTCCGGTTAGGTACTCAGTCACCAAAGTTTTTCGAAAACAATTTTCTCCACTTGCCTCCAGCAATTTTTCTTCCCAAGAACCTTTTTATTTTCATAAACTCACACTTGGGCAGGGCTACCCCATTCCAAGGTTTTCAAAACTTCTTTTCTTGAAAACATTTTCACAAACCTTTTAAAGAGGGCTCCCGACCTATAGTCCGACTTTTCTTTGAAAAGCGGCGACAATGATGATAAGGTGCTAAGCACCATATCGTAGCAAGTGTGTGATCAGTAGGTAACACGAGGGCTGCACCCGTAAGGGTGGAATAATAAAACTTTGAGTGGCGGAACCACTCACATAAATAAATAAAAGACATGCAATTTAACAAAACCTGTGATAATGCAAGAGTAAGATAATTAGGGTGAGACATGCATCAAGAGGTGGCTTGCCTTGATCAGCAAAGTGTCCCTGGCCTTCTTCCTCAAATCCTCCAATTTCACCTCCTCCTCTGTTTCCGGCGGCGTTCAAATCTAGCGTCGCAAAATAAAAAGAAATGCACACATAAACAATCACAAACCAATGCCACCACAACACACCAAGAAATAAAACATGGCACTAGTTCCAAAGAGTTGGTTTTAGTTCAACAATATCTTTGCAAGTAGTTTCACAACATTTAAATTTTAAAACACAAGTTATAGATTTTTGAACAAAAACTAAGCATGAATCCTAATTAACTATACATGATCAAACAACAAGCAAACAAGGATTCCATAGTGAGGTACTTTTAATACCAATATAATAAACTTGTTTTTACAAAAAAAAAAGAGTTTCTATTAATTTTATAACATACTTTGAAATTAAACTACATATAGATCGTACATAAATTATCATTTAATCCAGAAAAATCCCATGGGTATGGGACTAGTGGCATTTGGAAAGTGTTTTAATTTGTGATCTGTTGCAATTGGAAGCACTAGATTTGCATTTATTTTTGGGGAATATTGACTATACAAGTTCTCTGATTGTTCCAAAGTATTAAAAGAATTTCCTAATGGCCGGCCTATCTGCTGTCCCGTGGGAAGTGGAGAAACTATTAAACTCTGAATCCAGGGCCTACTTGTTAGCGTCACAACAAATGCTAAATGGTAAGCTGCACATTGACCTTGATCTAACAGCTAGCATAAGACCACTACTAACAAGGGAAGTTGGCCGCTTTAATAGTCGTGCAAACAGGCTACGTGTATGCATCGACTTGTGATTTTGCCTGCTAGATGAAAACGACCATGGTGAGTCGGGAGCTCACCAGGGACGGCCGTAGCTCGACGAGGACTGCCACAGGATGGCGAGGAGGAGTAGGGTGGCCCAGCGAAGCATCTTGGTCGTGCTCGAGAGGTTGACGACGGGAGCGTGCGTGCCGCCGGGACAGACCGGAACGGACGAAGCGGACGACGGCGACGAGGGTGCTCCCCGTGCGGGCGGTTTGGGATCGACGGAGAGGTGGTGCTGACGCGGTAATGGGTCGTTGCAGTGCATATGCTCCTCAAGCTCGACCATGTCAGACAGGTTCTTCTTCAACGTCTGGCTCGGATAGTTCTCGTCGGCGGCAGCTGCAGGGGGTCCTGGGTATCGAGGAGAGGTGCATTAGAACGAGAAGAGGAAGGGGAACTCGACTGAGGGCAGAGAAAAGGTTGGGGAGTGTCGGTGTCGAGCACAACCTTGCGCGCCACCTCGCGGTGACCACGAGTGCGGGGCTTGCTCTCTGCAGCGAGGAAACGAACAATACGGCACCGCAGCGCTACTCAGAGCGAGGGGCTCGGAGACATGGACAACGACCTGGTAAGGAAGACGGGCTCAAGGTGGCTCTCCCCAGCGCCACGAACGCGTCCGCGGAGCTCCAGGTCAACAACACGGTCGAGGGCCACCGCGGCAAGGCACGGGCAGAACTCCCACGACGGCGACCATCAAGTGGTACCTGAGAAAAAGGAAAGGGGCGAGTTAAGTCTAGGAGAGGCTGCAGCGTCGAGAGGAACAGAGAGGAGGGCTGTTGAGGGCCAGCAGTCGCGGGCGTGACGAGCGACGGCTCGGTCTTCTTCTCCGGCGAGGAAGGGAGGGAGCAGGGCTCGGCCTTCTACGTTTCAGAGAGGTGCAGACGGTGTTAGGGGACGGAGTGAGATGGTCTAGAGAAGGAGAGGGATCGGGGTTGCGTTAAAAGAGGCCGGGGTTGGTGCATCGTGAGCGCGGTGTACGGAGGATGGTGGCGACGTTCCAAGGACGCGATTGGACGGAGGGGCGGTGCCATTGTGAACGGCAGCCAGAGGTGGGACATGTACAGCCGAAAACAAACAGAAGCGCTTGCGGAGTTGGTCGGGACGTGACAGTGCTCGAGTTTGGAGCGAGGTGTTTGATACGAATCAAACAGTGGAGAAGTGGCAAGAGGGGGAGATAGGGTAATGCATAGGGTTGAGCTAGGAGGCCGTGTGAATCTATGCTGCTGGAAAAGACTGGAGAGGGAAGGGTGGTCTGGAACGCATCGTGTCTCCACTGGGTGGGTGACCACGGGCAAGACGAGAAGATAGAGACAACGTGGAGCTGTGCTTCACCTCGGAAGCGAGCACAGTATTGAAAGGGATGTCAGGGATACCTAATGGCAAAGCCTCAGGAGCTGGTGTTGTCAAGTCGGGGCCGACCATCATTTTGGTGCTCTCCGGGAGAGTGAGAGAGAAGGGAGGGCTAGCGTTGGCTGGGGTTGTGCGCATGCAGGAGGGACAGAGGCTGGGAGGGGGCCTGGTACTGTGCTGGTACGGTTTGGATGGAGAGAGAGGGAGGGTGGCATGATTCTCCAAATATTATGCCAAGACTTGTCATCGACGACTCCTTCTTCCAAGCACAAACAGCCAAAGGGAGGGCAGGGCTACAGTGCATGCCGACCAGAGAGAGGTTGAGAGTTCTGGATAAGTCAGGGATATGAATGGAAGATGATCTCAGTAAAAGAATAAGAGAAGAAGAGGGGTACATGGGTCACGTGAGACCATGTTGTGGCATGGCCGGCTCTCCCTTTGGTTCATCTAAAAGGGCAAGGAGGGATTGCCCCAACGGCCATGCAGGTCGACTATCAGATGGTGCGTATGCTGTAGTACCCATTTAGTGATGCTCCTTTTCGTTTTTAGAATTATATAGATAGAGGTAGGAGATGATGCATTATTTTGATCAATGGGGTTTAAGTCATTTTCGATTGTCTCCATACAATTGTATTAGTTGAGAGATCAGAGGTGTGTGAGTAGACGTGGGTGTTTTGATGTAGAACTAGAGTATAATAAGAATTATGAGATGGTAAAGGAGATCAATGGATGCATATACATGTTTGGAATTTTAACTTGGGTGTGCTATCTGTTTACAATAAATGACGTGCTTAAATAGGTGGGAGAGGTGCGCTATGGTGATGTGAAGATAATATACCAGAGAGGTGGGTTCGATGTATAGAAGATGTCATTTAGGGTTGAATTCAATTGGTAGGTGTTCATATCACTTCATATGCCTATGGCCAATTTGAAAGAAATTTATTTGAAAAAGTTTTTTTTTTTGAAACTTTTGAAAATACCAAAATAATAATTTGAGTTAAAAAAAATGTTCTACTGGCAGTAACCTACCTTGTAGATTATTTTCAAGAACTTTGAAAATAAGAGAAAGCAATAATGGTGTATCACCTCACATGAAATTTTTGGAAACAAGAAAATATGTTTGAACAATTTATTTTATTCACAAAATAATTTGGAAAAAAGGAAATATTTGGTAAATAAGTTCAGAGGTGACCTTAGGTTTTTTTAATTTAAGAGAATGACTTGAAGATCATTTGATAACCAAAGTGGCTTCACAAAATAAAACAAAATGAGGCATTAGGGTTTTAAGGAACAAAGCATTTTGGAAAGTTCAAAACTAGCCGAAGGAGGTAAAGTGATATTACTTCTAGATATTTTCTTGGTTGGTTTGCATCAAGATATAAATTATTATTTTAGCAGGCAAGTCACAAGCAATTCGATCATAGTCAAAACAAGAGTCACACACGGTCATGTCATCACACACAGACAAACCAAGAAGAAGTTGTTAAAAAAGTGTTCAAAGATTAGCATGTCATGGTAGTGTTCAGGAAGGGTTTTAAATAAAGGGGCAAAGCTTTGATAAGATTTTCCATAAAATAGTGGAGATAGGAACATCTCCTAAATTTTATGAGCTTTCAAAAGTGTTTGAAATCCTTTTGTAAAACATCAATAAAATAAAGGATTGCAAAGTAGTGGGATCACACCAACTAATAGATCCCTATAGCTTTTATAAATACTTAGTTTTGAAAACCTTTGTATCAAAATAAATCTTGGCTCACTATTTTATAAAAAGTAAAATCACTTGAAAAGAGAGAAGTGTCCATGATAAAGCTTTTGTCAAATAGATAGTGGTGCTTTGAAATGACCACTAGGGCACAAGGATTGTGTTGGGGTGATGTTGATGTGGTGAGGTAATTATGGGAAGGCACCAAGTGGAGGTGTCATAGGTTTCTATTTAGTGAATCGCTAATTGGTTTTACCTCTAGAAGAGTTTTGCTTTGAGGTAGCTCAAGTTAAACTTCTAACAAGCTAATCAAGACAATTCATCTAATCTTACCATTAATAAAAGTTTTTATTCCCCCTGATTTTTGCTACTTGGACACTTAAACAAGGTTGCAAAAGTTGGGGTGTTACAAGCCTTCCACCCTTAAAATAATCTCGTCCCGAGATTACTAAGAGTAGGACTACAAAGGTTTTATAGGTTAATCTAAGTTAGACTCCATCCTCTGGTAGACGCGCCGTTGTCGGAAGATCACAACTTCAGCTTCTGAGAGACACGGTAGATTTCCGCTGGGGGAAAGCTTTGTGAAGAGGTTGACTTCTCTATGCCGGTGTTAGATCTGTAGTTTCCTATCAATCTTCTAGGGGTCCATGATTCTTGGAGGGTTAGAGCATCCAAACGGTGCTTCTACAAAGGTTGAAAATTTTCAAAGTTGGCTTAAAAATTTAGTGGAAGACGAAGTCTTCCACCCTTAAGATTGTTCATCGGGGGTTCGGGAAAGCTCAGAGCTTAAGCCATGTAGTCATGTCGGGCACTTTTGAAGAAGTCATAGATCTCCCGTCTTGAGTTGAAGAATCTTCATGGGGCAACATGCAGTCTGCAGCTTCAAGAGGCACACGCGGTGTTTACTGCTCTATAAGGTGCTCGTTAAGTTAGTAAGTCAGCGGAACTCCTGGTGGGTCTTCTCATAAAGCAACAACAACAGTTGTCGAAAACAGTCTTCAGCCTTCGGGTTGGTGCTGACTCCTATCAGTTAAGGAATGAGCGGGTAAAGTACACGTAATCTTGAGTCTTGAATTCTCTTGCATGACTTCGCTTGATGATAACCAGTTGCACCATGCACGATATCTTCGCTTTGATACGAGTTCTCGCTTGGCTGCTCAGCTAGGCGGATGGTACCCTATGGTTGAGTCTTAAGAAGGTTTCTTGATGGTTAGCCGGGTTCCATCCTACGGTTAGACCTTGCCACTATGCTTCATCTTCTTGCAGGGTTGAAGTCAATCTTTATGGCACTGGCTTATGCTTCCTTGGCGTCGCAGAGTGTCTTCGGTTGAATGGCGCACTAAGTTGGGGACTCCAAGAAAACAGGGTTCGATCTAGTTGTTACCCAAGTTAGAGTTAGGGTTCTCCGTTAGCTTTTCAAACTAACATTTATAATTTCTACCCGAAAATTGCCCGAATGCGAGGAAAACATCTTAGGGAGGGTTCCCTAGACTGGGTTATCACACAAAGGGGGTTTTTCAGGCCGAAAGGCTAAAGACAGCATACACACGACAAACAATCACAAGCACTCAAGCAGAAAATTCACAACACCACAAGCAATCACAGAAACCACACGAGGTATTTTAAGTACCCAAGGATACCTAATAAGCAGGGGTAGCTCAATCGAAGCGATTGAGCTTGTCCTATCAATCTTATAGGCTTGGGTTGATCAGAGATGCAGACGTCTTCATTTTGCTGACATTGACTTCAACATGGATTCTTGTAGCAGTTGGTGCTGAAGTAGGCCTGATGTTGAGTCGTCGACGTTGAGGCAGAGGCGGAAGCTGCGTAGAACTTCTGGTCTCAATTCGGAGGGGTAATTGCTGAAGAGCTCCATGGAAGATAGCTTCTTGTGACGGGTCTAAAAATTACTAGTCAAGAACTGAGGACTTGATCCTTGACGACTGCAAAAGTGTCAGTCCAAAGAGGAACAAGGTCAACTCCTTGATGGACTTTGGTGATAACCAAAGACATGCTCTTATTATCCCTATACGTGTATTGCTAAGTCGACATCCAATCTTCAGTAGCTGCAATTGGAGAATCTTGAGACTTCCTGAAGGATTGATCCATCTCCGGCTTTGAATCTCCGAGTCTGAATGGGGGCATCGTCCAATATGTTGATTTGGAAGAGGATGAGATAGTAGAATCAGAAATTTTCGAAATCTTTCGAAATCAGAGAGCGAGGTAAGAATGAGAAGTTTTTGAAAGGATAAGAAGATAGAAGCTAAGCTTCTAGTTACTTAGGAAAATAAGTTTCGTAAATAGTTTCACCAAAGTAATATTACCCTATCTAACGCCCATGCTAACTAGGGTCTCCTACAGTCAGGATGGCTCTGATACCAGCTCTGTACTAGCTATCCGAAACACCCGTTATGCATGCACATTCACGATCCCATGATCAGTGTGTCGTGAAAGCATAACCGAACTGGTATCAAATACATCGTCCATTACAGTACCGAATAAAAAGATTACAACAGGTCACATGACCAATACTTACATAAGAGCCGCAATGGCAGGAGATCAACAATCACACGGAAATACTTGACGAAAGCGTTCGCATGGCCCAAGTCATGCCATAACCCTACAGGCAACTGACGGAGAACGTTCCTAGCTCGCATAGACGTCGTCGACTCCTTCTTCATCTGTCGGATTCACCAAGTCGGCCAAGTAAATAGCCGGGACAAAGCCATGAGTACATTATGAATTGTACTCGCAAACCACCTTAGAGAGAAGTAAAGGATATGCATATTTGGCAGTAGCAAGGACAGGCACTAAACTAGGGCGACAAGGAGCGAGAGGTGGTTCCTCTCGAGAGTATGACATCTCTATATCTTTGTTGAAAAACATTTTGGAAACAAGTTTATTTCAGACTAATAGGTAAGGGCGACCCATTTTCCTTTCCGGTCATCTCAGTATGACCAAAACAACTTTTCCAACTTTCCACCGTACCTCCCAGGTACATTTCCACCAGTCCCACTGGTATCCTTTTCCAAACACTTTTGGAAAACATTTTTATAAACCAAAACTCTCTTTAATGCCAAGCAGCTTCCATTCCCACGTCCATAACCGCGGACACGGCTATTCGAATAGATTTACACTCTGCAGAGGTTGTACACTTTCCCCACAAGATCCGATAAATCCGCCGGGATCATCCCTGGTTCACCCGTCAAAACAGGCTCGGATAACCGATCGCAGTTTTTCGCTTGCTCGCCTTAGCCTAAGACATGCCGAATGAGTTGTACCTCCCAACACCAGAGTCCGGGCTGCCGTTTACCCAGGAGTTGCAAAGTCCCCGACACCCGACCCTCCGGAATGCCATCCAACCTCTTAGGCATCTTTCAATGGGAGCTCATGCGTTGTTGCGTACCTGAAAAGGCAAATGGGTTGCGTCCCTTCTCATGGGAAGAACCCCGGTCGAAGCGTCCATGGTCGGACGCCACTACACTTGCAGGACCCAAACTAAGGCGAGACAAACTACTACGCTACGCCCGTCCCACTAAAGGGTAATGTGGTTGTACTGGCTAGGTCCGGTAGGTACTCGTCACCAAAGTTTTTCGAAAACAATTTTCTCCACTTGCCTCCAGCAATTTTTCTTCCCAAGAACCTTTTTATTTTCATAAACTCACACTTGGGCAGGCTACCCCATTCCAAGGTTTTCGAAACACTTCTTTCTTGAAAACATTTTCACAAACCTTTTTAAAGAGGGCTCCCGACCTATAGTCTGACTTTTCTTTGAAAAGCGGCGACAATGATGATAAGGTGCTAAGCACCATATCAGTAGCAAGTGTGTGATCAGTAGGTAACACGAGGGCTGCACCCGTAAGGGTGGAATAATAAAACTTTGAGTGGCGGAACCACTCACATAAATAAATAAAAGACATGCAATTTAACAAAACCTGTGATAATGCAAGAGTAAGATAATTAGGGTGAGACATGCATCAAGAGGTGGCTTGCCTTGATCAGCAAAGTGTCCCTGGCCTTCTTCCTCAAATCCTCCAATTTCACCTCCTCCTCTGTTTCCGGCGGCGTTCAAATCTAGCGTCGCAAAATAAAAAGAAATGCACACATAAACAATCACAAACCAATGCCACCACAACACACCAAGAAATAAAACATGGCACTAGTTCCAAAGAGTTGGTTTTAGTTCAACAATATCTTTGCAAGTAGTTTCACAACATTTAAATTTTAAAACACAAGTTATAGATTTTTGAACAAAAACTAAGCATGAATCCTAATTAACTATACATGATCAAACAACAAGCAAACAAGGATTCCATAGTGAGGTACTTTTAATACCAATATAATAAACTTGTTTTTACAAAAAAAAAAGAGTTTCTATTAATTTTATAACATACTTTGAAATTAAACTACATATAGATCGTACATAAATTATCATTTAATCCAGAAAAATCCCATGGGTATGGGACTAGTGGCATTTGGAAAGTGTTTTAATTTGTGATCTGTTGCAATTGGAAGCACTAGATTTGCATTTATTTTTGGGGAATATTGACTATACAAGTTCTCTGATTGTTCCAAAGTATTAAAAGAATTTCCTAATGGCCGGCCTATCTGCTGTCCCGTGGGAAGTGGAGAAACTATTAAACTCTGAATCCAGGGCCTACTTGTTAGCGTCACAACAAATGCTAAATGGTAAGCTGCACATTGACCTTGATCTAACAGCTAGCATAAGACCACTACTAACAAGGGAAGTTGGCCGCTTTAATAGTCGTGCAAACAGGCTACGTGTATGCATCGACTTGTGATTTTGCCTGCTAGATGAAAACGACCATGGTGAGTCGGGAGCTCACCAGGGACGGCCGTAGCTCGACGAGGACTGCCACAGGATGGCGAGGAGGAGTAGGGTGGCCCAGCGAAGCATCTTGGTCGTGCTCGAGAGGTTGACGACGGGAGCGTGCGTGCCGCCGGGACAGACCGGAACGGACGAAGCGGACGACGGCGACGAGGGTGCTCCCCGTGCGGGCGGTTTGGGATCGACGGAGAGGTGGTGCTGACGCGGTAATGGGTCGTTGCAGTGCATATGCTCCTCAAGCTCGACCATGTCAGACAGGTTCTTCTTCAACGTCTGGCTCGGATAGTTCTCGTCGGCGGCAGCTGCAGGGGGTCCTGGGTATCGAGGAGAGGTGCATTAGAACGAGAAGAGGAAGGGGAACTCGACTGAGGGCAGAGAAAAGGTTGGGGAGTGTCGGTGTCGAGCACAACCTTGCGCGCCACCTCGCGGTGACCACGAGTGCGGGGCTTGCTCTCTGCAGCGAGGAAACGAACAATACGGCACCGCAGCGCTACTCAGAGCGAGGGGCTCGGAGACATGGACAACGACCTGGTAAGGAAGACGGGCTCAAGGTGGCTCTCCCCAGCGCCACGAACGCGTCCGCGGAGCTCCAGGTCAACAACACGGTCGAGGGCCACCGCGGCAAGGCACGGGCAGAACTCCCACGACGGCGACCATCAAGTGGTACCTGAGAAAAAGGAAAGGGGCGAGTTAAGTCTAGGAGAGGCTGCAGCGTCGAGAGGAACAGAGAGGAGGGCTGTTGAGGGCCAGCAGTCGCGGGCGTGACGAGCGACGGCTCGGTCTTCTTCTCCGGCGAGGAAGGGAGGGAGCAGGGCTCGGCCTTCTACGTTTCAGAGAGGTGCAGACGGTGTTAGGGGACGGAGTGAGATGGTCTAGAGAAGGAGAGGGATCGGGGTTGCGTTAAAAGAGGCCGGGGTTGGTGCATCGTGAGCGCGGTGTACGGAGGATGGTGGCGACGTTCCAAGGACGCGATTGGACGGAGGGGCGGTGCCATTGTGAACGGCAGCCAGAGGTGGGACATGTACAGCCGAAAACAAACAGAAGCGCTTGCGGAGTTGGTCGGGACGTGACAGTGCTCGAGTTTGGAGCGAGGTGTTTGATACGAATCAAACAGTGGAGAAGTGGCAAGAGGGGGAGATAGGGTAATGCATAGGGTTGAGCTAGGAGGCCGTGTGAATCTATGCTGCTGGAAAAGACTGGAGAGGGAAGGGTGGTCTGGAACGCATCGTGTCTCCACTGGGTGGGTGACCACGGGCAAGACGAGAAGATAGAGACAACGTGGAGCTGTGCTTCACCTCGGAAGCGAGCACAGTATTGAAAGGGATGTCAGGGATACCTAATGGCAAAGCCTCAGGAGCTGGTGTTGTCAAGTCGGGGCCGACCATCATTTTGGTGCTCTCCGGGAGAGTGAGAGAGAAGGGAGGGCTAGCGTTGGCTGGGGTTGTGCGCATGCAGGAGGGACAGAGGCTGGGAGGGGGCCTGGTACTGTGCTGGTACGGTTTGGATGGAGAGAGAGGGAGGGTGGCATGATTCTCCAAATATTATGCCAAGACTTGTCATCGACGACTCCTTCTTCCAAGCACAAACAGCCAAAGGGAGGGCAGGGCTACAGTGCATGCCGACCAGAGAGAGGTTGAGAGTTCTGGATAAGTCAGGGATATGAATGGAAGATGATCTCAGTAAAAGAATAAGAGAAGAAGAGGGGTACATGGGTCACGTGAGACCATGTTGTGGCATGGCCGGCTCTCCCTTTGGTTCATCTAAAAGGGCAAGGAGGGATTGCCCCAACGGCCATGCAGGTCGACTATCAGATGGTGCGTATGCTGTAGTACCCATTTAGTGATGCTCCTTTTCGTTTTTAGAATTATATAGATAGAGGTAGGAGATGATGCATTATTTTGATCAATGGGGTTTAAGTCATTTTCGATTGTCTCCATACAATTGTATTAGTTGAGAGATCAGAGGTGTGTGAGTAGACGTGGGTGTTTTGATGTAGAACTAGAGTATAATAAGAATTATGAGATGGTAAAGGAGATCAATGGATGCATATACATGTTTGGAATTTTAACTTGGGTGTGCTATCTGTTTACAATAAATGACGTGCTTAAATAGGTGGGAGAGGTGCGCTATGGTGATGTGAAGATAATATACCAGAGAGGTGGGTTCGATGTATAGAAGATGTCATTTAGGGTTGAATTCAATTGGTAGGTGTTCATATCACTTCATATGCCTATGGCCAATTTGAAAGAAATTTATTTGAAAAAGTTTTTTTTTTTGAAACTTTTGAAAATACCAAAATAATAATTTGAGTTAAAAAAAATGTTCTACTGGCAGTAACCTACCTTGTAGATTATTTTCAAGAACTTTGAAAATAAGAGAAAGCAATAATGGTGTATCACCTCACATGCAATTTTTGGAAACAAGAAAATATGTTTGAACAATTTATTTTATTCACAAAATAATTTGGAAAAAAGGAAATATTTGGTAAATAAGTTCAGAGGTGACCTTAGGTTTTTTTAATTTAAGAGAATGACTTGAAGATCATTTGATAACCAAAGTGGCTTCACAAAATAAAACAAAATGAGGCATTAGGGTTTTGAAAAAAAAAAAAAGCCTCTTAAGGAACAAAGCATTTTGGAAAGTTCAAAACTAGCCGAAGGAGGTAAAGTGATATTACTTCTAGATATTTTCTTGGTTGGTTTGCATCAAGATATAAATTATTATTTTAGCAGGCAAGTCACAAGCAATTCGATCATAGTCAAAACAAGAGTCACACACGGTCATGTCATCACACACAGACAAACCAAGAAGAAGTTGTTAAAAAAGTGTTCAAAGATTAGCATGTCATGGTAGTGTTCAGGAAGGGTTTTAAATAAAGGGGCAAAGCTTTGATAAGATTTTCCATAAAATAGTGGAGATAGGAACATCTCCTAAATTTTATGAGCTTTCAAAAGTGTTTGAAATCCTTTTGTAAAACATCAATAAAATAAAGGATTGCAAAGTAGTGGGATCACACCAACTAATAGATCCCTATAGCTTTTATAAATACTTAGTTTTGAAAACCTTTGTATCAAAATAAATCTTGGCTCACTATTTTATAAAAAGTAAAATCACTTGAAAAGAGAGAAGTGTCCATGATAAAGCTTTTGTCAAATAGATAGTGGTGCTTTGAAATGACCACTAGGGCACAAGGATTGTGTTGGGGTGATGTTGATGTGGTGAGGTAATTATGGGAAGGCACCAAGTGGAGGTGTCATAGGTTTCTATTTAGTGAATCGCTAATTGGTTTTACCTCTAGAAGAGTTTTGCTTTGAGGTAGCTCAAGTTAAACTTCTAACAAGCTAATCAAGACAATTCATCTAATCTTACCATTAATAAAAGTTTTTATTCCCCCTGATTTTTGCTACTTGGACACTTAAACAAGGTTGCAAAAGTTGGGGTGTTACAGCCCCCCTGGCCCATCTCTGGCCCCTCTTCGGTGATCTGGAAGCTTCCGGGAAAAATAGGAACCTGGGCGGTGATTTCGTCCGATTCCGAGAATATTTCGTTACTAGTATTTCTGAAACCAAAACAACAGAAAACAACTGGCTTCGGCATCTTGTTAATAGGTTAGTTCGGAAAATGCACAAATATGACATAAAGTGTGCATAAAACATGTAGGTATCATCAATAAAGTAGCATGGAACATAAGAAATTATCGATACGTTGGAGACGTATCATTGGACTTCATCGGGATCATCATCACCATCATCTCCACCACCAGTACCATCATCACCGCTGTCTCCATGCCGTCCCGCTATAACACCTTGGGTTTGATACTTGTCTAGTTCATAGGGGAAACTTTCCCGGTGTTGATTACTCTTTATAGTTGATGCTACTGAGTGAAACCATTGAATTAAGGTTTATGTCCAGATTGTTATTCATCATTATATCACCTCTGATTATGATCCATATGATGTCTCGTGAGTAGTTCATTTAGTTCTTGAGGACATGGGAGAAGTCATGCTGTTAGTAGTGGAACTATGTTGAGTAATATGCAATGATTTGATATTTAAGTTGTGGTGTTAGTCTTCTAGTGGTATCATGTGAACATCGACTACATGATACTTCACCTTTATGGGCATAGGGGAATGCATCGTGTATTTGGCTACTAATTGTGGGGTTGCGGGAGCGACAGAAAACCAAACCCCCGTTAGGAAACCGATGCACGAGGGAGTGTATGATCTCAAAGTTTAAGGCTGTGGTTAGATTTATCTTAATTACTTTCTTGTAGTTGCGGATGGTTGCAAGAGGTATAATCATAAGTATGTATTAGTCCAAGTATGGGGTAGTGCATTAGCATATGTTCACCCACACAACACTTACCAAACCATTGAAGATTATTTAGCTATGTAAAGTGAAAGCACTTGACGAAATTCCCGTGTGTCCTCGGGAACGTTTGGTCATCATAGGTACATCAACTGGCTTGTCCTTTGATCTAAAAAGGATTGGGCCACTCGCTGCAATTATTATTACTGTATTTTGTTTACTCTACTTTATTTATCTGCAATATCAAATACCCCTGCAAACCTGTTTGCTAGTGTTTACAGTGAATCCTTGATTGAAACTGCTCATCAACACCTTCTGCTCCTCGTTGGGTTCGACACTCTTATTTATCGAAAGTACTACGATACACCCCTATACTTGTGGGTCATCACTACTGTTGTTGGTGATGCATGTAAAATACGTGCATGCATTTTGTAGTTTGTTGACACATATTCCCACATACTTGCAACATATATAATATTATATCCATGTTTTATATTGATTTTGGGGATTTAGCAATGATTCCCTGTATTTTAGTTATAACTCTGCATGACAGAAAACCTGTATTGTGTATTTTTAGCTTTTAGGGATCTAAATGAAGTCAAATAGAGGTAGGACTTTGAGAATGTCAATATTTAATCAAGAGAACCGTCTAGAGCACCTGAACCTCATGAGATGGGCTAGGAGGGCCAAAAGAGGCATGGTGGCGCGCCACTGATGCATGAATGCATGCATGAACTTTGTAGTTTATTACCACATATTTCTACATATTTGCATCTTATATAATGTCATTTTCATGTTTATGTTCTTTTCGGAGATTTTCTAAACAATCTCCTCTCCTCTGGTTTTAACTCTGTCTGGCAGAAAATACCTTTTGTTAGTATTTTGACTTTCTGGGAGCTACAGGACTCAAAAAAGGGCAAAGTCCGAGGCCACGCTTCTGAATTCCCGAGACGAACAAAATAAGCTAAAGTGGGACACCTGGAGGTCAATGGGCTGGGAGATAGGGTATGTGGCGCACCCACCCCGTTAGGGCACACCACCTGGGGCCTTTTCTCCCCTGACCATCCGATTCGCCAAGGGGATTTACTCGCACATGAGAGGATAATTTCACAAAGGCATGATGATATTATAAATGGAGTTCATCTTGATATTACCGCAGCAAGCCACAAATAAGATTAAACCAAATCCAATCTCAAGAATCTCGAATGTGAATAGAGTTTACAACCCTAGTTCTTACAAAGATGAATCTTCTTTTTTCTCTCTATGTGGTGATGATGATGGTAGAATGAAGGATCTTGAGGAGGCGGTTCATGACGAAGATCGAAGGATGAGTTCTTCTTCTCTGCTCGGGGATGAACTATGGAGGCTGTGAATGTTTTTTGTGTCTCTTTCCTTCACAGAAGTTGTTCCTTTTGAAGATGTGGAGGCGGCGCCAGGTGGTACAGCCACATGGCACGTTCATCGTACCAGTGTGGTCATTAAAACGTCTGCTGCGTGGGATGTCAATCTTACCAATTAAAGACTTGCTTGATTTCCTCTAAATCTTAACTTATGACTTGATTTCCTTCCTAAAGTGGGTATTTACCGAACGTATCATCAAAGCACAAGAAAATGCAAGGTTCATTGTATTTTGGCACTTTGTATGTTAGTTAGAAAACAAAAAACCAATGAATCCAAATAAAAATCATATAAAAGCACTTAAAGCACTTTGCCCTGGGACTCCTTTCCAGAAGATAGAGGAGCCGATGGTGAGAGGAGGTGCTATTTTTTTTTTAATCAAATATATGTTTCCACAGTTTTTGATTCACCATAAATATGTTTTCCTTTTGATCGAGGAGCCTAGGAGGCAAAGAGGCAGATGTCTAGATCTCCACTGTTTGATACTCCTAGGCCACCAAATTCTTAAGAAACTAGCGTCAATTGGCCAAACGTATTTTCCTGTGGCCTTTAAAATCACTCCATAAGATTACCATTTGTGTCTTATAATATGTATGGCGCACCTGGGGGCAAGAACACGTACTGGAATCCCGCCGTTTGAGCCCGGTCCGGTAGAACTTTCACCAGCTCTACCGCACGAATCCAAGAAGGAAATTTCCCGAATGTACCCGTCCCAGCTAGCTGCTCTGCTCAGATCCGTTGATGAGATCGACCAAGTACATCAAATGACCAGTTAAGTAAGATTATTTGCCCTTAACTTGCGTGAGCTAGTAGCAAGCACATGCATGGATATGCATGACAACCAGTATGCACATGCAGCTTCGTGTCGCAAGTGAGCCGTCACATGCGTAGAGCACACACATAAGCCATGGCATGGCCTGATTCGATCCGACAACTCCATTAAAACAAGAAACAAGAGAGGCAAAATGACAATGGTCGCAACATGGTCTATCTCCATCGTGGTTCGGCTGCACGTTAGCGTGATGCTGTAGCTGTCCTTCCATCGAGCGCCTATAAGTAGACGCAGATGCATCGAGCCCATCCATCATCCACTCTTACTGCTAGCTCTCTGGTACACTACCACACTCAGACTAAGCTCGATCTGCATCACATCCGTCCTCCATGGCGTCTGTGAAGCTCGCCGCCGCCGCGCTCGCCGTCGTCCTCCTCTTATGCGCGGCGATGACGGCGACGGCGTACCAGCCCAAGCCCACGCCCACGCCCACGCCCAAGCCCTACCCCACGCCCAAGCCCGAGGCCGAGGACTGCAAGAGGCAGGCCGAGTACTTCAAGAACTGCCTCCGCCTGGGCCTAGGCGAGAAGTGCTGCGGCAACGAGCGCGTCATCCCGGTGGCGGAGCGCAAGTGCTACTGCCAGGTGGAGCGGGAGGCGGAGATCGAATGCGCGATCGGGCGACACTGCGGCGGGATCGCCGGTAAAGTCAAGGTCGCCGAGATGAAGCTCTCCTGCCTCGAGAACCTCCATTGCAAGCGCGCGTGATAGCAGCACTATGCGTACCGGGTTTCCTGGCTGGTTAGCTTAGCGCACGTATTTCAATATGTATCTTCCTTCCTTGTGTACGTATCGACCTCCGAGTGTTCTGTGTGCGCTTAGCCGTGCCATTCCTATGTAAACTATGATGCTTCTGTTTCTGAACAGCATCATCGTTGGACGTTTCTATCATGAACTTGTCCATCTTTATTAATTATTATGGATATGTCCAATCTTCTTCTCCGGGCGTGCATCTCGAAAATGTGTGTACTCGCTTGGTTTTTATTTATATACACCACGTTCTGGGTTTAGTTCAATTTTATAATTTGATAGAAAAAAATAATATTCATAATAACAAATATATATAATACAAATATATATAATATGAACATGTACTTTTGGAAGATTCTAATGTAATAAAATTATATGTTATGGATGTCGATATTTTTTCATAAATATTTAACCAAAGTTTACAAACCTTGATTTTGACAAAGCCTATAACTCAAAGTAATTGTGAATGGAGGGAGTATGTTTTCCTTATGTACCTTGAAGTCACACCAGATTTTGGTAGTCTTATGGATATGTCCACGAATTCACATTTACCCACACCAGATTTTGGTCGAAAGAAGCATCTAAGTGATGTCTGCAACGGCCGCCGGATTCGTGTGATGCCTTTAACATTGGTCGGGTCTATGCATAACCTTACGTCAAACATCACTCCCTCTCCAATTGATGGAGATTGAAGGACCGATAGGAAATGAGGCAGTGATGTCCCTTCTTGCTTCTAACGTCCTCTCCAACGGCTAGGTGAGCAATAGGCTCTCTCAGCATTGTGATCCCGTTAGCAAGATCTAGTTGACACGTGGAGAGAGGTTATTGGAAGTGGCAGTGAAGGCATCAACGGTAAGTATGCATGCACTCTAGGTGGATACACAAGATATCCTAGTTAGATCAGGAAAGGTGTGTCCTTGTTGAAGGTGTTGGCTTGGTGCTTAGCTTTTCTTGGACTCGTCAACATCGACACCCTCGCGAGTTGCGACGATCCCATCTTGAAGGAGCAGTGTACTTCTAGTAGTTCCGTCACACGTCCTAGGGTTGTGAACATACTATGGCCAAGCATTGGGTTTTACCACCCAAAAACATGAAAATACAGAACGACATTGTTTTAGAAATAAAAAATAAATCAGTTTATTTAGTTGTAAAAATATGGATATATTGAAAATAAATAAGTTCTCCACATGGCCGTTATTGCATTAAATATATTGAGCTAATGAATAGAAAGATCATCACCCTCCTTCTCGACACCCCCCCACCACCACCACCAAAAAAACAAGCGCATTCCCTCAAAATAGAACACATGCCCTCCTGTAAAAAACGATACAATGGAAGAATTAGGAATAATTTTTTTTTATAAATCATACTCTTTGTTATAATAAGATTCACACATAGTATCATGTGGTTGGTGAATAGGTATCAGTTGCACCGTCAACCCGCATAGACACCGATCTTCTTAACACTTGGTGCACCTAGTAAGCTGCCTAGTTGGATGCCAATGTTGATCTCGGTTGTGTATTCTCAATACACCTTCTCTCACCACGTCGTATGAGGCATACTCATCTCCTCCCATGCACGCCAATGCCTCGTCCTCCCTCTCTTCATGCGTGGGCCGCTGCGTGGCACGGCATGCTCCTCATCTCCTTCAACACCGGTGCCTTGAACAACCTCCTCTCATTCCAAGCTGCTCTTTGGCGCTAGATTTGGAGTCGAAAGAGTGGATGAAGCACTAGCTGAGCTCACACGCCGTGCTATCTCATCTAGATCCAAATGGCTAGGTGTGTGTATGAGAAAGAGGATATTATGAGGCGAGTATATAATTTGTAACCACATCACAAAAGAAGGTTGAGAAATATATTTGTATGATATTGGTCACATCTCAAGCGATCCATTAGAAACGACTGTTTCCCACATGCTATCTCAAGTATTAAATGGGATATCCAGCCAATCGTTCAAATCTTCAGTGACCGACTGCTCGCCATGTGGTACGGTGGTGGAGGGTATCAAGCTCATCTCAAGATGTTTCTCGTGTGAGCTTCGTTATATTTCGCGTGTTCAGTGTTGCTGCTCATCAATTAGCTAGAGGGTGTGTGGTGCTCCTCCGGATTGTATTGAGAGGTACTTTGTGACGACATTTTAACCATGCATCAATAAAAAGCATGTGTTTTCCTCAAAAAAAAAAAGGGCGACCCAACCCAATCATTTGAGTTGTGCTACACATACAAACAACCTTTTCAGCCAGCCACTTCACAAACATGACGTGCATATTTAGCTGTGGCCGGTCACTAGACCGCATACAATTCCGGCCCAATTAACCATGTGTGATGATGCCATTTTCTTTTGTGGTACTACCTTTGATCAGAATTATTCGACTCCGGAGACTACCAGGCTGTTTGTACTATGTGTATGTATGTGTATGCGTCAATCTTTTCGAACAGAGGGAGTTATGTGCAATGATGGCGTTTAATAGGGATACCGTGTACGCTTGTGAAGAGATGATACAAGTCGAATCATAGAACAGTGTTTAAAAAAGTTGTACTGAATATTGAACAAGGCATTTGTGCTCCACAGCTAATGAATTTTCACTACCCTACTCCTAGCGCAAACAATTTAGTCACCTCTGGACAAATCGGTTTGTTTGTTTTCTGAGGTCGGCCATGAAGCCCATGTTGTTGGCATTGCTCCACACTGTTTCATTTTCTGAACCATACACTGGAGTCACTACTGCCCCTGGCCAAGCAGAACTCTGCCTGTCCCGCTGTCGTCTCCAACTACTTTTAATAATCTGTTGCACCACCGTGGATGACTTTGTGAATTGTTGTTGCATGTTGGGAGAAACTTTTCACGAAGGGTCAGGATATATCGACAGAGTTTTACCTGAAGCTTTACTGGGAGAACCGGTGAATGTAAAATACTCCCTCACTTGCCGTAGGTTCCATAAATATAGACATATTTTAGCGTTCATTTCGATTGAATCTACTATAACTATTTAGGGCCCGAAGGAGTACTCAAATTGCTTCTGCCGCGAAGAGATAGGGCTGGGAAAATTCTCCATGCTCTAGCATTTGCTGATGAGTGATGACTGCACGAAGCAGTGATATTTTCGAATTTCATATTGCTATTTCTGGTTAGGTGAACGGCCCAGTAGAAATGCGTCACAGGGAGCACAAAGGCGCCTTTTTGGTCTGGTGGAGGAGTTGCCGTCTCCACCTGGATCGTTTTATATTCTGGCATTTTGGTTCGTGCATGCGTACTCCCCAATTAGCTAAAGGCAGCAAGTTACTGAATTTTGTTTCACCTGGAGCGTGCATGTTGGAAGGCTAGGTTTTAGTTTACCCCTTTCTTTTCCCCTTTTCCTTGAGCTTTTTGAGTGGATTGGACAATGCAATTTTTTTTTTAATAAAAGACGTTTTATTAATCTCACAAGATAGTATCTAAGGATATAAATTCAAGGAGCTAAGAGCATCTCCAGTCGCGTCCCCAAACCGTCCCCCAAAGCGATTTGGGCGCCGGACAAAAAAAGAGTTCCAGCCGCGTCCCCCAAAGCCCATTTTTGTCCACGGCCCGATACGGTGTCCGGCGCCGAGCCCGTCCCCGTCCCACGGGGACGCTCCGGGACGCCGGACACAACGAAAGCGAGGCCAAACGACGCGGGGCCGATCCGTCAGCGGCACAGGGAAAATTCGTCTCACACTCCCGCCAAATCCCGCCGCTCCCGCCAAATCGCGCCTATACCGCCGCGCACAGGCCTCTTTCTTCCATAATCCGTAGCGCCCACATTGTGTTCGAAGAAATGACTCTGCTTCATTTGGTTAGTTTGATCGGGCCATGGATTTGTACGCCAAGAACTCGGAAGGTCACAAGTCTTTCGTGCTCATGCATTGCTATGGCAAGCTCAAAATGAATGAGAAATGGCGGCTGACGCGCTTGTCGCGTCCAAGGAAGGACGCCATTGATCCGGACGCGCCGCGCAACGGCGGGCGTCCTCGGCAACAAGGCTGCCAAGGCCGCCTTGGCCGACGCTGCGTCGTCGAGAAGACGCAGCGTCGATCACGAAATGCCTCGCCGACGTCTCCTCGACCTTTATCTCCCGCGACAAGAAGGCCGACCAGAGGTGGGCCGAGCTGCTCAAGAGGCAAGAGGAGAAGCGGAGCTCAAGAAACGCAGGACGACATGTCCCTGCTGAGAACGTCGACGAGGGAATGTCTCCCGGACGCGAGCGGCGCACAACTTCTTCAAAGGCCGGTCCTCGACGACATCGGCCAAATGGCGGCGGACGCGGCGCCGGCAGCGCATCGGCATCGGCGGCGCGCAGCGCAGCAAGAGCAAGCCGACGCGTTCTCACTACACTGCGTCGGCCTGTCGCGACGGCACGCACCATGCATAGGAACAGGCAGATCGCGACGAGGTCGTCGTGCTCGACGGGCCTGCATCGACTCAGGACACGACGCCGTCGACCAACCCCTTCCCCTTCTTCTAATTTGCATGCACCACCGGTCTGTAATATGATCGCGCGCCGATTTTGATCGATCGCCGCTACTCGATCGCGACGAATCGTCGGAACGATCTCTTTTAAATGCATCTATTTGAATTTCTGATTGGGGGCGGCGTTTGGGGACGCGGCTGGGAGCGACGTCCCCCAAACGCAAACACGTCCCCCAAACGCTCGATCCGGCGCGGTTTGGGGGACGGTTTGGGGGACGCGACTGGAGATGCTCTAGCAACATGATACCGCAACCAAAAAAAATGTAGTACTAGTTAACGATCCTCATAGTATTGCAATGCCACACATACTTATTTTTTTAGTGTTCTTAGAAACAACAAAGAGGCTATGAAATTGTCCTTACCTTTTGTTTTGTATGTTGCAGAATCTCTACTTGAAATCTCTACTTGAAATTACTTTTGCCCATCTCCGCCCTCCTACTCCAGCCCTCCCCTCGGCGTTCTCCTCTCCGCCGCCGCTGCCGGGAGCGCCGCCAGGCAAAGCCTGGTCGGTGTGGTGGCGGCGGCCATCCTCCTGGCGCCGAGTTGCGACGACGACGGCGCTCGTTGTCCTCTCCCGCGGCGTTGGTGGTGCAGCAAAGGGACGGCGGCCACGGCGGATCCGGGGACCGCAAGATGCATCGGCGCCTCCTTTCAATCTGATCCGGTCCCCATGGGGATCGGGCGGAGGGGATGGGCGGGCTCCTGCGGGCAGCGGCGTGCGGGCTTCGTTTGTGTCCCTTCCGCTTCACGAGGGCGCCTGGAGTTTCTACTCTAGGCATGGCGGTGGCGGTCTTCTCTTCCGCCGGAGGAGATCGGCTAGTTGTGTGGCTAGCCGTGGCGGATCTCGCGATCTGTCGCCTAGCTCCCGATGGCGAGGCGCAGCTGCCGGTGAAAGGCCCGGACTTCGGTCATGGCGGATGATGGCGGCGTGCTTCGTCGTTACCTTGTTGAAGGCATTGTCTCTGCAGCTGCTTCGCCTGGCTCTGGGAAATCCTAGTCCCGGGTCTCCCGGATCGACGATGGCGGCGCGCAACACCGTTCTCCCTGTTGGGGGCATCGTTTTTGGAGCAGAAATGGCGGTGGTGCTGAGGTGGAGCGGTGTGTTGCGTGTCGACGCCGTCGAGTCGCCGCGGCATGGTGCAGGTGTCTCGGGACGATGCGGCAGATGGACTCGCGCAGATGGTGGAGTCGTCTCGCGTGGTGGCATCGATGGCAGGCCTGGCATGGTCAATGCGATGATCTCTTTTGAAGATGGAGTTGAGTAAGACGGCGGTAGCAACTTCTATGGCATAGGCGTTGGCGTATGCTGGGAGTCTGCTTGACTGGATGTGTTTCTCATCTGCTACTGGGCGGCCTGGAATGGCATTTGGTTTTTGATTGATGTGAGTTGGTGAATTGTCACCCCCTTCATCCCTCTATAGGTTTAGCGAGGTGGCTTCGAGTTTGATCTTTTGTATTGCTCTTGTAAGGTGTTGTGAATAATCTAATAAAAAAAGCCGTGTGCATTCTTTGGATGCAGAAGCTGGGGTGATATTTCCCCCATTTCGAAAAAAAAATCTAAACTATATTCTTATCCACGTATGGTATTTGTCATTTTGACATGTTGTGATATTTTCAAAACTATATTTATCTATCTATCTATTTATTTATTTATATATTTATGTTTTTTTAAAACTATACGTTCAAAAGAATTGTACCATTAGGCCAGGTGTTGCTCACGTAAAAACATTTTTTTTTGAATAAAACCTGCCTTATTTAAAGTCAAAAACATCATACACAACAAGACAATTGAGTAAATGAATGCGTACACATAAGCTACCCTACTTAAACGGAGATTACTTTTTTAGAGAGCATGCGAAGTTGCGAACACGTGCCACAATGTTATAGAAGGAGGAAGGTTTATGTACAAGAGGTTGCCATAGACGAGAACAAAAAGGGCAACAGAAACTCAAAAACAAAAAATTACTAAAGGCTAACTCCTTGCGACATGGTCTAGGGCTCCAACTCCTACTCCTTTGGCCTTCATAACCAGTTTGAAATCCTCCAACACCTTGGTCACTAGACTATCCGATAACAGCTGTTTGGTGGGGTTTCCAAAAACCCACGCGTTTCTGTTTTTTTCTCCAAAGCTCCCAACAAGCATGCTCACCCGAGTGTCGAACGCACGACGCTCCTGTGGAGGAAGCGTCGACGGGCTAACAACCACCAATCCTGAAGTTCAAAGTCTTTCTCCGGTATGGTGAAGGACGGATGGGCACAACTGGCTACAGATGTACCAAGTCTGCCTCAAATGAACACATTTGCATCAGTATGTGCTCCACTGTGTCCTCCTCTTGTTCGCGCACAATGTATCTCGAGGTTTGCTCATGCAGGCCGTGTCTCCACCTGCGATCCGTAGTCCAGCTGCGATGTTGTGCCGTTAGCCATATGAAGATCTTGATTTTAGGCGTAGCCCTGTATCTTCAGATTGCTTCGGCCAGGGGAAACCTGACCCCGCCCTGCATCAACATCCTATAAGTGGATTCCATGGTGTAGGCTCTAGACTCCGACCATTGCCAAGCGAAGACGTCTGGTGTGTTTGTGTTACGTTGCACACATGCGATGGCCACCCAAAGCTGGAAGCATTCACACGCCTCAGTTTCCGGTAGCGGTGTGTGCGCAGTTAGGTCATGTGCCTAACCGTTGTTGTGTAGTCTTTGCGCCACCATCCCGGTGTTGCAAACTCTCATGGTAACCAATTTCGTTAGGTTTGGTGCGATGTCTAGGGCCGCCGTCCATGAATCCATACGTCTGCCCAAAACAACGCTCGCTTTCCATCACCCACCGAGATACTGACGAGACTATCAAAAAAATCCTCGCGTCGCCATGTCCTTGACCATCAGAAGCCCTTGCCATGGCCTAGTGGGATCCATCCACTGTAACCACTCCCAACACACCCTCAAAGCAATTCTCTGGATTGTCATGTTTTTGATGCCCAGCTTGCCGACTTATGTGGGTCAAGCCACCATACACTATTCTCCGGCAAGGCGATCCCCTCTCTCCGATCCTTTTTGTGTTGGCCATGGAGGTTACAACGGAGAACATATGCCTCAGTAGCAGTCAAACTTGTAGTCTTGGACGACGGTTGGGCCACCATAGTTCACCATGGCAATTAATAGCATTGAGAGATTTAGCCACTAAAGTACGTGAATACCTTTGCCGAATACCTTTGCTTGATATATCACCGTGAAATTGATGTCACTATGACAGAAAAACTTCTTTAAAAAGACCTTACAACACAAATGAGAAAGATAAAAATACCATCCCTGGTTTGTAGTGTCAAGAGTGAATAAGGGCAGATGGTGAGCGGGATTCATGAGGATTGTGGCTACATTTCTTTCTCACATGAGAAGAGCCATAGCGTTATTTTTATAAATGGAAGAGCAACAAATCTTCTTTCTAAAACCAGTCATTTCGATTTATTATATTGCACTTTAAAGCATGACCATGCTGGGCTTTTGTGAGAATGTGTCTGACTTACGGGGGTAAAGTTAAAGTTCCCCCGAATTGACGTAAAGTAATAGTAGGAAAATAAAAGGTAATAAAAAAGGCGACTATTTCTATCCCTTCGCTCTCGCGCAGTCCGACAGCAAGTGGGAGCTACGCCTACTACTGATGAACTCGCCCCCCTCTTGTCGCGCGCGCGGACGGCCCTGATCCCAAAAGCCGGTAAGTTTCCTCCCTCGCCCAATCATCTTTCCGAGTCCCGAGCTGGTGTTCTTGCGGAATCGGTTGCGATCCAGCTCCCTCAGCGCCGCGCCGCCGACCTCTGAAGCTCCGCTGCTTCTTCTCTTGTATTTTTTTAGCTTTTTACTGGTCCTTTCGATGCCTTTTTGAATAGATTGTTTTGTCTGATGTTTTCTTCCTGATTGGTGATGAGTATTATGATCTTTGTGCTCGATTTGAACCACCGATGAGTAGCAAAGATCGCCTGTAGTTGGTTCTGAGTTCCCGCAACAAAAAAGTACTCTATAAACATACCACTTTAGTCTTTAGATTGACTCTTCCAATATCCGATTTCTTCACCGGTCAAATTAATTTAGAAGTTAGCTATTTTCCCAGGTGAATCTTCTGGATAACTTTTTCCCTTTCTTTCATCCTGGCGTGCCAGGAGAGGTGGAGTCTGTAGCTTATTTCCTGAAATGTGTTGTATTTATTTGCTGGTTCACCCACCTCGATTTTTTTTTTGTTGGTTCATCAGTTTGGTTCCTCCGTATTTGGTTTGTTCTGGGTTCAGTTGACAGCTGATCAACCAACTTATCACCTTCAGTGAGGCCTTGATCTTATAATATTAGCTTAAATTTATTAGTACTGGATAGGGAGCAAATATGTACCAGGAGTTGGAAGTGTCAGCAATTCTCACTCACCTGAGGCAGAGGAATCAAACTGAAAAGATGCACACTATGCTAACTTCTGTGTTGCTCTTTTCTTAAAAAAAAAAAAATGCCGTGTTGCTGCTGTTTCCTTATCCCCTCCATCACTGGTAGTCCCTCTCATGTGTCATTTGGCATGTTGGTATTGGAATATAAGTGTATGGAAGAATCCCATGTGTAGGTATTAACTAGGGGATGTAAGGAGATGGAGTAATAAAATGTGATCTGAATATCTCCTTACAGGGGCGGGGTTGGTGGTGGTGTTTAAGGTCCACATATGTATCTCACAGGGTACACTATTAAGGACTAAATTTTGTCTTCCAACATTACTCTGTGATGTAATTCCTATTGCCTTGCACCAATCAGGCCAACAACAAAATGCAACCCCCCCCCCCGATTCATATTAGGTGTCGCTGATTTAGTACAACTTTGTAGTAAATCAGTGACACTTATTAAGGATCAGAGGGAGTAGGAAAAATGTTGCGTTTTGCCTGTCTCTAGCAGTAACTTACTGCTGCTTTCTTTCTTTGAAGCCTATTGGAGGTCTAAGATCTTGTTAATGTTCATCTGGAGATAGCATGTGATGTCTGAACAACAGGACCATGCTAGTAAAAGCTCTAGCTCAAGCATCAGCACCAGCACTCAGGAGAGCGAGGAGGAAGCGTCCGTAACTATAGGTAGCCTGCTCGCCCAAGCAAGGAACAACAGTGGGCGTCGTCTTGGGAAGCGCCTCTTGCATTTGGGTTCAATCCCGGTAATCAAGAGTCAATCTACGTTTGTTCGTCTTTTATCTTTTAGTACTATTTTTTTCTTGAGCTTTACTTCTAGCTGAGTCATAATTACCTCTATGAATGTTCTCTGAAGTTTGAACTGAACATAATTTGTCGGTGTAGTACTCAGTAGTAATAACGAACATGCATTATAATTTTGAACTTTGAATTGTGAAATGAAATAATAGATCTGTTGGTGTCCTTGGTTATATAATAGTAAATCTTCTTCTAACTTTTATGGAAAAATTACTAATACCCTGTTTCATGGCAGCACACCCCTCGAGTTAACGGAGAGATTCCTAACGTTGACAATGCAACCTTGGATCATGAAAGGTTGTCGGAAAGGTAAAGGTCGGATCTCCCCGCTCTCTCCACTTGAATGAACATCATCTTGCAGAATGAATCTTCCAGAACATATGTACTGTTGCATCTTCTTATTTGGTTGCATCACATGTAAAGTCCATTTAGCTTTACCTTTTATTTTGACAGGTTAGGGACTTACGGTTTGGCCGAGTTTCAAATAGAGGGAGATGGGAACTGTCAGGTCTGTTTACATGTTTACCAAAGCAAATTGTAGGAGACTTCCACACAAAATTTTATTCCATTTCTTAAAGATAACATGGTATTTGACCTATTGTTACTTCTTCTAGATGTTTCCATTTTTATAATCTCACTAATAACCAATTTAAATAACAAAAGATAATTGGCCACTTAATCTGGATAAGTCAATGCTTTGAGAAAAGCATGGGTCGGGGTTGGAGTTCTTCCCCTGTCTCTGTTGTCGAGAATAAGACGTGTTTTGCATGTTTCGTTGCAAAATGAAATCGGGAGGAGGAGCTCCCCAATCCACACTTTTTGAGAGACATAGGATTACTATCCAAATTAATTGGGCAACTCTCTTGATACAGTTTCGAGCTTTGGCAGACCAGATTTTTTGCAATCCTGATTATCACAAACAAGTCAGGAAGGCAGTCATGAAACAGGTAGTCTGTGTTCGCCTAAACTCATGGACATGCTGTAGTAATATAAATATATCCATTGATCACATTGCAGTCTTGATCGTATAATTTCATTGTTATGCAACTATGCTGAAGCTTTATCCCCGAATTTTAGCTAAAGGAATTCAGAAAACGCTATGAAGGCTATGTACCAATGGAATATAAGGTGTACCTGAAGAAAATGAAAAGGTTGGGGTTGAGCAAAGATAAAGCTGCTTAAATTATCATGTTCACTGGCGTTATACTAGATTTCGATTATATTCATAGCTTCATGCGTATGTTTTGCAGATCTGGGGAATGGGGGGATCATCTGACCTTGCAAGCAGCTGCAGACAGGGTAACATGGCACTTCTAATTTCAAGATGGCTGGATAGTTTCTGCAGTACTTCTACATAAACATTCTCGTGGTTCCTGAAACTGTGAATATAGCTCAAACACACACAAAAAAAAACTTCTATCCTTGTCCCATCCCATGCAAATCCTTATTTCGATATATGAAATATTAGGTGTTTTTATGTAATTGTTTCACTAGTCATGATAAGTGGTTTAGAATTCCTAGTCTAAGGTTGCTGAAATGTTTACCAGAAGTGTTTAGTAATGTATTCAGGTTTTCTTCTGTGGTAATGCTTCTCTAGTTCTCTTGGACTATGATGTTTTCGTCGGTATTCATTGTCATGGCATTAGCATTGTCATTTACTCGTGCTTTAAATTTTCCTAACACATTTCTCCTGTTATATCTCTACTTTCTCACAGTTTGGTGCCAAAATTTGTTTGGTGACGTCATTTAGAGACAATTGCTTAATTGAGATAGTCCCCAGGGACCTGACTCCGACAAGAGGTGAGAGCTGAGATGCTCCGATGCTTACATATTATTTTCCCGAACATTTATCTGGCCAGTCTCTTATGCTATTGCTATAATCCTGTATTCCAGAGAGATTTCCCAATCCACGAGGGCGTGTGTAGACACAACTGAATATATATGCTATTTAATCCTTCCATGGTACATGTTTCAGAGATTTGGCTGAGCTTCTGGTGTGAAGTACACTACAACTCCTTGTATGGAACTGACGGTGAGTGATTTACTTAACTGGGGTAGTTTGATGAACCACCAATTTGTTACATTTTACAGTTCATTAAATTTTAGAACCCCTTCCACTTACACTTATTTCTGTATTATCCAGTCAGCGGCACGTTCTAACTTTTTAATTAGCCCCTGTTCTGTACATTGTAGATATCCTGACCCGCAAAACTAAGAAGAAGCATTGGTTGTTCTAGGGTGGTTCCAACTTCTGAGGAGCTTCTCTGTGTAAGCTGTTCTTCTCTCTTCAGTTCGGCGGGGGTCTGCGGTAGTACTACTAACGGCTTGCTACCATGGCCAACATTGTTTAGGTCGAAGCTCTGCTTGGAACTCATATGAAGGACACAGCCATGAAATTATCCCGTGTCCCTCGAGCTTGCTTAGGCTTATGAGCTAATGTACAGTAAGTTTCAATGAGGATCTTTGCAGATTTAAGCTCCATGAGTTGTGTTCTGCGTTCCCTGAGCTTGCGTAGGCTTATATGAGCTAATGTACAGTAAGTTTCAATGGGCCGTGCAGTCTGCAATGAGGTTCTTTGCAGCTTTAAGCTCCATGGTTTATGTTCTATATAGTACACATGGTTCTTTTTTATAAAGAGAAATTTATTAACTCGAATGTCACATCAAAAGGAAATAACCACATAGTGTTCACTCCCAGCCTCAGCATAACGAGATGTGCACAACCCTTACAAGACCATTACAATCTGGTAACACGAATTTTACTGACTCAAAGTTGCAGCAAGCACGGTGATATAAAACCATAAAGAGTTTACCTGGCCTTAATTTGCATGATGAGACGCATGTAACCCTGCAAAGCCATTACAGTTGGATGACAGAATTCTCATTCTTCGCACGCTTGCTCGATCTGTTGCCACCAATTTGGATCTTCCCTTGCATGGTTCAAAATCTTATGATGATCATCACCTTGATCCCAAGCCTTGGGCACAAAATCGTCATCAGCCTTGAAGTCTTCCTTCTCAAGGGAGTACTGTAGCACATAGCCTTGGCTCTCCACCATAACAGCATGAGTCGAAGGAAACACCTCCTTGCTGAGCACCGCAACCTGAACGCGGGTGATTCCACGGCGGCGAAGACAGATCAAGTCCACATCCTGGGTTGACCCGACGACGGAGCCGACAGCCCATAGACCCAGGAAATGGCGCAGCGAGTGCGGCACCCCTTTGACGTGAACCCAGACGACATGAAGATCAGAAGAGGAGGGGATCTGCTCACCTTTCCACTCGGTGATGTCCAGGGCCACGCCAAGCGATTGCTGATACACCTTGCAGTTGATAACTCGCTGCAGATCCTCCGGAGATGGGAAACCCAGCAGAAAAGCATTGTCACCGTGAGGGAGAGCTTCCCACCTCCATGACCTCCTGAACGGGACCATGTTCCTGATTATGTCTTCGACCAAGCCGGCGGTTGGCTTGCCTTCGGTGACCGTGACCACCGCCGTGGGAGGCGCGAGATCGAATCTCCACACGGAGTCGGGAAGCTGGAGGAAAGCCGAATTTTCACAGCCGTAGCCACAGAGCATCGCCCTAGGTCTAGGGACCTTCAGAACTGGGCACTGCGACATGCTATGGTTTGTGTTGTCGCAAATGAAGCAATAGAACGCGTCAGCACAGTCCATTGCGGCCGCGACCGGAAGCGCCGGCGACGCAGACCGAAGGACAGCAGGCCTGCTGCTGCGCCGGAGAAGGTAGTGTGAGAGAAAAGAATTGGGGTGGGATAGTTCACAATTGGTGCCTTCCCTGCCATTTACAATTACAACCATAATGACCTCAATCAGCTATAAACGGGAGGCTGAAGATATGGTGTAATTGCACCAATATCCTAGGATATTCGGTTGCCTAACACACCCTCCCCGTCGCAGCAGGAGATTAACAGACGGTGAGGCTAGACCGAAAATCCAGAAACAATGCCACGATGACGGTATGTGAAGAACACACACAAGTGCCACTCGATTTTGAAGGAAGTGTAGATCAATCTCGGTGTGTTTGGTATGCTGATGTTGAACCGGTTTTGTAGACATGTAGATGACGCTAACATTGTTACAAAACACGACGGTGGCCCGAGGGAGAGGTCAATGAATCTCCTCCAAGAGTTGGCGAAGCCAAGTAGACTCAGCAACGTCGTTGGTGTTGGCGACGACACGGTACTCTACTTCAACGCTGGAGTGAGACACAATGTGTTGGCGTTTGGAGGACCAACACACCAAGTTGTCACCGAGGAAAACACAGTAGCCGAGTATCGGGACAGCTTGCCCAATCCGCATTAGTGTACGTGATCTGCGGACAACATGAGCGTGAGACCGTGGCCGAGGGTGCCCTTCACGTAGCGTAGAACACGTTTGATCAACACGAGATGTTGGTCGCATGGATCTTGCATGTGGAGGCAGATTTATGCAATATCCAGGCGTGATACACATACTGCATGGCTCCAACGAGGCTGCGGTACTCCGTGGGATTGGTAACGGGAGAACCAGCGGACGAGATGAGCTTGGGTACGGTGTCAATGGGGTCGATGGAGACATGCATGCTGTCATGCTAGCACGATCCAGAATCTTGGCAGCGTACTTCTGCTAGGAGAGGAACATCCCAGAAGGCCTGTGGGAGACTGCAATTCCAAGAAAATTGTGAAAATACCCGTGTCTGTCATGGCGAACTCAAAATTAAGGGTCGTGATGACACGCTCGAGAAGAACCGTCGAGGAAGCTGTTAGAACGATCTAGTCAACATAGAGAAGCAGGTAGGCCGTGCCTAGGGTGTTGTGCAACACGAAGAGGGAGGTGTCTGACTTGGAGCATTAGAAGCGAACTGTCGCGACGAAGGATCGAAGCGTTGGTACCATAGTCGCGGGGCCTGCTTCAAACCGTAGAGGGTAGAGAGAATGGTTGAGGCGATAAACGTGATCCGTTCAGGTGGTATCGACGAAGCCTGTGGGTTGGCGGTAGTAGTGTTGGAGATGTGACATAGAGGCAAATAATAATTTTTTTATCGTCATATCTTTGAATATTCATAATTGCTATGCTATAACTGTATTAAGAGGAATCATTAGCACACGTACACGTGCTGTCTGTAAACAAATCAAGTCCCTCGTCACCAGATGACCAGAAGATCAAGGTTTCTTCATCATGGATATTTATATCAATTGACACTAGGGTCATATTATCTATTCTATACCTAATAATAAAGGAGCTAACGTTTCCGTGGTTTTGTCCGTCGGTTTGCGCTTTCGTCCACCCTAATTTACGTTTCCGTCAGTAAAAAAGGAAGTCTCTCTCGTATACGTGTTGGTTTCCTTTACGTTGTCCGTCCTCGTACATGTCCCAAGAGGAGACCGGTCGAAACCCGATTCGTTCCCTTCTTTTTTTACCTTCGCTGACTCTTTGAATAACGGAAGGATCGACTGCCCTGCAACAAATCAATCCAAGCTAACTAAAAATCGAACAAGAGACAATAACAGACAGAAACAAAGTCGACGGGACGAGCTCGTGCTCTCGTGAGAGAGAAACCTCCGTCTACTCGGAGGTCAAGCCGCGCACGTCCACGAACCGGCGAACCCTGTGTACTCCAGTGACCAGACTCACCGTCAGCCCGACGAGCGAGGTAGCCGGGAAAGCGTACGTAAAAAAACTAAGGAGATCGGCCTTTGTACGCTTCGCATGTATATAAACCGGATCGAAGACGTTTCCTTCGTTCGTCGAGTGATCCAATCCACCATCGTGGATCTGCATGTGGAAGCCGACGAAGTCGCCGGCGCCGGGCACGGTGAGCTTCTGTGGAGCGCCGGGTACTTGAGGGACAACTGGATCAACACGGACGTGCACGCTGGGCTCCACGGCTGGGTTTCGAGGCTGGGTGATCTCACGTGCGGCCTCGCAGGACGAGGCGGCGAGGACGACCACCGGCACCTCGCCGAGTCTCCAGTACGTGAAAGCCGAGCAGGTGGCCCCTGGAGATCAGGATTGGGCTCGTTGATGTGGAGCTTCCTCCGTCCACGGGTTGCCTGACGTGGTTGCTTTCGATGCTAAAGGTCACCAAGGCCATCGTATTGGGGGATGGCACAGACCGGCGAGTGGGGGCAGAACCCAGCGGCTCAACAGGATGAAGATGGCGAGTTCGGGTTGGCCGGAGGAGTCGCCTCTGGACGGCGCCTTACAACGGCGGCATTGCAAAGCACACAGACGGGGGAAGGAAGGTCAGGGACGCGCGGGTGCTCGGTCACGACTCATGACTTCTCAAGCTTCAGGAGTACAGAAAGACAGCGAAGAACCGGTGGAGAAGGAGCAGTATCGGGGGTGGAGGAGATCGACGCGATGGCAACAGATGGCCGAAGTTGCTACAGGGCATGAGAAGATGCGAAAATATGGGCAGGAGGAGATCTCGACGAGGTGGTTTTATACAAACCAATGGGAGATCATGGAATATTGTACGACGGCCAAATTTGGTGGAACTAGAAGTAGAAGATGACAGGGGTGATTTCAGAGGAAGAATTGGGTGCACACATTGGATGAATTACATAGCGGACTGGTCTGTTCGATCCTTTCTAGCATGGTGAACAAATTTCGTCTGAACACTTAGAGAAGGGGTTAACGAAAGCGCCAGAAGCGACATGGCATCTGCGATGATGTTCCGCGCTCAAGAACGAGCTGCTTTGGGGAAGAGAAACGAGAGAATGAGAGAGACGGACTTGGCCCGGCCACTCTCCGGACAGTTAACGGTGGGTGTCTCCTTTTTTCATACACACAAGGTAACTGATCGGTGTTGATCCAGCGCTGGACCAAGAGCAGACACAAGATGATCTGGTTTGTATGGTCCTCATGGAATTTCCTTGCTCTCAGGGACATCGTCTGTGGTCCACGTACACGGTTATATTATTTCCTAGAGGTATTACTACTATTTTCTACAGAATTTGGTAGTTATGTTGGGCTTTATTTTTTAATTTGTTTTGAAATCTTTTTATATTACTTATGTTGCAAGTCTAGGTGCAATCGTCCATGATTTACTTCTACAATGTAGGGATGGAGCATGCACCAAGTTTAATTTACATAGAGGTGGCGCACAAGAATCATGCTGGTTATAAATATGGAAAAAAATGACCACGACACATAGGGGAAGTGTTCGATTTGCTAGAGAGATCGGGTTTGCATTTATCCCGATGCAACGCAAGGGCACTTTTGCTAGTATATACACAATACATGGTTATGTTTTCGAGGCAACACGTTAATCCACATCATTTAAATTATTTAGACACTTAGATATATAATTTACGGTTAGGATTTAATAGGAGAACCAGAGTTACGTTACACTTATAAGTTAATTACGTAACCATCAGACGTGGCATGTCATCCATCTAATTCATGAAAAAGCCTTACGTAACATCTATGCAATTTAATTACATAACCTTCTAACAAGGCAGGTCACGCTCCCAAAGAAAACACAAGGCAGGTCACGTTTATTTTAAGGAGTCTGATGTAATAGGAGAACTAGAATTACGTTACACATATATAATTTAATTACGTAACCACCATACGTGGCAGGTCAGCCATCTAATTTAGGAAAAAAAGAGTTACGTTACATCTATGCAATTTAATTACATAACCTTCTAACAAGGCAGGTCACGCTCAAAAAAAAAACAAGGCATGTCACGTTTAATTCAGGAGTCTCTCTCCAGACCTTATCCAAACCATAGTTAAAAGCAGACGTTCTAAACTCTAGCTATATACATAGTCTCTAAAGTTAGTCGGCTATTTTAAAAGAAGGTCCAAAGTTGATTGGTGAAAATAAAAGAAATTCCAAAGATGATCGATCATTGTAAAAATAGTTCAAAGCCGATTAGTGATTATAAAAAACTAAAAAATGGTCTATGTGTACTCTCTCCGTGTTTATTTAGTTCGTATTCTAGGCTTAGTTAAAGTCAAGATTTAAAAAGTTTGATAAAACAATATACGATATTTATATCCATAATTTATATACATATAACAATAACATGGAAATCTATTATGCAAAAATTCTAATATAATTTTTTATTTTAGATATTAATATTTTTGTAAATATTTGGTTAGATTTTACAAAGTTTGACTTTGACCAAACCGAAAACACGCGCAACAGTTACGAACGAAGAAAGTAGGTAGGAGAAACTAGCTCCAGAAATAAAAAACATATCGGTTATCTAAACTGAAATCTCTATTGCTGAGTCCATGTTTAAAAGGAAACTAATCAATACAAGAACGTGAGCATAGAATGACTGAACTAGAAAGTAGAATTAGTGCAGAGAGAGTTAAGATGTAGATAGAATACATGGGTTGGAAAATAGCATTTTAAATAGTGAAATATCAATAAATATAGTTAACGATACATAAATATATTGTGTTAGATGTAAAAAACGAAATTAAGAACACTAAAATGTAAAAAAGTACATTATTTTGAGTAACATATCCATGTACCAATTACCGGTCAAAGTTGTGTACCGTGGATTTAGTTTGTCTAACATGTAATGTATTTTTTATATATTCATAGGAATGTGCAAATGCCATGTATTTTCCAAACAAATGAGGGAACACGATATAAAAAGATAAAATTAAATAAAATTTAAATACTTATTGTTTAGTCGACATGTATATTGACTTGGAGAAATTTGTTCTATTTACTTTATAAATAAAAATTATTATATTTGATTAGAAATGTCTAAATATCGTATGGTTGGTGCTCAAGTGAACCCTAACTATTTAGCAAATTGATTGTTAACTTAGCCCGCCGATTTAAAATCACATAAAAAATACTAGCTACCTCTGAATTATCTCAATTTTGTATACCGAACAAATTGCACACATTAATATTATAATTATAGTGTTTTCGGAAAAACCCGATAATCGTTTACCCAAAAACGAGAGATGATTAATGATATTTTATATACATGTGATTTTATTTAGTATGGGTGGTGGCTATAGACTTATTATTTTCTATCACATAATGTGAATGTCCATGAGTCCATAAATTTATTTCATGGTAAATTTTAACATTCTAAGGATAATCCTCTTTACAATATAACAACTAATGATGATGCCCTCGCAAAATAACACAATGACCATTTGTATAAAAAAGAAAATATGATTAAACATGTTATATGCCGTTCTCTATTGTTACACAACCATATAATATATTTACACATTGTGACATGTTATGCATATACAAGATTACTGACACGATATGAATATGCAAGATTTATATAATTAAAGAAAAATGAGACCAATAATTAAATACTATAAATGTTGCCCTCGCATTTACGAGGGCCACCTTGCTAGTTGGATAAATGATGTGATGGATATATACCCAACATAAGTATTAAGTATTGCAAATAAGATCTAGTCACAAAAATGGTAGTAACCCAATCTTTTAACCGTGGGATGATATTCTGTTACCAGAAAGTGAGCCGTCACACCGTAACGTGGTGATCATAAATGTGTCTCTCAGGTATTCCGAATGAATATGTTGAGGCGTATAGATTAAGATCCGGACTTGCCCATCCGCGTGATGGATCAGTACTCTGAGCCCACTTGATGAGATTACATCTACGAAGATTGCAAGTGGTGCGCGACCGTACTTGCTTGTATGCGCGGCTGTATAAATACTTGCTCGTGGTGCGTGATAATACTTATATACCCATACTTACTTGTGTGCACGATTATACTTCTTCAATACATGTACTTGTTTATGTGCGCGAGTGTACTTATAGTCACTCGTGTGTGTGACTATACTTGTAGTCACTTGTGTACTTGTAGTCACTCGGACTCGCTCGGTTTAGTCCTGATTTGCGTACGCGTGCTCGTTCGGGGGCTTCTCGCTCTGTTGACACGTGTCAAGCGGACATCTGTTTTATGGGGAGATATTTTCTTTAGCCAAGGCGATCTTTTTTTAATGTGGAACATATCTATTCCATTAGAGCATCTCCACCGGCGGTCTCGATAATGTTTTGAGGGGGAGCGAAAATGGGCTCACACCGGTGCGTCTCAAACAGCGCTGGCGGTTTTTCGAGCCCAATAGAAGCGCTGGCAACCTCGTGCCGGCCCCTTCACGAAGGGCGCGAATCGGGCGCGCCGGTGCCTCGCGGAACAACGGTTTTCGCGGTGGGGGCGCCTTGTCAGCGAGAGGACGCGGCGATTCGCATCGGAAACGACGCGGGGAGGTTGGTCATCGGCGTTTAAAGCCTCCCGCGCGGAAACCCAAACGGCGAGGGTGGCGACTGGCCACGCGGTGTCCGGAAGCTCGCGCACTGGATCGTCGTTTGCCGTCGCGCGCACGCGCTCGGCCGCGCCTCCTTCCGGAGGCGTCGTCATCCACGACGAGGCGAGGCGCACGTCCTCTACTCCGGCCCATCGGACGACGGGGTCGGGCCGCCGAACCCGCGTCAAGGATGAGGACGCCGCGGCCTCGCCACCACTTCCACCGGCGAAGAAGAAATGGTGGGAGAAGGAGGCCGAGGCGCAGGCGGCCCTCCATGTGTTGGAGATATGCCCAAGAGGCAATAATAAATTAGTTATTGTTATATCTTATTGTTCATGATAAATGTTTACATCCCATGCTATAATTGTATTAACCAAAACATTGATACATGTGTGTTATGTAAACAACAAGGAGTCCCTAGTAAGCCTCTTGTATAACTAGCTTGTTGATTAATGGATGATCATGGTTTCGTGATCATGAACATTGGATGTTATTAATAACAAGGTTATGTCATTAGGTGAATGATATAATGGACACACACCCAAATGAGCGTAGCATAAGATCAAGTCATTAAGTTCAATTTGCTATAAGCTTTCGATACATAGTTGCCTTAGTCCTTCGACCATGAGATCATGTAAATCACTTACACCGGAAGGGTACTTTGATTACATCAAACGCCATTGCGTAAATGGGTGGTTATAAAGATGGGATTAAGTATTCGGAAAGTGTGAGTTGAGGCATATGGATCAATAATGGGATTTGTCCATCCCGATGACGGATAGATATACTCGGGCCCTCTCGGTGGAATGTCGATTAGCTTGCAAGCATATGATTGGATCATAAGAGATGACATACCACGGTACGAGTAAAGAGTACTTGTCGGTAACGAGGTTGAACAAGGTATGGAGATACCGATGATCAAACCTCGGACAAGTAAAATATCGCGAGACAAAGGGAATTGGCATCGTATGTAAATGGTTCAATCGATCACTAAGTCATCGTTGAATATGTGGGAGCCATTATGGATCTCCGGATGCCGCTATTGTTTATTGCTCGGAGAGGAGTCTCGACCATGTGATAGTTCGCGAACCGTAGGGTGACGCGCTTAAGGTTCGATGTCGCATAAGTAGATTTGGAATATGAGTTGGAGTGCGAAGTTTTTGTTCGGAGTCTCGGATGGGATCCAGGACATCATGAGGAGGTCCGGAATTGTCCGGAGAATAAGATTCATATATGGGAAGTCAATTTCCGGGGTTCGGGAAAAGTCCGGTGTTTTGACCGGAGCTTCTAGAAGGTTCTAGAGGGCCACCAGTGGGCCCACCACCCCGGGAGAGGCCACATAGGCGCCACATGGCATAGTGGGTCCTACCCACCATGACATGTGGGCCTAGGCCGACCCCCTCTTAGAGATAAGATCTATCTCTAGTTTAAATGGTTTAAATCTAGAGATAAGATCTATCTCCTAAAATAAATGGTTTAAATTAGGAGATAAGGGGGAAAACTTGGGGGAGGAGTTTGCCCCACCATGTGGCCGGCCAAAGGGGGTAGGTGGGCCCTAGGGGAAACCCTAGGCCGACCCCCACCTATATAAAGAGGGAGGGATGGCCGCCAAGGCACCCCATCCAAACCCCGGCCGCCCCCTTTCTCTCCATATGCTACGCAGCTTAGGCGAAGCCTGCAGCAATTCTTCTCCACCACCACCACCACGCCGTCGTGCTGGGATTCCGTGGAGATCTACCACACCTCCGCTGCCCGCGGGAACGGGGAGAGGAAGGGCTTCATCGACACCGTACGCGCGACCGAGTACGGAAGTGCTGCCGGATTGCAGCACCGGGGATGATCGTCTACACCAACAACGAGATCTGATCTCGTAGGCTTTGGAAATCTTCAAGGGTTAGTATCTTATCAATCTCGTTGCTTCGATCTTGTAGATTAGATCTTGGGTGTTCCATAGATTAGATCTTGGTTTTATTCGTTTTGCGGTAGGAAATTTTTTTTTTCTATGCAACGAACCCCATCAGGTATCGAGCCATGTCTATGCATAGATCTGTTGCACGAGTAGAACACAATGGTTTTGTGGGCGTTGATGTTTTTGTTGCTTTAGTTTGTGCACTTTGCATCTTGCGGGATGGTGGGATGAAGCGGCCCGGCTAACTTTACATGACCGTCTCATGAGACTTGCTCCACGCTTGACATGCAACTTGTATTGCATAAGTGGCTTTGCGGGTGTCTGTCTCTCCCACCATAGTGAAGATTCCAATTTGCACTTTCTATTGTCAACACTAGTATCACCGTTGTGGTTCATGTTCGTAGGTAGATTGGATCTTACTCGAAAACCCTAAACCACGTAAAATATGCAAACCAAATTAGAGGCGTCTAACTTGTTTTTGCAGGGTTTGGTGATGTGATATGGCCATGATGTGATAATGATTATATTTGATGTATGAGATGTTCATTGTTGTATTATGGCAACCGGCAGGAGCCTTACGGTTGTCTTTAATTTTGTTAAAGACTTGCGTGTCTATTCATCATGTAATAGCTTTATTTCAAGTAGTTGTCATAGTAGCTACAAGTGATGGACAACCATGAAGCGGCGCCATGGACCTTGGTGCAATGCTGGTGATGATGGAGATCATGATAATGTGCTTTGGAGATGGAGATCAAAAGCACAAGAAGAAAGACCATATCATATCACATACTATGAATTGCATGAGATGTTAATCCTTTATGCATCTTATCTTGCTTAGATCGCGACGGTAGCATTATAAGAGCCTCTCACTAAATATCAAGATAATAAAGTGTTCATCCTTAGTATGCACCGTTGCTAAGACTTGTCGTTTCGAAGCATCTCGTGATGATCGGGTGTGATAGACTCTACATGTGCATACAACGGGTGCAAGCCAGATTTGCACACGCGGATACTAAGGTTGCCTTGACGAGCCTAGCATGTACAGACATGGTCTCGGAACACGGGATACCGAAAGGTAGAGCATGAGTCATATGAATGATATGATGAACACTTGGAGTGTTCGCCTTTGAAGCTACATCTTTTCTCGTGATGATCGGACTTGGTGTAGTGGATTTGGTTCGTGTAATCACTAAGACAATGCGAGGGATGTTGTTTTGAGTGGGAGTTCACCTAGTTAATTTAAGAATTAAAAATGAACTCATATTATCATGAACATAGTCTGAATAGTATTTTGAATTAAATTTGTAGAATTGGCATCCGTTATCTACCATGCGCTAGTCTTGTAATTGAGATAGAAATACTGTTAAGTCTGACAAGTAACTTTACGGACTGGTACCGTATTGTTAAAGAATCAAGATATGATTAAGTCCTAATGCAAACTTTTAGTAAACCTCACATTGATGATTCAAAGAGCAATTGTTTCAATTAGTACCTTAAATCATCTTGTCTCCGTGAAACTTGAAGTTCAAATCCGTTTGAAAAGTAAGGAGATGAAAATTTTGTTTTCAGAAATAAGCAAGGTATGAGATATATGTGATATCTAAGACCTTATTGCAAGGTGATAGAATATAATTTGGTGAGACTACATAAACTCATAAGTTTTATGGGAATGTACAAAGATTGAAAACGCCGGGCGTCTCAATCCTCCAACTAGTTGGGCACTAACGATATTCGCATATCCATGAAGTGATCATCCTTAGTATGCACCGTTGCTAAGACTCGTCGTTTCGAAGCATCGCGTGATGATCGGGTGTTATAGATTCTACGTGTGCATACGACGGGTGCAAGCCAGATTTGCACATGTGAATACTAAGGTTAAACTTTACGAGCCTAGCATGTATAGACATGGTCTCGGAAAGTCGTCATGATTTGATGGATAAAAATTATGAGTGAAATTGTTCATCACATTAAAAGGTTACTAATAGTGAAATCTGGAACACTTGTCATGTGATGATCAACTTCAAAGGAAGAACCTCAAAGTTATTGGTATTTGACCAATGGACCTAGAAGTTATTGAAGGTGAAGTGTTTTCTGAGAATGGGGAAAGCTAAAAGAGAAACTACAAAAGATTTTGGCAGAAAGAAAGAAAAGACTAGAAAGTCTAGCTCAGGTGTATATAGATGATATACATGTTATGAATGTATTCCTTGTTTTGGTCACACAATGAAATTCTTGGGTATTTGTACCATATTGGTTGGTATGAGGTGTCATACAAGACAACACAATACAAGAATACAATGGCCTAAGTGACTGACAAGGAATATGGTAGCAATGCACGTCTGGAACAAAATAAAGTGTTATTGTGTTCGTCGTTGGCATTCTACCTAGCCCTTCGGATTTTATAATAAGAACTTTACAATGGTTGTTATGTTCTAGTCAAATGAAAACAATGAGTTGTTCAATTTATGACATATTCCATGTACGATTTATAAGTTATTATAAATCTTTATGGTGAAACACACATGCATAACACTGACGCTAAAATGCCATAAGGCAAATGATATGAATTCCACTCATTAGTGGAACCGCCATTTAGGTCATGTTAGAAAGAAACACATGAAGGAACTCCATTTGAATGGATTTTTGGAGTCATATGATTTTTGAATCATTTGGCGCTTGCAAATCTCTTCTAAAGAGAATGACTTAAATACCGTTCATAGGCCAAGAGTTGAACGGGCAACTAACTTAGTGGAAACATACATGATGATGTATATTGTTCACTGGGCATAGTTGTGTGCGGGAGATTCTTCTACTTCATGAAAACTTCTAACAATGAATTGAGTATATATATGTGGATATATTCGATAAGGAAGAAGTTTGAAAACATTTGAATGGATTCAAATAAGTTTCAGCATGAAGTGAAAATCATCGTAATAGAAAAGTCAAATATCTATGATTGGATCATGGTGGAAATATTTGAATTACGAGTTTTAGCGAACATCTAAGAGATTTATGAAATTGTTCTACAACTCACGTTTCTTGGAGTATCATGATGATGATGGAGTATCCAAGAGACGTATCCAAACCTGTTGGATTGATGATGAGATAAAATAAAATGACGCCATTATACTTTTGTGGATTATGCTTTAGAGACTACCGCTTTTACACTGAATAGAGCATCATCATGATCCATTGAAATGACACCATACGAGTTATGGCATGGGTATAAACCCTAAATAGTCCTTTCATAAATTTTGGTATGCATAGCATAAGTAAATGAGTTTACAACCAAAATCGGATGAATGTCTTTGTTGGTTATCCCAGAAATTGATTGGGAATTCTTTCCACTATGAAGTCAAAGACAAAAGTGTTTGTCGATGTTTCTTACTTATTTCAAAGAAATTGTTTCTAGCGAACTATTTGAGTGGGAGGACAATGGAACTTGACAAGGTTCATGAACCTGAGCATGATGATCAGAGTAGCACATCATCGGAAATGGTTCCGGAAGCAGCTGCGAAGATCATGGCTCCCATGTCTACAAAGTGTTATAGTCATGGAGATCAAAGTACCTATTGAACCTTGTAGATGTGGTTTATTTTGTGGTCAAATAAATGATTTGTGGACAAAGGATTGTTTTTGAACAATGATAAACCAACTACATACAAAGAAGTTATGATGGGCCCTGACTCCGTTAAAATGGCTATGCGCCATGAAATCCAAGATAGGTGAATACTTTTTGAAAGTAAATGGATATATAAAGTAGATGGACTTGGATGGAATATCCTTAAATAAGCTTGACTTATCGAAAAGCAGTTTACGAAAAAGTTCAAAGAGTTGACTACGATAAGATTAGATCTTCCGTGGCAATGCTTATAGTCTATGTGGATTATTCTAGTAATCGCTACATATTTCTTTTATGAGATATGATAGTAGGATGGCAGAAATACATTCCTTACGAGAAGTGTGTATGAAGGATGTATACTAGATACAACCAAGAGTTTTGCTGGTCCGTGGAATACTAGATAGGCATACAAACTTCAATTGGATGAAGTGAGTATCACGGAGTTGGAATCTTCACCTGATGAAATAATCAAAGAGTTTTGATTTCATCAGAAACGATGAAGATGCTTGCATTTGCAAGAAATTAAGTGGGAGCGCTGAGACATATTTATAATACTTTATGTAGATGACTGATACGTCTCCGACGTATCGATAATTTCTTATGTTCCATGCTACTTTATTGATGATACCTACATGTTTTATACACATTATATGTCATTATTATGCGTTTAACTAACCTATTAACAAGATGCCAAGTGCCAGCCTGTTTCTGCTGTTTTTGGTTCCAAATCCTAGTAACGAAATATTCTAATTGGACGAAATCAACGCCCGTGTTCCTATTTTGCCCAAGCATCCAACACCGAGAGCCACTGAGGAGGGCCACAGGCCCATGATAGGGTGGCGTGGCCCACCGGCCGCGCGCCCTATGGTGTGGTCGCCCCTTCAACCTTCGACGCTGCCCTTTCGCCTATATAAAGCCCCTGCGTCGAAAACCTTACGGGGAAGCCACGGCACGCGAAACCTTCCAGCCGCCGCCATCGCGAAGCCAAGATCCGGGGACATGAGTCTCTGTTCCGCACCGACGGGAAGTGCCCCAAGGCTTCTCCATCGACACCGCTGCCATCTCCACGCCATCTTCATCAACGCTGCTGCTCCCATGAGAAGGGAGTAGTTCTCCATCGAGGCTCGGGGCTGTACCGTAGCTATGTGGTTAATCTCTCTCTATGTACTTCAATACAATAATCTCATGAGCTGCCTTACATGATTGAGATTCATATGATGATACTTGTAATCTAGATGTCATTATGCTAGTCAAGTGGGTTTTACTTATGTGATCTCCGGAGACTCCTTGTCCCACGTGTAAAGGTGACAGTGTGTGCACCGTGTGGGTCTCTTAGGCTATATTTCATAGAATACTTATTCACTTATGAATGGCATAGTGAAGTGCTTATTTATATCTCTTTATGATTGCAATGTGTTTTGTATCACAATTTATCTATGTGCTACTCTAGTGATGTTATTAAAGTAGTTTTATTCCTCCTACACGATGTAATGGTGACAGTGTGCATCCGTGTTAGTACTTGGTTTATGCTACGATCATGATCTCTTGTAGATTGCGAAGTTAACTATTGCTATGATAGTATTGATGTGTATTATTCCTCCTACATAAGCATGAAGGTGATGTGCATGCTACGTTAGTACTTGGTTTAGTCGTATTGATCTATCTTACACTCTAAGGTTACTTAAATATGAACATTGAATTGTGGAGCTTGTTAACTCCGCATTGAGGGTTCGTGTAATCCTACGCAATGTGTTCATCATCCAACAAGAGAGTGTAGAGTATGCATTATCTGTTATGTGATCAAAGTTGAGAGTGTCCACTAGTGAAAGTCTATTCCCTAGGCCTTGTTTCTAAATACGCTATCATCGCTTGTTACCGTTTTACGAATTACTACTGTACTACGCATGTTTACTTCCTACAATATTACTACCATCAACCGCACGCTAGCAATTTTCTGGCGCCATACTACTGCTCATATTCATTCATACCACTTGTATTTCACTATCTCTTCGCGAACTAGTGCACCTATTAGGTGTGTTGGGGACACAAGAGACTTCTTGCTTTGTGGTTGCGGTTGCATGAGAGGGATATCTTTGACCTCTTCCTCCCCGAGTTCGATAAACCTTGGGTGATCCACTTAAGGAAACTTGTGTTCTACAAACCTCTGCTCTTGGAGGCCCAACACTGTACAAGAATAGAAGCACCCGTAGACATCAAGCACTTTTCTGGCGCCTTGCCGGGAGGAAAGGTAAAAGGCACTCATACTTCGGTCCTGGTAACTATTTTTTCGGCGCCATTGTGTGTGCTCGGTTATTTCCTTTAGACTGCAATTGCGACATTTGGTTTCTTGTTTACACTAGTTAGGAATAATGGACAACAAAGAGCTTCTTATTCTTTTCCCGATTTAAGACATGGATGGTTTGATGCGAAAATTTAAAACCCATGGAACATATTAATATGAATGCTTTGAACACTATTGTTGCTAATGCTATGGAAAATTCTAAGCTTGGGGAAGCTGGCTTTGATGAGCATGATATTTTTAGTCCCCCAAGCATTGAGGAGAAAATTTACTTTGATGATACTTTGCCTCCCATTTATGATGATTATAATGATAGTAGTCTTTTGTTACCACCTGTTATGGAGGATAAATTTGATTATGATTACAATATACCTCCTATATTTGATAGCTACTTTGTTGAATTTGCTCCCACTACAATTAATAAGAATGACTATGCTTATGTTGGGAGTAGTAATTATTTTATGCATGAGACTCATGATAAGAATGCTTTATGTGATAGTTATATTGTTGAGTTTGCTCATGATGCTACTGAAAATTATTATGAGAGAGGAAAATATGGTTGTAAAAATTTTCATGTTACTAAAACACCTCTCTATGTGCTGAAATTTTTGAAGCTACACTTGTTTTATCTTCCTATGCTTGTTACTTTGCTCTTCATGAACTTGTTTATTTACAAGATTCCTATGCATAGGAAGTATTTTAGACTTAAATGTGTTTTGAATTTGCCTCTTGATGCTCTCTTTGCTTCAACTTCTATTTCTTGCGAGTGCATCATTAAAAGCTGAGCCCATCTTAATGGCTATAAAGAAAGAACTTCTTGGGAGATAACCCATGTGTTTATTTTACTACAGCAATTTTTGTTTTGATGAGTCTTGGAAGTTGTTTACTACTGTAGCAACCTCTCCTTATCATGTTTTTGTGCCAAGTAAAGTTTCTATGTTAAAGTTGATGTTATATTTGGGATCGTTGTGCAGAAACAGCATTGCTGTCTGTCACGAATTCTGGTACAAGTCTCTGTAGAAAATTCAAAAAATCTGCCAATTTACGAGCGTGATCCTCAGATATGTACGCAACTTTCATTAGTTTTGAGTTTTTCCATTTGAGCAAGTCTGGTGCCATTTTAAAATTCGTTTACGAACTGTTCTGTTTTGATAGATTCTGCCTTTTATTTCGCATTGCCTCTTTTGCTATGTTGGATGAATTTCTTTGATCCATTAATGTCCAGCTTTATGCAATGTCCAGTGTAAAGAATGATTGTATCACTTCCGAACATGTGAATTTTTGATTATGCACTAACCCTCTAATGAGTTTGCTTGAAGTTTGGTGTGAAGGAAGTTTTCAAGGGTCAAGAGAGGAGTATGATATACTATGATCAAGAGGAGTGAAAGCTAAGCTTGGGGATGCCCCGTGGTTCATCCCTGCATATTTCAAGAAGACTCAAGCGTCTAAGCTTGGGGATGCCCAAGGCATCTCCTTCTTCATCGACAAAGTATCGGTTCCTTCTCTTGAAACTATATTTTTATTCTGTCACATCTTATGTACTTTACTTGGAGCGTCTGTTTGTTTTTGTTTCGTTTTTGTTTGAATAAATGCTTGTGTGGGAGAGAGACACGCTGGTTCGTATGAACACATGTGTTCTTAGCTTTTAATATTCATGGCGAAGTTTCCTCTTCGTTAAATTGTTATATGGTTGGAATTGAAAAATGCTACATGTAGTAATTGGTAAAATGTCTTGGATAATGTGATACTTGGCAATTGTTGTGCTCATGTTTAAGCTCTTGCATCATATACTTTGCACCCATTAATGAAGAAATACATAGAGCTTGCTAAAATTTAATTTGCATATTTGGTCTCTCTAAGGTCTAGATAATTCTAGTATTGAGTTTTGAACAACAAGGAAGACGTGTAGAGTCTTATAATGTTTACAATATGTCTTTTATGTGAGATTTGCTGCACCGTTCATCTTTGAGTTTGCTTCAAATAACCTTGCTAGCCTAAACCTTGTATCGAGAGGGAATACTTCTCATGCATCCAAAATCCTTGAGCCAACTACTATGCCATTTGTGTCCACCATACCTACCTACTACATGGTATTTCTCCGCTATTCCAAAGTAAATTGCTTGAGTGCTACCTTTAAAATTCCATCATTCGCCTTTGCAATATATAGCTCATGGGACAAAATAGCCTTAAAAACTATCGTAGTATTGAATATGTACTTATGCACTTTATCTCTTATTAAGTTGCTTGTTGTGCGATAACCATGCTTCTGGGGAACGCCATCAACTATTCTTTGTTGAATATCATGTGAGTTGCTATGCATGTCCGTCTTCTCTGAAGGATCTATCACCTTAATGATTGGAGCATGCAAATTGTTAGAGAAGAACATTGGGCCGCTAACTAAAGCCATGAATCATGGTTGAAGTTTCAGTTTTGGACATATATCCTCAATCTCATATGAGAATAATAATTGTTGCTACATGCCTATGCATTAAAGAGGAGTCCATTATCTGTTGTCCATGTTGTCCCGGTATGGATGTCTAAGTTGAGAATAATCAAAAGCGAGAAATCCAAAATGCGAGCTTTCTCCTTAGACCTTTGTACAGGCGGCATGGAGGTACCCCTTTGTGACACTTGGTTGAAACATGGCATTGCAAAGATCCGGTAGTCCAAGCTAAGTAGGACAAGATGCGGCACTATTAGTATACTATGCATGAGGCTTGCAACTTGTAAGATATAATTTACATAACTCATATGCTTTATTACTACCGTGACAAAATTGTTTCATGTTTTCAAAATAAAAGCTCTAGCACAAATATAGCAATCGATGCTTTCCTCTTTGAAGGACCATTCTTTTACTTTTATGTTGAGTCAGTTCACCTATTTCTCTCCACCTCAAGAAGCAAACACTTGTGTGAACTGTGCATTGATTTCTACATACTTGCATAATGCATTTGTTATATTACTCTATGTTGACGATATCCATGAGATATACATGTTATAAGTTGAAAGCAACCGCTGAAACTTAATCTTCCTTTGTGTTGCTTCAACACCTTTACTTTGATTTATTGCTTTATGAGTTAACTCTTATGCAAGACTTATTGATGCTTGTCTTGAAGTACTATTCATGAAAAGTCTTTGCTTCATGATTCACTTGTTTACTCATGTCATTACCATTGTTTTGATCGCATTCATTACATATGTTTACAAATAGTATGATCAAGTTTATGATGGCATGTCACTTCGAAATTATCTTTGTTATCGTTTTACCTGCTCGGGACGAGCATAACTAAATGCTGATACGTCTCCGACGTATCGATAATTTCTTATGTTCCATGCTACTTTATTGATGATACCTACATGTTTTATACACATTATATGTCATTATTATGCGTTTCCGGAACTAACCTATTAACAAGATGCCGAAGTGCCAGTCTCTTTTTTTTTTTTAAATCCTAGTAACGAAATATTCTCGGAATTGGACGAAATCAACGCCTGTGTTCCTATTTTGCCCGAAGCATCCAACACCCGAGCCGCCGGAGGGCCACAGGGCCCCGGATGATAGGTGGCGCGGCCCACCCTCGCGCGCGCCCTATGGTGTGGTCGCCCCTTCGACCTTCCGACGCCGCCCTTTCGCCTATATAAAGCCCCCGTCGAAAACCCTTACGGGGAAGCCACGGTACGCGAAACCTTCCGAGCCGCCGCCATCGCGAAGCCAAGATCTGGGGACAGAGTCTGTTCCGGCACCGCCGGACGGGGAAGTGCCCCTAAGGCTTCTCCATCGACACCGCGCCATCTCCACCGCCATCTTCATCAACGCTGCTGCTCCCATGAGAAGGGAGTAGTTCTCCATCGAGGCTCGGGCTGTACCGTAGCTATGTGGTTAATCTCTCTCCTATGTACTTCAATACAATAATCTCATGAGCTGCCTTACATGATTGAGATTCATATGATGATACTTGTAATCTAGATGTCATTATGCTAGTCAAGTGGGTTTTACTTATGTGATCTCCTGAGACTCCTTGTCCCACGTGTGTAAAGGTGACAGTGTGTGCACCGTGTGGGTCTCTTAGGCTATATTTCACAGAATACTTATTCACCGTTATGAATGGCATAGTGAAGTGCTTATTTATATCTCTTTATGATTGCAATGTGTTTTGTATCACAATTTATCTATGTGCTACTCTAGTGATGTTATTAAAGTAGTTTTATTCCTCCTACACGATGTAATGGTGACAGTGTGTGCATCCGTGTTAGTACTTGGTTTATGCTATGATCATGATCTCTTGTAGATTGCGAAGTTAACTATTGCTATGATAGTATTGATGTGTATTATTCCTCCTACATAAGCATGAAGGTGACAGTGTGCATGCTACGTTAGTACTTGGTTTAGTCGTATTGATCTATCTTACACTCTAAGGTTACTTAAATATGAACATTGAATTGTGGAGCTTGTTAACTCCGGCATTGAGGGTTCGTGTAATCCTACGCAATGTGTTCATCATCCAACAAGAGAGTGTAGAGTATGCATTTATCTATTCATATGTGATCAAAGTTGAGAGTGTCCACTAGTGAAAGTCTATTCCCTAGGCCTTGTTCCTAAATCATCAATTGTTACTGTTTTTCGAATTACTACTGTGCTACCGCATGTTTACTTCCTACAATATTACTACCATCAACCGCACGCTAGCGAGCTATTTTCTGGCGCCATACTACTGCTCATATTCATTCATACCACTTGTATTTCACTATCTCTTCGTCAAACTAGTGCACCTATTAGGTGTGTTGGGGACACAAGAGACTTCTTGCTTTGTGGTTGCAGGGTTGCATGAGAGGGATATCTTTGACCTCTTCCTCCCCGAGTTCGATAAACCTTGGGTGATCCACTTAAGGGAAACTTGCTGCTGTTCTACAAACCTCTGCTCTTGGAGGCCCAACACTGTCTACAAGAATAGAAGCACCCGTAGACATCAATGACATATCGTTGATTATAAATAGTGTAATTATATAATTGATTTAAAAAAATTTCATTGAGAATTAACAGCAATGAAAGGATAGGAATTGAAACATATTTAGTGTCAAGATATATGAAGATAGATTGAAACACATAATAAGTTTAAGTTAAAGTACATAGAATAGATATTGAAGTAGTTCAATATAGAAGTATTAAGAAGGTGTTCTTTTCATGTGAAGGTTTAACAAGACTTGAGTGTATTCGACATTCGATGAGTAAATACACATGAGTGATTTTAGATCAAGAATAATATGTACAAAGTCAGATGTCCTGTGCTCTAAAGTGTTACGAGCATATACCAGAATGATTCATGTAATTATCATTGGACAACAGTAAGAATATCCCTGAGTGCTTTAGAAGAACCAAGGATATATATATATATATAGTTTTTATATGGGATAGTGACAAACAAATCGCTGTAAGGTGTTGCACCGATATTAGTTTGGTCACATATAAAAATAAAATTTCAATCTCAATTAGGCTAAGTGTTGTTTATAAGGTAGCACAATGAGCTAGAAGAAGTCTATGCTAGATTTAGATCAGTTCTAAATATTGTGACGGATTCTACAAACGAAGAGTATGTCATTGTTTTGACAATGACGAGGATGTTAAGTCAAGGAGTTCTTTGAGAACTTGGTGTAGTTCCGAGTGTAACTTTGAAGCTATATTGTGTGTGACAATATTAGTGACTTATTTCAGGGAATTAAGGTTCCACCAGAGGACTAAGCATATACTAATGCCGACTCATTTGGAAAATGGGTGATGCGTTGAGACGCAAATGAATTGCAAAATACATACGTTTCTGAGCGTGTCGATCCGTTGACTAAAACCTCTCCCGTGAGCAAAACATGATAAGCACCAAGGCCAAGGTGTTATATCTTTACAAATGTTAACTAGATTATTGACTCTAGTGCAAGTGGAAGACTGTTGGAGATATGCCCAAGAGGCAATAATAAATTAGTTATTGTTATATCTTAGTGTTCATGATAAATGTTTACATCCCATGCTATAATTGTATTAACCAAAACATTGATACATGTGTGTTATGTAAACAACAAGGAGTCCCTAGTAAGCCTCTTGTATAACTAGCTTGTTGATTAATGGATGATCATGGTTTCGTGATCATGAACATTGGATGTTATTAATAACAAGGTTATGTCATTAGGTGAATGATATAATGGACACACACCAATGAGCGTAGCATAAGATCAAGTCATTAAGTTCAATTTTCTATAAGCTTTCGATACATAGTTGCCTTAGTCCTTCGACCATGAGATCATGTAAATCACTTACACCGGAAGGGTACTTTGATTACATCAAACGCCATTGCGTAAATGGGTGGTTATAAAGATGGGATTAAGTATTCGGAAAGTGTGAGTTGAGGCATATGGATCAATAGTGGGATTTGTCCATCCCGATGACGGATAGATATACTCTGGGCCCTCTCGGTGGAATGTCGTCTGATTAGCTTGCAAGCATATGATTGGATCATAAGAGATGACATACCACGGTACGAGTAAAGAGTACTTGTCGGTAACGAGGTTGAACAAGGTATGGAGATACCGATGATCAAACCTCGGACAAGTAAAATATCGCGAGACAAAGGGAATTGGCATCGTATGTAAATGGTTCAATCGATCACTAAGTCATCGTTGAATATGTGGGAGCCATTATGGATCTCCAGATCCCGCTATTGGTTATTGCTCGGAGGAGTCTCGACCATGTCGCATAGTTCGCGAACCGTAGGGTGACGCGCTTAAGGTTCGATGTCGCATAAGTAGATTCGAATATGAGTTGGAGTCCGAAGTTTTTGTTTGGAGTCTCGGATGGGATCCAGGACATCATGAGGAGGTCCGGAATTGTCCTGAGAATAAGATTCATATATGGGAAGTCAATTTCCGGGTTCGGTGTTTTGACCGGAGCTTCTAGAAGGTTCTAGAGGGCCACCTGGGCCCACCACCCCGGGAGAGGCCACATAGGCGCCACATGGCATAGTGGGTCCTACCCACCATGACATGTGGGCCTAGGCCCCCCTTAGAGATAAGATCTATCTCTAGTTTAAATGGTTTAAATCTAGAGATAAGGTCTATCTCCTAAAATAAATGGTTTAAATTAGGAGATAAGGGGGAAAACTTGGGGGAGGAGTTTGCCCCACCATGTGGCCGGCCAAAGGGGGTAGGTGGGCCCTAAACCCTAGGCCGACCCCCACCTATATAAAGAGGGAGGGTGGCCGGCCAAGGCACCCCATCCAGAAACCCTGGCCACCTCTCTTTCCTCTCCATATGCTCTTGCGAAGCCTTGCAGAATTCTTCTCCACCACCACCACCACGCCGTCGTGCTGCTGGGATTCCGTGGAGATCTACCACACCTGCCGCCCGCTGGAACGGGGAGAGGAAGGGCTTCATCGACACCGTACGCGCGACCGAGTACGGAAGTCGCCGGACTGGGATGATCGTCTACACCAACAACGAGATCTGATCTCGTAGGCTTTGGAAATCTTCAAGGGTTAGTATCTTATCAATCTCGTTGCTTCGATCTTGTAGATTAGATCTTGGGTGTTCCATAGATTAGATCTTGGTTTTATTCGTTTTGCGGTAGGAAATTTTTTGTTTTCTATGCAACGAACCCCATCACCATGGTGACGGCGACGAGGAGAAGTTCCCCGCCCTACAGTGCATTGTCGGCCACTCCGTCGACGAAGACTACCGGCACATTTCGCTGGACCCACGGTAGGCGGCGGTGTGGTCCGCCAGGGACCACGGCGCCAACTACGTCGACCTCGCCGGACCATCAGAGCTGCCGACGCCAAAGGAGGAGAAGGCCGACGAGGAGGCCGACGAGGATGACAGCTGGTCCTTCGGGCCATCCAGCGATGACGGTGACGACCAGGACTTCAGCGCCTTCGACTCGCACCGTCGCTAGATTTTTTTTTAGTTTTTAGTTTGAATTCGCGTTAAATTTGTACAAATTTCGTTCGAACTTCGTATGAATATCTTTTTAAGAATTTGATTTTAAATTTCAAATCTATCGGGACTGGTGTATGGGTTGGCGCCTGTGTGGGAGCAACATCCCCAAATAGAGGATGCTCTACCGGTGTCCCCCATACGACAGTGCCGGCGGCCCCTGCCGACGCCTATTTGGGAGCTGCAGGTGGAGATGCTTTTAGGCTAGCCATAGTGCTAGTATCTTAGCTAGTATCATGCATCCTAGGCCCACTAAAATGGTGATGTGGCAACTAATTAATAAAGAGAGAGAGGATTAGAGCAACATTGGTAGATACTGTATCATAGCGCACATTACGAGAAAAGTTGATGTCAGATAAATCTTGTACACAAGTTTACATTGAGATTCTACAAATCAATAAATATAGTAAGACTATGATACTACTCCATGATACATGATACTACTCCATGATACCATGTATTATGGAGGTAGTATCATACACAAGTATCATATGCATGATACTATTATATAATACTCCCTCCGTCCCGAATTAGGTGTCGGACTGGTTTTTTTGCAAAACGACCCTCACTAATTTCCGACAGAATCCCCGGTCCCTCCGCGGCTCACTTCGTCGCCCACGCCGTCTCTTCGAGCTCTCGCGACGCGGACGCGGACGCCGACCGCCACCTGACGCCGGCGGCCGCCTAGCTCCACCACCTCCCTCTTCCTCTTGCGCGCCAAGCCGCCGCCTTTCTTCTACCTCGGCGTGCTGCCGCATCCCTCCACCTCGCCCGCGTCCTCGCCGCCTCCCTCTTCCCCTCGCGTGCCCTCCTGCTCCAAGCTTTCATTTTTCCCCACCCCGGCGGCCGGATTTGCGGCGGCGCTGCTAGATCTGCGGTTCTTGTGGATGGAATAGGCTGCTGACGACGGGGATCTGCTGCTGGCGACGGGTACCGGCTGCTGGCGACGGTGAGCAGCTGCTGGGGACGGCTAATGGTAGACGGTGAGCAGCTGCTGGCGACGGCTTCTGGCGATGGGGAGCAGCTGCTGACCAATTCGTCGTCTCCGTCACGTACGTCAACTACGAGAAGCAGCCCCAGTGCTGGAGCAGGTATGCTACTCCTCCATGGTTACGGCTGCTTTGCTCTTGTCCATGCTTTGCTCTTGTTCATGCTTGTCAATGATTGAAGTATGCCATGGTTACGGCTGATTGCTTGATTAGTGTACTGTATCTCCTTTTGCTTATTGCTAATTGCTAACCGGGATTAGCATGGTCATTCCAGCTCTTACCACTCATGAAACAGCTGCTAATTTTCAGAGTTAGCATTTTCAGAGTTGCTAATTAATCCACCAGCAGCAGCATGGTTGTACTCCTTGTAAGATTACTGATTGTTGAGGTTATAACTCTGGAACTCAACCTTGAAATATGATGCAAACTAGGACTACTGTATGTGTTGATTTTAATCTCTGTTTATCTCAGTGAAGTGTCGACTCTCTTATGAACTACTCCCTAGTTTACATTAATCCGACAGGAGCAATGCAATTGAATTGCTGGTTATCTCTGAATTCTCATTTTAATTTTAGGCCTTTTTCTCCAGTAATTTTGATTGAGCTGATAGCATACATTAAAAGTGAGTAATCATCACAACCATCCCAGTAATCATCATACTCCAGGAAGATACAGCTTAATTTGTGTGTAAGTGTGAACCTCAAGGTAGACATACAGTTGGAGATAGTTGGAGATACTGGCCCAAATAGACCCAAACCTACAAAGCAAATGTGACATGTTTTAGTTGCTTGTTTTATCTTAGCAAGAAAAGAACCAGGAAAAGCATATGGGAACAGTTTATGTCTGAAACCTGAATTGATGACAATACAGTGTACTCCAGGGAAAAAACCAAAGAGACTTTTCTACTGTGCTACTGTAATTGAGCTTACAATCATAATCAAAGATCATACTCCATCCCACTGTGCTACTGTAATTGAGCGAATGAAAGAAATGCTCGGTCTCTATGAATGTTTACAGCAAGTTACTTGCTCGATACTCTGATTAAACAGTATTTCTTTACATTAAAATGAAACTGAAGTTGAACCCATACAATGAAACTGAAGAGACAAACTAATTTGTACAATCCAACATCTGCAGGTTGTTAACTCCGGCTCTCCTTGGATGTGACGTACGCTGCAGCTACGTGCTGGTCTTCGAAGGCAAGATCGCCGACTTGAAACAGTCCCCCAACACCGCCGTGCCCCTCTACTCCAGCAGCTTCGGGGCAGTCCTCCTCGAGCTCCAGCGGCGGTGAAAGGGGAGCTCCAGCAGCGGCGGACACCGGGTTCCAGCAGCGGCTCCAGCAGCTTCGTCCTCCTCGAGCTCCAGCGGCGGAGAGAGGGGAGCTCCAGTAGCGGCGGACAACAGCTTCCAGCAGCAGCGGCGAGAGGCGGCTCCAGCAGCGGCCGTGGATCGCGGGAGGCCGCTGGCCTGCGGCGCGAGGCGGCTCCAGCAGCGGCGGATCGCGGGAGGCCGCTGGCATCCGGCGCGAGGCGCGAGAGGTCGCCGGCATGGAGGGCAGGAGGCCGCCCGTCCGCCAGCGCGAGGCTGCAAGCTCCACCGAGAGGCCTGCCGGCGCCAGGCTGCGAGGGGCGCGAGAGTCCACCAGCGTCAGGATGCGAGGGGCGCGGGAATACGCCGGCGGTAGGGTGTGAGGGCCGCGCGAGTCCGCCGGCGGGAGGCTGCGGTCGCGAGCGCGGGAGTCCGCCGGCGCCCGCCAAGATGCAAGAATCGATTGGGGGAAGATTCCATCGGGAGTACGGGTTGGTGACGTTTACGGAATAAAAGGGCCGAAATGTAAAAAAGGCTTTACACTAGCCCACGACACCTAATTCGGGACGGAGGGAGTACTATGCACTATGGCCAGCCTTACCGAACTGGAGCAGCAACATCGCTGTGCACAAACACTTGTACAGAGTTCGTCAAATCCAGACAACCCTGGACTCATTACTAGTAGTGAGTTTTTAGGAAGGGCGATCTTTAGGCAGTGGTACCTAGGATGCTGCAATAATAAATCAGCAAAAGTAAATTGCAAGTTGCAAACGAGCTCGTGGACAACAAAAAAAAAACACTTTGGAAGCTGACGCCCAGCCTACCCACTAATGTGCTACACGGGCCTTTGCAGAATGCGCTCAGGTGGACTGGGCCTTCCACATTACCTGCTTACCATCCCGAGTTCTCTATCTCAAAGAAGAAGATAGAAACTGTGACGCCATTGATGCGTCTGCCGAAGCTTCTTGCCATCTCCATTGACCGCGGGAGGCAGCCAATGACGGAGGGGTCAATCCGTGCGTGAGCCATTACGTAGCCACCTCTCGCCGTCGAGGCCACACGCCAACTATTTTATCTTCGATTAGTCCGACTTCCTTGCTTTGCTCCACTCTCAATCATTTTCCGGCACGAGGGGAGGATAATCTAACCACCCGGATCCCCCCCGAAAACCCACCCGGCCCAGTGCCCGCCAGAGACATCAACCACCGCCTACACTCTCCAGCGGCCTTGTCCGGTTCCTCGAGCTAATCCGATCCATCGGCCTTGTCCAGTTTCCGGCTGCGGTCTGAGCTGAGAGAGGATTCAGGGGGAGGGAGAGAGGATCATGGATCAGAGCAAGGAGGAGTTCATGGAGCGGTTCGGCGCCGACTACGGCTACCCGGACGCGCTCAGGGGCGTCGACGAGATGCGGGCCGCCGATTTCAAGCGGCTTGAAGGTGCTACCCGATTCACTGTTCTGTCAGTTCATCCGTTTGAGCGTTCAGGAGATAAAAAAAAACCGGATTGTTCTAGCGTGCCCTGTGTAGAAAAGACCATTCTTGCGCCGATTGCGATGCCAATTTCGCAGTTAAAGCACTGTATGTTTGGGTGGAGGAAGTTTGCAGCATTTAATTTGTGTTTCGCTTGGTTTGGGGGAGCAGGAACGGTGTACCTGGACCACGCCGGCGCGACGCTGTACTCGGAGCCGCAGATGGCGGATGTTGTCAAGGACCTCACCTCCAATGTCTATGGCAATCCTCGTATCCTTAGTTCCCCTTCTTGAGAGACCTTGCTTTCTTTCTGGTTATTGACATATGTGCTGTAAATTCTTGTGGATGTGGTCCTTGACATGTTTGATAGATAGCCAGAGCGATTCGAGCATGGCCGCAAGCGACCTCGTTACTGCCGCGCGCCATGAGGTACTGATTGATTTTTCTTCAGATTTCAGACTTGAACCTAGGCAGTCCTGTTTACAAAAGCAATGGTGACAAACTTTGTTAGGACCAAAATCATAGCCTTAGTTTCTGTCTAAAGAAAGCCAATGCTGGATACTTGCTGATGAGGTTATTTTGTGTCCATTTTCCGTTTACGCACTAAACGTAGCTAGTTCCATTTCCATCTCAACTTGTCATCTAAGATTAGGAATGCTAAACCTACAACTAAAGTTGGAGAGGAGTATTAGTAAGTTTTCCATGTGTCAACATCTTTGTGCTTGAGAGTTCAAACCTCTGCAAACTGCCAACACCATGCTCTATTTTATGCACATGAGAGAAATTTCAGTCGGCTCTTTTAGTGGTTATATGATGCCAAAGGTTATCTTCTCAGGTACTGAAATACTTCAATGCGTCTCCGAGAGACTACAAATGCATATTCACCTCCGGGGCAACAGCGGCTCTGAAACTTGTTGGTGAATGTTTTCCTTGGAGTAGAGAAAGCTGTTACATGTACACGATGGAGAATCACAATAGTGTACTTGGGATAAGAGAGTATCCTTCCATACAAATTCTCAATGTCAGATTTACACCTTTATCTTCCTGGCTAGTTAAAAGCATATATCTCTATGCAAGTACAAGCTACAATATCACCATGGTATAGATGGTTTATTTACATATAATATGTTTTGATGTTCTCAGATTTGTAGAACCTGCATTGCTGTCATTTTCACATATTTTCATCACTGTATTCAATTGTTTCTTTAAATTTCATAGTTTAGGAATGATTCTTGTTTGTTTGCATTCTGTGCTTAAGTTGAGAAAATCACAATGGCATAGGGTACCTTGTAGAATTTGTGTTTCCTTAATGTATTTATAGATATGCTCTGAGCAAAGGAGCTACTGTATTGGCGGTTGATATTAATGAGGATGGTGATCTTGAAAGTAACCATGGAAGTCCTAGCTCGTTTAAGATCTCAACACACTCAAACCAAAGAAGAGGTGAAGATGCACTTTCACATAATTGCCAGAATGGAAACCTTTCAGCAATTTCAGGTAAATTCCGTATCCTTTTCTTGTTCCTTTAGTTACCTGACGTATTAACATCATTGCTAACTGGCATCATTCGTCCATGACATACAATGATACAATCTTATATTCCATTGTAATAGTTGATCAGCGAGCTAGGAATTATATTTTTTATGCAGCTTCTTATTGACTCGCTATATCCTTAGATATTTTGCTCTGATGGGATTGTGAAACTTCCACAAGCTAGGTGCAACATATTTGTCAGTGTCCCTGGAATTCTTGCGCGTTTGATTTCTTTAATTGGCACTATAAGATAGTATTGTGTACCTTGCAATGTACGTAAAATGCTCGAATATTTGATTACAAAGCTCTGTTCTTCAAACCCTGGTAAGCGATTACATAGAACAAGAAAACAAATAAAAAATTCTACTCCCTCCGATCCATAACAAGTGTCGGGGTTTTACTTCAAATTTGAACTAAAGTGAGCAAAAAAGTTATGGATGAGAGGGAGTATAATGAATAGCAAAGCAACAACGAAAGGAAATTTAAAATTTTACTCTAATGTACCTGAATAGCAAAGCTGGCGTGGTTCTTATTTCATATTTTCATTACTTTTTTGCTCTCTGTGATATAGGAAACAATTGGAATCTGTTTGCTTTCCCTTCTGAGTGCAACTTCTCGGGACAGAAGTTCAACCTTAACTTGGTCAAGCTCATCAAGGAAGGAAAAGTTGCAGGGTTCCCTTCGCAGCAGCAGTAAGATGGTTGATTACTATAACAGCCATGCTTTCGATAAGGCAACACTATTTCACAAATGTTGTCATCCTCTTCTCGCAGAACTTCAGTATCTTTACAATAATTATTGCTTGAAATCAGGGGTCAATGGATGGTTCTGTTAGATGCTGCAAAAGGATGTGCAACTGAGCCACCAAATTTAGATGTATATCCTGCTGATTTTGTTGTCTGTTCATTCTACAAGGTAACCTATATGCACCTATTATTGGCTTGAAAAACTGGGTCCTAGAGATGTCACCAATTGTTATATTTTGATAAACTTTGCAGATATTTGGCTATCCAACTGGTATTGGTGCTCTGATTGTAAAAAATGGTACGCAACAAGCATGTATCACTTTAATTTGCGTTTTCTTGAAGAAAATGTATCACTTTAATTTGGCATGAGAGCTGTATTGTATTTTCTCATGATATAAGCTACATTAAATAGCATAACATTAATGGAATTATTAAAACAATCTTCACGTAGTTGCGGGAAATCCTCCTCCCAATAGATAACTTCATGAAATATTTCATATTTCCGTTTTGCAGAGGCTGCTGGTTTGCTGAACAAGGCATACTTCAGTGGAGGTTTCTTGCTCCTCTAATTAATTAGATGTTCTATTTGTCTTATGTCTTGGTACTAATTTAGTTTTGGAATTGGTGTGACATTCTAGGAACTGTAGCTGTTTCAATTGCTGACATCGACTTTGTTAAAAAAAGAAAGAGCGTTGAACAAGTTCTTGAGGATGGAACAATCTCATTCTTGAGCATAGCTTCTCTACGTCATGGGTTTAAGATAATTGGCATGCTAACTACCTCAGCTATTTCACGGTATATATTAAAGGTGGTTTGGGCATAATTTTCTGTCCTGGATGTTCTCTGTAAACACTCAGTTGTTCTCTTGTAGGCACACTGCATCTCTGGCTACTTATGTGAGAAAGAAAATGCTGGACATGAAGCACAGAAACAACAAAAAAGTTTGCATAATCTATGGACATCAAGCTTCTAAGGTATCAAAGCAAGTAATCCTATCGTCTTTTTTAAAAATTCTTGTTGCTGTTGAGTTTCTTCTATCATAGGGAGTGATCCTCACATTATGAGCATGATGTTCTGGATTTCTTGCCTGAAATATGACATATGTTTTAGGTGGCAGATCTGAAGATGAGCCCCACAATAACATTCAATTTGAAAAGAGAAGATGGCACCTGGTTTGGATACCGAGAGGTAGAGAAGCTTGCTTCCTTATCAGGAATTCATCTTCGTGTAAGTGTACAAACCAAGCCGTCTTTTTACATGATGTACTGGAGCATCCTTGCAGTGACATTTTGCCCATGTTGATTCCTTTGCTGATTTCTCTCTCTGCCGTTTTGCAGACAGGTTGCTTCTGTAACCCTGGGGCTTGTGCCAAGTATCTTGGCTTGTCGCACTCGGATCTAGTGTCTAATTTTGAGGTACACCATACAACGTTCTGCTTAGCACAATGATAATCATATGATTGTAACTGTTCCACATCTAAATAACGTAAATGCATGCTTGCTTGCTAGGCTGGGCATGTTTGTTGGGATGATAATGATGTAATAAAAGGAAAACCAACAGGTGCTGTCAGGATATCATTTGGGTATATGTCCACTTATGAAGACGCAGCGGTATGATTTTCTTATCAAGTTTGCACTTTCTTTGTTTTGAGGACTGAACATATAGTTCTTCGAAACTTACCAATGACATAGATCCTCTCTAATAACTCATCAGTATTCTCATATCCTTTTCTTTTCTAGGGATTTTTGAAGTTCCTGCAGTCTTCATTTGTGTCCAAACCAATAACATTCAGTAATGGGCTTGACTTAGTAGGTAATAATTTTATGATATGAAACTAGTGATATTGTTTACCTGTTAGTATGTTTTTTTACCAGTGTAGTTCATATGAAATTTTAATTGCAGACAACCAGAGTCAACAAGTTGTTCCAGATGTTCGCTTGAAGACCATAACTATTTATCCCGTGAAATCTTGCCAAGGATTTAGTGCGCAGATTTGGCCGTTGGCCATTGGAGGTATGTGCACATCCTGTAGAATGGATTATCTTTCACGATTACATTTGGCTACAGTATTTTTGTTCACCATATGCATAAATCATGTTTCTTTTTTGTTTTTTCTTAGGTTTAAAATATGACAGAGAATGGCTCCTCCAAGGATCTGGTGGTGAAATTTTGACACAAAAGAAGGTAACTGAATTATTTGTTTAGCTGTGGTGAATTAATCCTCCAAGGATAGCACCTTGATGCTCTCTCCTCAGAGATGAAAACGCAAATTTAAAGCAATTGAAGGCCTGATTTGTAACTGCCCACTACCTTTTGCATTTAGTTATTGAGAATCTGTTTTACATGCAAATAACGTAATTACATAACATGAAGATAGATTTGCATTCTAGACATGAACAGAGCAACATAAAATAATTTCATAAGCAAACTTAAATAGAACTACATAATTTTTTTGTATCTTGCTTAAATTATTTGACGCACTGTCTTCCATTATTTCTAGTCTTAGCGGGCTTTCATATTCTTCAGGTACCAGAGTTGGGTTCTATCCGCACATTGATCAACCTGGAACTTGGGAAGCTCTTCATAGAGTCTCCCAAACGCAAGGATAAATTGGAAATTTCTCTTCTGGAGAATCTAACTCATTTGACTGCAGAAGTAGATGTTTATGGGCAAAGGTATGGTTGCATCATCAGATATTTGTCCAGCTGTTCTAAATTGAACCAGTTTTCACAATGATATGATCCACTATCTTTCCATTTACATAGTCTTGGGTTTATTTTAGGTTTGCATCTTTTATTTGGTGATATTCTGTCAAGTTTTACAGGTAGATTCAGATCTAGAATGGTCATTAATTGTGGCAAATTGCTTCAGGTACGAGGTAGAGAGTTATGATGACAATGTAAACACGTGGTTCAGTGAAGCTATCGGACGTCATTGTACCTTTATGAGATGTTCAAGCTCCAAAAACCGTTCCTGCTCACATACTGGCAAGAACGGCCGTCTATGCAGGGATACTCGAAGCAAACTTAGTTTTGTCAATGAAGGGCAACTGCTACTAATATCTGAAGAGAGTGTCTCTGATCTCAACAGTCGGCTTAGTTCAAGTATGCAATTTTCTTTCCATGTTCCCTACTTATTGATCAAGGACCAAAAAGACTATTTATTCATTCAAATGATCGAGATAGCTCTTGCAAGCTGCAATGGTGATTGCTTGACATAGTCAGTACATAATGTGTAGTTGAACTTCCACATCATTTTCTTGATACAACCTGATCTAAATATTGTTTAGGTAATAATGGAAATGGCAAGCAACGGGTTATTGTTGATGCAATGAGATTTCGCCCCAACATTGTTATCTCTGGGTCGACGCCATACAACGAGGACAACTGGAGAAGGATTCACATTGGAGATGCCTATTTTACTGTTAAGTGTCCTTTTCATCTCAGATCCCATTGACAGAAGGGATTCTTGTAATTTGTGAACACAATTGAACCTCCTTGCTGAGTTGCTCATTTGTATTTTGGATGGTTCATGCGCAGTCCATGGGAGGCTGCAACCGTTGCCAGATGATCAACCTACAGCAGAACTCAGGGCAGGTGATCAAGTCGAAGGAACCATTGGCAACTTTAGCATCCTACAGACGAGAAAAGGTGAGTTGTTGTATCATGAGTGAGCCAATGTTTGTGTTTTCCGCTATGTGGTTAAATCAAATTATTCGTTGCTAGGGCAAGATTCTGTTTGGTGTCCTGTTAAACTATGAAGACGGCTTAGACGGAGAAGGGGAGATTCTCGCAGAGAGATGGCTCCAAGTAGGGCAAGAAGTGCACCCTTCAACGGCAGCTACACCAGAAAGATGCTTGGCGACCGTTGAGTCACTACATACAGGAATGTAGGGAGATACGCATACAACAAATGGAGATATTTTTAGTTACGATCAATGTAGAAGATATTCTGCACGACTAGATATTCTACATGACCAAGCGTGTATAACAATTCTTTAAATGAATGTATGTAATACTTTTTGAACATGATGCCTGTTTTCCAGTGTAAAAAGATAGAAATATAAGGAAAGGGAAATTGTTTAGTCAACTATGGTTCAGATTTCAGTGTTCCTCAGGACTGCTGTTTCTCTGAACATAGGGAGTGGTACACAGCTGGACATGTAAAAAATAAGAACAGTGATGCGTAATGAATTCATGATAATTTCATAACCAAATTTGGCTGCTTTGCCAAAAATAAAATTATCCGAAACAAGAGACTAAACGACACTCAGGTGCATTAGTTTGATATATGCTATGAATGTGAGCTCACTCACTGCTTAGCTCACTGCTTAGCATGAGTTTCAACAATGTTGTATCTGCAGGAGAAGGGGAAAATGGTACTCTAGCTAAGTAACGTTTCTTACATTTTAATACTCTATCAGCAGTTGATATTTATATCAGGGTAGCACCTATAGCATCTACCACTTGTATATAACATCGCAACAGCGAGAAGGCAAAAGTTTAAGTGATAGGTACATGGCTGAAGACAAAAAAAAATTACAGCATCAAGTTTGTTATCCATATCAGCTCTGTGCAGCTTCATAAGTTGGCAACTTGATTTATAACCATTTGGATTGGGATCTCTGACGTTTATATTCAGCTTTCTCCTCTAGCAAGTTTCCTCGACATGGAACAGGTTTCCTCTGATAAGTTTTCTGCATTAGCATCATGATATTAGCAATGTGAAATGTACAATATTAGCAGTAAATAGCTTCATGCTGACAAGAAGAGAAAGGCCAAATGTTGGTTCATGTCCAAAAAGGAACAAACCTTGTTTCACAAAAAGAAGGAACAAACCTTGGTGGGTTCAGTTCATCAGATGAAAATCTCAACAACCTTTCCTCGAATGGTGTGGCGTGCCAGCTAACCTTTTGATGCTAACATCAGTTGATATCTTCAAACAGTTAGTTGATGTACCCACAAGTTAAGGAACACATTAGATAAACAATCAGTGTATACATACCTCCTTATACTTGGTGGTTGTGTTGGGAATGCCATTGCCATCCTCAACTTGGAATGAATTTCCGCTGACAAGTTTTCTGCATTAGAACCATGATATTATCAATGCACAATGTAAGTTTAATTGCAGTAAGTAGCTTCACACATGAACAAAGAGTTGGGAAAAGGACAAGGAAAGATTTTCCTTCATGTCTAAAAAGGAACAAACCTTGGAGGATTAGGTTCATCAGATAGAACCTTCAGCAACCTTTCCTCGAATGGTGTGGCATGCCAGCTGACCTTCTGATCCTAACATTAGTGATACCTTAACATAGTTAGCTAATAGAACCACGAGTTAAGTAACACATTAGATAAATTATAAACGGTCAGTGTATACCTCTTTATACTTAGTAGTTGTGTTTGGAATGCAGTTGCCATCCCATGCCTTGCATAATTCTGGAGTAGGATTCTCTACATCTGTGTTCATTTCAGAAGCTGATGTAAAGACAGTACTCATCATAGGTGCGTTCTCATCATGCAATTTGTCGGAAGCTGGTGAACAGACAGCACCTTGATTCTCACCTTCTGGGGATGGAGGTTTAAGCCAGTGAGCCAGGCTCAATGCAGCATGCTTTTCATCCGAATTAGACTTTGGGCTGCTGATTTGGCACTTCAACTCCTCAGGAGAGTGTGTTTCTTTTTCTTGGCACAGAGCATTCTCATTGGGAAAACAGATTGGTGGAGATTTTGAAAATCCCACCTTAGCCACTGAATTTGAAGAGGTCTTGTGCGGTTTCTTGATATAATCTGCTCTCAAATTTATCTGTCCAGGCGTATTCGAGGGAAGCATTGGTAGAGAATCTCCTGTCAGTTCCATCGGATGAAGCCTGTTCTCTATGGGTCTCAAGACAGGATAGACAAACTGTTTGCGGGTGCGCACACGCTTTCTAGACATAGAAGACCCTGTATGTGAAGTATAAATTGTTCCAGGCGTCTGCATATCATCGCTGAGAACCAAAGGTGTCGGGCAGGGTGAGCCACTGGAACCAGAAAACCTGTTTTTGATGCTCCAAAATGGCGAGTTCTCACGGAGAACTGATTGAGGAACCGAATCAACTGATTCAACTCGTGGAACTTCAATTTCAGTCATCAAAGTATGATCCTCCTCACATTTGAAGCTGAAAGGTTGGCATAAATATCAATTATACAGTCTAATCACACTAATTTTAAATGATTTCCAGACATTCATGAAAACTAAGGCAGTTATTACCATTCAGATGAATTAAATTCAGATACTGATGTTGCTCCTATTCCAGATATTTTCCCCACCTCATTAGCGGTTTCCAAATTAATATCAGGTGAAGCATTTTGGAGTTCAGCCGGGGTTTGAGATATTGTGCCACATAACTTGAGGTAATCTGCCTGGGTAGATTTAAGAGAAACATGGAAAATCAATTTACGTCTTTTCCAAGGAATAAAAAATGAGACATGTGCTGTCTGAATGTAAAAGAAGGAAAAAAATGCAGAAGATAAAATTAAGAAGTGAAATATAATCATAATCAAATAAGCAACAGTGAGCTTTCCCAACAAGATAAGACTAGGAGCGATGAAAAATTCTGTATTAAAACCATAGTATGTTCCAATGTTTAAAGCAGAAGTATTATCAGCGACTTCAATGGTCAAACTCATAGTCATAAACTCTTGAAAACATCGAAATATTGTAATGGCTACAAGACAATTTTTTTTTTACTTTTACAGGATATATATGACCACAATGCAAATGTACAGACATCTGTGGGTACATTAGCTATCCCAGCCTCACGACTGCTATGTGCAGTAAAAAAAGGAACATAGGAGATTCTACATGTTACCAGATCATAACAAAGAATGATTGGCCATATACCACACCTACTCGATGAAATTCAAGAACCGTCATATTCAGTACATAGCATACAAGTACAGTCAACCAGCAAATAGCTATTCGCTGTGGTCATTTGAAAACGTAAGGTAACTAAAGTTCATGAAAAAATATATGCCACAGCTACTGTAGTGTACCCTCGTAGGAGTTGGAAAGCTAAAGGTAACACGTACACAATCAGAACATCAAACTTGATCAAACTAAGACATTACTGTCACAACAGTCGCACAGCAATTCTCTACTTTTATCAGCATCTTACATCTTACTACTCCCTTTGTCCAAAAGTAACTTGCTCAACTTTGTCTAGATGCGGATATATACTTCCGTATCTAGACAGAAGTTGAGCAAGTTGTTTTGGGACGGAGGTAGTACATTTTACCAGAACATATGAAAAGACTGGTTGACCATATACAACACCTACTCCACGAAATTCCAGAACCATCCCATTCAATTCATAACATACAAGTACAGTTAATCAGAAGCTAACCATCTGCAGCGCACAGTTGACAATATACACTAACCAAAGCATTTATCATGGTAGTTTTTATGCCACAGCGGGCAGATAGAGTGCAGTACTTTGTAAACTTAAATTTGTCCGCCTAAGCTATCCTTGTTTTGCGAGAAGTCTGTCTAAGCTATCCACATACACAGTGCGCATCATGAAAAAGCAGGCACAATATGGGATTCACTCTAAAGTCTAAACCGCCTCCTTGTCGCAGGGAGAAAGCTAAAGGCAGCGCATAAACAGCCAAAATGTTAAACCACCTAGGTCGAGCTACGATGCGACAGTCAGAATAATTACACAACAGTTCCCCACTGTCGTGTGAGTGTGACGCAACATGGAACATCAGATCAGACCGCCTGGGCGCTTAGTGAGCGGACGCGTACCTCTTGCCTGAGCTCCTTGTCGATGCCAGGATCATCTTCCGAATGGTCGTCCGAGCCTCTTCTCGCTCCAAAACCTGCAAGAGCACCACGCGCCCACGGAACGGGGACGAGGTTAAGCACTACTAGAAACAAGCGAAACCATGCCGGAAAAAACCCCAAATCTGGCTGAGACAATCCAGGATATAGGGTATGTGCGGAAGGCGACGGAATACCTTTCTCCTCGTCGGCGAGCACCTCTCCGAGCCGATCCCCGCGCACGGGCGGATCCTGCACACACACACGGACGAACGCAGCAAAATCAATCAGCGCCGCGTGGCAGGCAGCTGCCACGATCCGAAGCCCGGATCGAGCAGTTCGACGCGAAGGGCGGTGGGAGGAGGCGGGAGGGCGAGGTAGGTAGGGTTTCCCTTACCCGGTGGGCCGCGACGGGGCCGGGGCGGAACCAGGAGCGGAAGCAGGCGACGAGGACGGCGTCGAGGAAGTCCACGACCGCCCTCGCGATCGCCGCCGCGCACCCGCACATCGGGGGACTCCGCCGGCGGCGGCGGCTAGGGTTTCGCGCCTGGGCTCCGGCGGGATCGGGGCGGAGGCGAGGACGGCCGTTTGAAATCGAAGATGGGATGTAGCCGTAGTGAGCAGGAAGAAGGTCAGAGGCGACGAGGGCGAAGAGGGCCAATCTCGATGGGCCGGGCTCCGTGAGTCTCGGCCTGTTTTAATTGTTGGGCCGTGTGTGGTCATTTCAGCCCAGTTCTACTGCCGGGCCGCGCTGTCATAATTAGTTGGTTTGGGCCTGCAGACAACTTCCCACGGTCGCGATCGCGAACTGTACTGTACGATAACGATGTGGCGTGATTTGACCGTGTGGGTTGGGCTGCGCGAGAAGTCGGCGATGGGAACGAAGAACACTGTTGTTGTAGTCTCCACGAGAAAAATGTTTTACCGCGACGCCGACTTGTCGATGGCCGCGAGGATTTCCTGCAGATTCCGGCGACAAAGTTGTGGCTGCAAACTGAGCTAGGCACCGCCTCTTTGAAATTGTGGGAACCAAAGGGTATTCCGTGTGGACATCTTCATATTTATGGTCTCGCGCGCGCGCCAGTCTTTAGAAGATACGTACACCCACTGCCTCATATTTCAAAATTTCTATAAATTCTGAATAAATATCGAGGAGCATGTTCTCACATTCCATGTTCACACACAGTTTTTTTCCATAACAATGTCATTTTTTCTGGCATGTCTAAAAAAGACAATTTTTGGTGCTTCAAAACAACTTTTAACGAGATGTATATGTTTGTTTTATCTTTTTTACATAAGCCACAAAACATGTTTCTTTCCCGCAAAACTTTTGTGAGCTAAAATAGAATCGAAAACGTCGGTTATTTTACAATTTTCATGAGTTCACAGTTGTTAGAGATGCTCTAAGCTCCTCTAGTCCCGAGACATGGCCACTGCTCAGATTTTAGGAGACAAAAAAAAATAGCGGGTGAAAACGTGTAAACAAATACGATCATAGCTCGGCAACTCATACAAAATGACGTAGCCAGCTTGCCACGCCACCGACCAAACACACACTACCATGAAACCAACATGGAGCAGGCCATCACGCAACATCATCAACATCACTCATCACTCTAAATTTGGTGTGATCTATTTTATCATGGATAACCACCAACTGCGAGATTCAACATGATTTTTGCGGGAGCACCGCAAACGACAAGATTTAGAGGCGACTAAATGAGCCTTCAACAAGTTTGAGTGGGATAACCAATGTATTGTGTCAAGTTTAACAAAATACAATAAAATAACTTTGAGCTCCTCCATTGCTCCTCCGAGGCCCGAGGCTTGTCCTCTACACACATGGGCGGATCTAGCATCCCTCCTGCCCTTGGCAGCTCGCCACGCTTCCTAGCAGCACCCCTTCTTGCGTTACATGATGTTCCTAAGAATGCTTTTGTCTAAAAAACTAGCATCTTAAACATGTTTACCCATGTTTTGAGAAGCTTAGGTTCGCTAATGTCTAGACGGATTTACCGTCACAAAGAAAATTAGAGAATAATCTAGTGAAACATGCAAAACAAACCCACCTACCGGCTAACCCAACTACCGACCTACACTAAAGCTAAACCAGCATCATCAACATTCCCCGTCACTCTAAATCCGGCGAGATCTATTTTATCATGGATAACCACCAACACGCTCCTACTAGCATCACTGTGTCTATCTATACAAGCAAAAATATGCATGGACAAATAACATGTTTGAAATTTGCATGGATGAGTAACCGAACTAGAGAGAAAGATTTTTTTTTAAACATAGTACGGACGAAGACGCTCACAAATACGTATATACACTCATCCTATGAACGGTTGAACACATGCACACTCTACCCTTATGAGCAAATCAGAGAAACCGAGTCTAACAGATCCGACGGGTTTTAAAATTGACGAAATCACCACATACGCTTCGCTATCAATGAGAACGTCGTCTCCCACAGAAAAAAGATTCCCCCTTTATGAGGCACTAGAGTGTCAAACCACGTGATTACAACTCTAGATTAACAAGCATTTCTAGGGACCGCGGCGTTCGTTTGACTTTCCATACCATGGAACCGAATACCTAGACAGGAGAAAAACTCGACATGACCGGCGCATGGGCATGTGGTGAAGAAAAAAAAAATCTGCATTAACTTCGGGTGTACGTCTGGTTGACATTGCCAATTCTTCCGTAATGTTCAGGCAGGGCTTTGACGTTTATCAGGTTGGAAAAACGACGGTCCAGGAATTATTGCCGATCAATGCCTCTGACCGAGCGGTTGGATTATTGCTCTCTGAGGTAACTGTCGCAATATATACGCCGTTGAATAACAGAACAGGTAAATTTATTACCGTACGTACATTGGTCTACGTTCAAACTTTCTTGTATTGAGAGTGAGTGAAAATTCTAGATAAAGATTACGCCCATTGATAACCACTAACGGTCGTTCATACCAAAGTTGTATGGACTTCGAATATTTGAAATTTGAGTTTTAGTAGGTATCTATACGTGCACACATGCATCACGTGATGGAGTGCGATCTTGGAATGTTTATGGAGCAGCAGCATCATGCGTATGTAGGTGCAGACATGGAAAGTTTCGCGTGCTGTGATATAATGCGGCGCCTGTTGTAAGCTTTGGAGTCTTTACAAAAAGAAGAAGAAGCTAGCTTTGGGGTCTTTACAAACAAACAAAAAAGCAGAAACTTTGGAGTTCGGAATTATGCGGATGTGCGATGTCACTCTGGTAGGGCACCACGACCTCGGCATGCTATAGTGCCTTTTCAAAGACTTTTTGGAGGCTTTTTTTTACATTCGATTCGGCATCTACTGATAAAGTCTCGCGACTTGGTAGGACTTGGGAATTCCGCCAGGTTACGTACGTGCACGAGCAGCTAGCTAGCTTCATATTTTTCAAGTACACGCTTTAGTACATAAACTTGTCAAGGATGTTCAGTTTAGTACATGAACTTGTAAGATGTTCGATTTTGTAGAAGGATAGAGGGATATGCGGAATATGTTGGATGTTATATTGAGCCTCTCGGGCGAGTATATATAGGGTACAAGTCTTGGGAGCCAAGAAGGCTATCCTAGAGATAAAGCAGGAGATGATTACAAATTATATACTACCAAATACACATATATCAAATATATCTCTAACACTCTCCCGCAGTCGTAGCGGTAGTGACGTGAACAATAGTAGCGTCGCGAACGGTTAGAGTGGAGAGAAGCCGGAGGTAGGAACCAACATGCTGACACTCCCCCACAGTCGTAGCGTGAGCGCCGTGGACGATGTCGTGTCGCGGATGCTTGGACTGTAGAAGAAGCCGAGGTGCTCATGTGAGGTGATAGCCCTTTGTGCCGATGTCGGGGTAGCCGAGAGCATGTGGGTGCTGCAACTTTGGTCGAGGGAGCCGCACGAGGGATTGCCGTGGTCGATGTCGTGGCCGGGTGCCGGTGTTGATGTAGCCGCATGCGAGGTGGTGTGCGAGGAGAGTGACGGAGACGCGCCGAGGCAGTCGTGGAGATGGTCGATGCCGAAGTCGATGCAGTCTGAGCCGTCGAGGACGAAGTGCAACCATAGTTTTGCCAGAACTAGGCGCACGTCGGGGACAAAGGCATACTCTGGTTTTGCCAGAACCAAGTACGCATAGAAGAACTCGTCTGTGACGCGATCGAGGCAGTCATAGAGGCGATGCCGATGAAGACGTCGTCGAAGCCGATAAAGATGAGGCGCCGGTCCGAGCTTGCCAGACCCGGGGACGCGTCGGGAACGAAGGCACGTACCGGTGTTGCCAGTACCGAACGTGCGGGGGCAGAGAACAGTACAAAGTGCGCGCCATGTCGGAGTAGACTAGCAGAGGAGGTCTCGACGACGGGTGTCGGAGTAGAGGGGCAGCTGGCGTAGTCGGGGAAGAGGCAAGGACGCTGGCGGCAAAGCTATATTGTACGAACACGTATGATACGCGTAGATGCACACGTCCGTTGGGAACCCCAAGTGGAAGGTATGATGCGTATAGAAGCAAGTTTCCCTCAGTATGAAACCAAGGTTATCGAACCAGTAGGAGCCAAGAAGCACGTGAAGGTTGTTGGTGGAGGAGTGTAGTGCGGCGCAACACCAGTGAAACCGGCGCCAACGTGGAACCTGCACAACACAATCAAAGTACTTTGTCCCAACGTAACAGTGAGATTGTCAATCTCACCGGCTTGCTGAAAACAAAGGATTAAACGTATCGAGTGGAAGATGGTGTTTGTTTGCAAAGAACAAAAAACAGTAGAATGTATTCAGATGTAAAAGAATGGACCGGGGTCCACAGTTCACTAGAGGTGTCTCTCCAATAAGATAACTAACATGCTGGGTGAACAAATTACAGGAGCAATTGACAAATAAAGATTTAATACATATCAACGATGATTACTATGTGATTTAATCAGGGCATTACGACAAAGTACATAGACCGCTATCCAACATGCATCTATGCCTAAATAATCCACCTTCAGGTTATCATCCGAACCCCTTCCGGTATTAAGTTGTAAACAACAGATAATTGCATTAAGTATGGTGCGTAATGTAATCAACACAAATATCCTTAGACAAAGCATCAATGTTTTATCCCTAGTAGCAACAGCACATCCACAACCTTAGAACTTTCTGTCACTGTCCCAGATTCAATGGAGGCATGAACCCACTATCGAGCATAATTACTCCCTCTTGGAGTTACAAGTATCAACTTGGCCAGAGCCTCTACTAGCAACGGAGAGCATGCAAGAACATAAACAATACATATATGATAGATTGATAATCAACTTAACATAATATTCTATATTCATCGGATCTCGCCAAACACAACATATAACATTACAAATAGATGATCTTGATCATGTTAGGCAGCTCACAAGATCTATAACAATGAAAGCACAAGCGGAGAAGACAACCATCTAGCTACTGCTATGGACCCATGGTCCAAGGATGAACTACTCACGCATCAATCCGGAGGCGGGCATGATGATGTAGAGCCCCTCCGGTGATGATTCCCCTCTCCGGCAGGGTGCCGGAGGCGATCTCCGAATCCCCCGAGATGGGATTCGCGGCGGCGGCCTCTCGCAATGTTTTCCGTATCGTGGCTCTCGGTACAGGGGGTTTCGCGACGGAGGCTTTAAGTAGGCGGAAGGGTAGGTCGGGGGCCACACGAGGTGGCGACACAACAGGCCGCGCGGCCAGCACTGGGCCGCGCCGCCCTAGCGTGTCGTCGCCTCGTGGCCCCACTTCATCTCCCTTTTGGTCTTCTGGAAGCTTCGTGTAAAAATAGGCCCCTTGGTGTTGATTTCGTCCAATTCCGAGAATATTTCCTTACTAGGATTTCTGAAACCAAAAACAGCAGAAAAATAGCAACTGGCACTTCGGCATCTTGTTAATAGGTTAGTGCCGGAAAATGTATAATAATGTTGTAAAGTATGTATAAAACATTCAAGTATTGTAATAAAAGTAGCATGGAACATAAGAAATTATAGATACGTTTGAGACGTATCAAGCATCCCCAAGTTCCTACTCGTCCTCGAGTAGGTAAATGATAACACAAATAATTTCTAAAGTGACATGCTACCAACATAATCTTGATCAACATTATTGTAAAGCATATGAGATGAATGGAGTGATCTGAACAAAAGATTGCTAACAAAGATAATGACTAAGCAAATGAATCATATAGGAAAACTTTTCATGAATAGTACTTTCAAGACAAGTATCAATAAGAGTTGCATAAGAGCTAACTCATAAGCAATAAATTCAAAGTAGAATGCATTGAAGCAACACAAAGGATGATTAAGATTCAGCAATTGCTTTCAACTTGTAACATGTATATCTCATGGATATTTGTCAACATAGAGTAATATAACAGGTGCAATAAGTAAACATGTAAGAATCAATGCACACAGTTAACACAAGTGTTTGCTTCTAAGATAGAAAGAAGTGGGTAAACTGACTCAACAATAAAGTAAAAGAATGGCCCTTCGCAGAGGGAAGCATGGATTACTATTTTTGTGCTAGAGCTTTTGTTTTGAAAACATAGAAACAATTTTGTCAACGGTAGTAATAATTCATATGTGCTATGCATAATACTTCCTACAAGTTGCATGTCTCATGCATAGAGTACTAATAGTGCTCGCACCTTGTCCTACTTAGCTCGGAAACACGGATTCTCATCGCATAACATATGTTTAAACCAAGTGTCACAAAGGGGTACCTCTATGCCGCCTGTACAAGTGTCTAAGGAGAAAGCACGCATTGGATTTCTCGCTTTTGATTATTCTCAACTTAGACATCCATACCGGGACAACATATACAACAGATAATGGACTCCTCTTTTTAATGCTTAAGCATTCAACAATAGTTAATATTCTCATAAGAGATTGAGGTTGTATGTCCAAACTGAAACTTCCACCATGATACATGGCTTTAGTTAGCGGCCCAATGTTCTTCTCTAACATATGCATACTCAAACCATTTGATCGTGAAGTCCACTTACTTCAGACAAGACAAACATGCATAGCATCTCACATGATATCCAACAAAGATAAAGTTGATGGCGTCCCCAAAACATGGTTACCGCTCAACAAGCAACTTATAAGAATTAAGACACATAACTACATATTCATCACCACAATAGTTTTTAAGCTATTTGTCCCATGAGCTATATATTGTAAAGGTAGAGGAATGAAATTTTAAAGGTAGCACTCAAGTAATTTACTTTGGAATGGCAGAAAAATACCACATAATAGGTAGATATGGTGGACACAAATGGCATGGAGTTTGGCTCAAGGTGTTTGGATGCACGACAAGCATTTCCTCTCAGTACAAGGTTTGGGCTAGCAAGGTTGTTTGAAGTAAACACAAGTATGAACAGGTACAACAAAACTCACACAAGAACATATTGCAAGCATTATAAGGCTCTACACTGTCTTCCTTGTTGTTCAAACACTTTACCCGAAAATATCTAGACTTAGAGAGAACAATCATGCAAACCAAATTAAACAAGCTCTACGGTAGTTCTTCATTAATAGATTAAACTACATGATGCAAAAGCTTAAACATGATCTATGAGAGCTCAAACAATTGCCAAGTTACCAAACCATATGCAGCATTTTCCAATTCCAACCAAATAGCAATTAGCTTTCGCCATGAACATTAAAGCACAATTAAGAAGACAAGTGTTCCATAAGAAAAAGCGGAGCGTAATATCTCCAATATAAGAATGGTGAGATCCAACTTTATTCAAACCAAAACAAAAATAAAAACAAACCGACGCTCCAAGTAAAGAACATAAGAATGTGACGGAATAAAAATATAGTTTCACTAGAAGTGACCTGATAATGTTGTCAATGAAGAAGGGGATGCCTTGGGCATCCCCAAGCTTAGATGCTTGAGTCTTCTTAAAATATGCAGGTATGAACCACCGGGGCATCCCCTAGCTTAGACTTTTCACTCTTCTTGATCATAGTATATCATCCTCTTCTCTTGACCCTTGAAAACTTCCTTCACACAAACTCCAAGCAAACTCATTAGAGGGTTAGTGCATAACCAAAGATTCACATATTCAGAGGTGACACAATCATTCTTAACACTTCTGGACATTGCACAAAGCTTCTGAAAGTTAATGGAACAAAGAAACTCATTCAACATAGCAAAAGCGGCAATGCGAAATAAAAGACAGAATCTGTCAAAAACAGAACAGTCCGTAAAGATGCATCTGGAAGGGGCACTTAAATTGCTCAAATGGAAAAACTCAAAACTAATGAAAGTTGCGTACATATCTGAGGATCACGCTCGTAAATTTGCAGATTTTTTCGATTTTTTTAAAGAGATTTCTGCGAGAATTCGTGACAGACAGCAATACTGTTTCTGCGCAGCGATTCCAAATATAGCATCAACTTTAGCATATAAACTTTACTTGGCACAAAAACATGATAAGGAGAGGTTGCTACAGTAGTAAACAACTTCCAAGACTCAACAATACAGTAAATAAAATAAAACTTGGGTTATCTCCCAAGAAGTACTTTTCTTTAACGCCTTTCAGCTAGGCGCAGAAAGTGCAAATCAAGTAACATCAAGAGACGAAGCATCAACATCATAGCTTGTTCTAATAATAGAATCAAAAGGCAACTTCATTCTCTTTCTAGGGAAGTGTTCCATACCTTTCTTGAGAGGAAATTGATATTTAATATTACCTTCCTCATATCAATAACAGCACCAACAGTTCGAAGAAAAGGTCTTCCCAACACAATAGGACAAGATGCATTGCATTCGATATCCAAGACAACAAAATCAACGGGGACAAGGTTATTGTTAACCGTAATGCGCACATTATCAATCCTCCCAAAAGGTTTCTTTTTAACATTATCGGCAAGATTAACATCCAAATAACAATTCTTCAATGGTGACAAGTCAAGCATATCATAAATCTTTTTAGGCATAACAGAAATACTTCCACCAAGATCACATAAAGCATTACACTCAAAATCATTGAATTTCATTTTAATGATGTGCTCCCAACCATCTTCTAACTTCCTAGGAATAGAAGCTTCAAGTTTTAATTTCTCTTCCCTAGCTTTAATGAGAGCATTTGTAATATGTTTTGTAAAGGCTAAATTTATAGCACTAGCATTGGGACTTCTAGCAAGTTTTTGTAAGAACTTTATAACTTCAGTAATATGACAATCATCAAAATCTAAACCATTATGTTCTACAGCAATGGAATCATTGTCACCAATATTTCGAAAAATTTCAGCAGTTTTATCACAAACAGCAGTTTCAGCAGTTTCAGGCAATTTTGTACGCTTTGCACTAGGAGTAGAAACATTGCCAACACCAATTATTTTAGTAGGAGGTGCAGCAACTTCATAAGTGGGAGCAAGTTCTACCAAGTGTCTATCTTCAAAATCCTCAGCTATACTAACATGAGTGAAAAAATCTTCTATATTATCTCTTCCAATTATAGACCATCGGCCTACCGGTATGTCTTTTAGAGTGTACTTAGGAGGAAACATGATGAAATAAGCAAAGAGTAAACTAAACAAGTAAAGCAAAGACAAGTAACTAATTTTTTTGTGTGTTTTTGATATAGAGAACAAGATAGTAAATAAAGTAAAGCTAGCAACTAATTTTTTTGTGTTTTGTTTAAGTGCAACAAACAAAGTAGTAAATAAAGTAAAGCAAGACAAAAACAAAGTAAAGAGATTGGAAGTGGAGACTCCCCTTGCAGCGTGTCTCTCCCGGCAACGGCGCCAGAAATTTAGCTTGATACGCGTAGATGCACACGTCCGTTGGGAACCCCAAGTGGAAGGTATGATGCGTATAGAAGCAAGTTTCCTCAGTATGAAACCAAGGTTATCGAACCAGTAGGAGCCAAGAAGCACGTGAAGGTTGTTGGTGGAGGAGTGTAGTGCGGCGCAACACCAGTGAAACCGGCGCCAACGTGGCACAACACAATCAAAGTACTTTGTCCCAACGTAACAGTGAGGTTGTCAATCTCACCGGCTTGCTGAAAACAAAGGATTAAACGTATCGAGTGGAAGATGGTGTTTGTTTGCAAAGAACAGTAAAAACAGTAGAATGTATTCAGATGTAAAAGAATGGACCGGGTCCACAGTTCACTAGAGGTGTCTCTCCAATAAGATAACTAACATGCTGGGTGAACAAATTACAGGCGAGCAATTGACAAATAAAGATTTAATACATATCAACGATGATTACTATGTGATTTAATCAGGGCATTACGACAAAGTACATAGACCGCTATCCAACATGCATCTATGCCTAAATAATCCACCTTCAGGTTATCATCCGAACCCCTTCCGTATTAAGTTGTAAACAACAGATAATTGCATTAAGTATGGTGCGTAATGTAATCAACACAAATATCCTTAGACAAAGCATCAATGTTTTATCCCTAGTAGCAACAGCACATCCACAACCTTAGAACTTTCTCACTGTCCCAGATTCAATGGAGGCATGAACCCACTATCGAGCATAATTACTCCCTCTTGGAGTTACAAGTATCAACTTGGCCAGAGCCTCTACTAGCAACGGAGAGCATGCAAGAACATAAACAACACATATATGATAGATTGATAATCAACTTAACATAATATTCTATATTCATCGGATCTCGCCAAACACAACATGTAGCATTACAAATAGATGATCTTGATCATGTTAGGCAGCTCACAAGATCTATAACAATGAAAGCACAAGCGGAGAAGACAACCATCTAGCTACTGCTATGGACCCATGGTCCAAGGATGAACTACTCACGCATCAATCCGGAGGCGGGCATGATGATGTAGAGCCCCTCCGGTGATGATTCCCCTCTCGGCAGGTGCCGGAGGCGATCTCCCGAATCCCCCGAGATGGGATTCTCGGCGGCGGCCTCTCAGTAATGTTTTCCGTATCGTGGCTCTCGGTTCAGGGGGTTTCGCGACGGAGGCTTTAAGTAGGCGGAAGGGTAGGTCAGGGGGCCACACGAGGTGGCGACACAACAGGCCGCGCGGCCAGCACTGGGCCGCGCCGCCCTGCGTGTCGTCGCCTCGTGGCCCCACTCCCCCTTTCGGTCTTCTGGAAGCTTCGTGTAAAAATAGGCCCCCGGGCGTTGATTTCGTCCAATTCGAGAATATTTCCTTACTAGGATTTCTGAAACCAAAAACAGCAGAAAACAGCAACTGGCACTTCGGCATCTTGTTAATAGGTTAGTGTCAGAAAATGTATAATAATGCTGTAAAGTATGTATAAAACATTCAAGTATTGTAATAAAAGTAGCATGGAACATAAGAAATTATAGATACGTTTGAGACGTATCAACGTAGAAGGCTGATGACCTAAGGGGATCGCAACAGTCTTCGAGGGAAGTATTACCCAATTTATTGATTCGACACAAGGGGAGACAAAGAATACTTGTAAGCCTTAACAACGGAGTTGTCAATTCAGCTGCACCTGGAAACAGACTTGCTCGCAAGAGTTTATCCGTAGTAACAGTTTTATAGCAGTAGGAATAATGAAATAACAACATCGGTGAAATAAAGATAGCAGTAGTGATTATAGTAAACAGCAGGATTAAAATACTGTAGGCACAGGGACGGATTAACGGGCGTTGCATGGATGAGAGAAACTCACATAACAATCAAAGCAGGGCATTTGCAGATAATAATAAAACGGTATCCAAGTACTAATCAATCAATAGGCATGTGTTCCATATTTAGTCGTACGTGCTCGCAATGAGAAACTTGCACAACATCTTTTGTCCTACCAGCCGGTGGCAGCCGGGCCTCTAGGGAAACTACTGGATATTAAGGTACTCCTTTTAATAGAGTACCGGAGCAAAGCATTAACACTCCGTGAACACATGTGATCCTCACATCACTACCATTCCCTCCGGTTGTCCCGATTTCTGTCACTTCGGGGCCATTGGTTCCGGACAACGTGTGTATACAACTTGCAGGTAAGATCATAAACAACGAATATCTTCATGAATCAATAACATGTTCAGATCTGAGATCATGGCACTCGGGCCCTAGTGACAAGCATTAAGCATAACAAGTTGCAACAATATCATAAAAGTGACATCTACGGATACTAGGCACTATGCCCTAACAATCTTATGACTATTACATGACCAATCTCATCCAATCCCTACCATCCCCTTCAGCCTACAGCGGGGGAATTACTCACACATGGATGGGGGAAACATGGCTGGTCGATGGAGAGGCGTCGGTGGTGATGGCGGTGAAGATCTCCTCCTATTCCCCGTCCCGGCGGAGTGCCAGAACGGAGACTTCTGGCTCCCGAGACGGAGTTTCGCGATGTGGCGGCTCTCTGGAGGGTTTCTGGCGACTTCGACTTCTCCCCGTGCGTTTTTAGGTCGAGGGAGATAAGTAGTCCGAAGGAGGGCGTCGGGGGCCAGCCGAGGCCGCCACACACTAGGGTCGCGCGGGCCCCTCCTGGCCGCGCCGGCCTAGTGTGTGGGGCCCTCGTGCCCCCACCTGGCTTGCCCTTCTGGCTCCGCCAATATTCTGGGAAAATAGGGCCTTCTGTATAAATTCCGAGGTTTTTCCTGAAAGTTAGATTTCTGCACAAAAACGAGACACCAGAGCAATTCTGCTGAAAACAGCGTTAGTCCGTGTTAGTTGTATCCAAAATACACAAATTAGAGGCAAAACAATAGCAAAAGTGTTCGGGAAAGTAGATACGTTTTGGACGTATCAACTCCCCCAAGCTTAGCTTATTGCTTGTCCTCAAGCAATTCAGTTAACAACTGAGCGATAAAAGAACTTTCACGAACACATTTGCTCATATGGTGTATATATTCTCATGCTATGGCTAATACTCAAGCAGTTCATAATGAGATACATGCAAATAAGATCATCCAACAACTATGTCAATCATGGAGAGGTACCAACAATTAATAATAAGCATCATGAATCATGTATATAAGCAGGATTGCAATGTTCATAAGAGAGTATGATAAAGTGGTATCTCGCTTGCCCGTATTTGATCGGCAAAACATAAATGCCCAGGCACCTCTGGAGTTCATAGAAAGACTAGAAGTAGTGATTGTCAAAGATAAAAGCATCAAAGTTATACCACAATCAATCATATTTTGAGACAAGCATATTATACTAAGAATGACAGTTGTGCTCTCAAGATAGTGCTCAAAGAAAGAATGGAGACACAACATAAAAGTAAAAGATTGACCCTTCGCAGAGGGAAGCAGGGATTAACATGCGCTAGAGCTTTTCATTTTTAAACAGGAGTAAAATTATTTTGAGAAGTGCTTGTTGTTGTCAACGAATGGTAATGGGTACACTAACTACCTCGTCAACCGGACTCCCAAGAGCGGCTCCCATGAATTATTTGTATGTTTATGTGGCACTCCTTCCAACCTTTCTTACACAAACCATGGCTAACCGAATCCTCGGGTGCCTGCCAACAATCACAAACCATGGAGGAGTGTCTATTTAAGTTAATTAATTTGGGACTGGGAATCCCATTGCCAGCTCTTTTTGCAAAATTATTGGATAAGCGGATGTGCCACTAGTCCATATGAGAGTCCGTCAAAAGTAAATGACAAGGTTGAAAGCTAAACACCACATACTTCCTCATGAGCTATGAAACATTAACACAAATTGAGAAGCATTTTGAAAGTTTTAAAGGTAGCGCATGAGAATTTACTTGGAATGGTTTGAAATGCCATGCATAGGTATTTATGGTGGACACTTTGGAACAACTTGGTTTTCAGGTGTTTGGAAGCACGAGCGCATTCCCGCTCAGTACAAGTGAAGGCTAGCAAAAGACTAGGGAGCGACAAATCAAGAGAGCAATAACTGTCATAATCATGCTTGCGGCAAAATAAATTAACGGAGGCATAAAAGTGATACAAGAACTCTGAAGCAAAGTAGATCAGCGAGGCTTAATTGACTTTTGTTTTAGTCATATGCATGCGTGAGCATGTGCCAAGTCGATTCAAGTGAATTATTCAGAGGAGGATACCACAATGCCATACTTACTTATGAATAAAACAATGCAAGCGAACATCCATGACATGCTACTCATATTAATAAATTGGAGCTAAACATGAGAGATCATGAACTACTAGACTTTCTCAAATAACATATACCTCACATGAACCAAATAAGCATGCTCACATGGATGAGTATATGTACAAAAATGAAAACAAATAGAGTTCATACCAGCCTCTCACCACAATCCAATTGTTGTAGATCGTCATTATTGCTTTTCACTTGTGTAGCTTGGATAATATGAAATGAAAACCACGCTCCAGCCACCAAAGACCATTGAACTCATGATGAACTTTACAAACCAAAGAAGAACAGCAAATATTTTTGGTGTTTTCGAATTGGAAACAAGAACAAAAGAAACAAGAAAACAAAGCAAAATCTTTTTGGGTTTTCTCATAGCAAACCAACGATAGCAAATAAAGTAAACTAAGAGCAAAGAACCAAATAAACAAATGGTGAAGAGAAACAACAAAAATATTTTTGGTCTTTTTGTGTTTTAGGAAAGAAACAAAGCGAAAACAAAAGAATGCAAACTAACAGAAACACAGAAAAGCAGGATGACAGAAATCTGCCAAAACCTGACAGCAGTACAGAAATCGAAATTAACAAAAATCTTCCATTGCTCAGCTCAAAAAGTGTTCAACTGAAAGTTAGATAACAACCTGGGGCACATGCTCAAAAATTGGCAACTCAAAATAACGTTCTGGCTGTGCGTACGATTTTTTTGGTAACAGCCCAGAATCTGTTTTTGGACAGCACTTCCCCAAATATCATCTCCTTCTCATTAGAAAACCACTTTAAGAAACTAAACAAGTATGTACAAGTATCCAGCAACCATAATATGCAAAGAATGAGTAATGCCGGTATACCTCCCCCCAAGCTTAGGCTTTTGGCCTAAGTGGAGTTCAATCCCATCGAGGCCATGAAGTAGTATCTCCGTAGTACGACGAAGATGGATCATATTCCGGGTATGTGCTAGAAGAAGCACCCGGATACGTGACGGTGTAGTCGTAGGAGGGCTCGGCGTCCTCGGAGTCATGCTGCTGGTGGAAGTCTTGTATCTTCATATGTTCATCCACCTCCTCCTTAGTGCGCGACCATGATTGCCTGTCAATATTGAACAAACCTGGCTGGGGAAGAGGGATTTCCTTCTCATCCCCGTCAGCAAACAACATTCTATAGACCATATTATCTACAGTGGAATCAGTGGTAACAAAATGATGACTCTTCATAGCAGCAATATCAAGTCTCCTAGGGGTTAATGGCACATCATTAGGATCAAGAGGGAGTCTTAAATGTGTTAAAATGCGTAGTGCAATAGTTCCTCCAAAAATAGGCCCCCTGCTAGACAGGCGGCGAGCAATAAGAGAACCAAGATGATAAGGTGTCTCTCCAGTAAGTGCAACATTTAAGAAAGCAAGATGGTAACTAGAAATATTACTAGTGTTCTCCCTACCAAGAATGCTAGTAGCAAGGTAATAAGCAAAATACTTAATGGCGGGGAGTTGAATGTTTCTTATCTTGCCGCGCTGAATGGTGCGACAATCATCATCGGTGATCCCTCGATAGAGCTCCAACAGGTCCCGGGGGTTGTCATCAATCCTCCTTGCTGTACCTACAGGGGCAATATCCAATGCACGACAAAATTCTTCCAATTCCATAGTAACAGGATTACCATAGATCTTGAATGCAACTGTCGGCTCATATTGCGTGTTGTGGAACTTGAAGCTCTCAACGAAAATTTTGGTGAGCATGTAGTATTGCTCCCTTTCATCTCCCACGTAGGTGGCTAAGCCCGCCCTGTTGACAAGGGTGAAGAAATCATCCAATATCCCTGCATTTGTCAGAAAATCATAACATGGGAAGGATGAAGCATTAGGAGCCCCATTGTCCTCTTCGGGCGCGAAGCTAGGCGCGATGATATCCTCATTGTAGGATCGCCTAAGTCGGGTGGCGGTCCTAGAAGGCCTCCCGGTGCTGGTTGTTCCTCTCTTGAATAATTCTCCAAAGTTGAATTTCTTCATCTTCCTCTTCTGAAATTTTTCAACAATCATTATAAAATTTGATTTCAAGGTATATAATTGAGGGGAACTACTATAGGAACTTGCTAGAGTACTACACATGCATCAAAACTAATTTCTATCACTTAGAACAAGCATGCAAGCTCACTAAACATGTTATCTACAGCAGCAAAATATTCAAGATATACTCAACCAAACAAAATTCTAATTGGACAATCAAAGGAGTCACATACCAAGGAGCAAATGTGCCAAATTTCAGACAGAAATCTGGGCTGAGCAAAGAGATCGAAAAATCGCGAGTTCTTGAGCAGAAACGCGAGTGAGAGAAAGTGAGTACGAGTTTTTCGGGAGAGAGAAGAGAGTGGGAGGAAGAGATGCTGAAGTGGGGCAAAGGGGGACCCACACACCAGGGTGGCGCGCCCCCTTGCTGACCGCGCCGGTGGGTTGCCACCCTGGGGTGCCCCACTGGTCGCCCTGGTGCCAGGTGCCTCTTCGAAAAATAGGACTACCAGTATAATTTTTGTAAATTTTTGAGAACTTCGAAAAATGCACATTTCTGGGTGTTAAATTAATTATTACTGCGCAGGAAAATGATTTCCAAAATCTTAAACAACTAAAGCATATTGCAAAACAAAAGGTGCTACAGCAAGTAAAACAAATGGAGGGAGAAAGAAAGAAAGAAATGTTGTTTAGCTCTCTTATGCATTAAAATATACTTGTTAACAAGGTTGATCAAGTCTTGCTACCAAATAAATTTTATATGACATAAGAATAAATAAACCTCAAATCAATCATGTTACCTTATATTGAATTGATATGGATCCAATCACAAGAGTTTGATATTCTTCTTTAGGCTCATATATAGGACAATCAATGGATCCCACCTTGATAGTTTTCACATTAAAAATTGTATTAACTCCATATACTTTATCAATCCTCTTGGGAAAATAGACAGTATGTTCCTTGTCATCAACATTGAAAGTAACCTTGCCTTTATTGCAATCAATAACAGCCCCTGCAGTATTAAGAAAGGGTCTTCCAAGAATAATGGACATATTATCATCTTCAGGCATTTCCAACACAACAAAATCAGTTAATATCAAGCAATGTTGAGTAACTTGAACAGGAACATTTTCACATACACCAACAGGAATAGCAGTAGATTTATCAGCCATTTGCAAAGATATATCAGTTGGTATCAACTTATCTAAATCAAGTCTCTTATAAAGAGAAAAAGGCATTACACTAACACCTGCTCCCAAATCACATAGAGCAGTTCTAACATAATTATTCTTGATAGAACAAGGAATAGTCGGTATACCTGGGTCTCCAAGCTTCTTTGGAACCTTACCACTGAAGGAGTAATTAGCAAGCATAGTGGAAATCTCCTCATTAGGAATTTTCCTTTTGTTAGACACAATATCTTTCATATACTTTGAATAAGGAGGCAATTTAATAGCATCAGTCAAAGGGATTTGCAAAAATAAAGGTTTCATCCAATCACAAAATTTATTATAATGTTCCTCCTCCTTTGATTTTAGTTTCTTAGCAGGAAAAGGCATTTGCTTTTGAACCCAAGGTTCTCTTTCATTACCATGTTTCTCAGCAATAAAATCTTCTTTAGTGTACTTTTTATTTTTAGCATGCTTTTCAGGTTCTTCTTCAACCTCTTCTTTATCAGGAGTATCATCCTTATCATTATCTTTATCATGTTCATTACCACTTTCAGTTTCAGCATCAGAAATAGAAATACTATTAGGATCATTAACAGGTTCAGAGGATTCTACAACATTCTTATGTTTCTTTTTCTTTTTCTTAGATGGAGCACTAGTTTTAGTTAGTTGAGAATCTTGTTCAACTCTTTTGGGATGCCCTTCAGGATATAGAGGATCCTGGGTAGAAACACCACCTCTAGTTGTTACTTCATAAGCATGTTTTTCTTTAGAATTATTTCCCAACAAGTCATTTTGCACTTTAGTGAGTTGATCAATTTGAGTTTGAACCATATGAAAATGTTTAACAAGTATCTTAACATCATTGGAGGTTCTCTCCACAATATCATGCAATTCACTAATAGCTCGAGAATTTTCCATTAAATGATTCTCTACTCTCATATTAAAGTTTTCTTGCTTAACAATATAATTATCAAACTCATCTAAGCATTGAGCAGGAGGTTTTGAATACGGAATATCTTCCCTAGTAAAGCGTTGAAGAGAGTGTACCTCAATCATGGATGAAGGGGGAGTTATCTTACATAAATCTTCTATAGGAGGTAAATTCTTCACATCTTCAGGTTTAATACCCTTCTCTTTAAGAGACTTCTTGGCTTCCCTCATATCTTCATCATTTAATTTAATCATACCCCTCTTCTTCAATATCGGTGTCGGGGTTGGTTCAGGTGTAGACCAATCATCATGATTCCGGCCTATTTTAGCCAATAATTCTTCAGCGTCGTCTGGAGTTCTTTTCCTGAAAACACAACCAGCACAACTATCCAGGTATGCCCTAGACTCAATGGTTAGTCCACTATAAAATATATCAAGTAAATCATGCTTTTCCAAATCATGATCAGGCCGAGCTCTAATAAGAGAGCAAAATCTCGCCCAAGCCTCAGGCAATTTCTCTCCATCTTCCTGGTCAAAATTATAAATTCTCTGCAAAGCAATATGTTGAGCGCTAGCAGGAAAGTATTTTCGAAAGAAAACATCACGCAAGTCAATTGGACTTCTAATAGAACCAGGAGGCAAATTATTATACCAAGTTTTAGCATCATCCTTTAATGAGAAAGGAAAAAATTTAGCGACAAAATAAGTACGCATCTTGACATCATCAGAAAACAAGCTACTCAGAGTAGATAACTCAATCATGTGTTCAACAACACTTTCTTTTTCAGTACCACAAAAGGGTGTTTTCTCAACAATAGCTATATGAGATAGATCAAGAGAAAAATCATAATCTTTATCCTTAATGTTTATAGGAGATGTGGCAAATTTAGGATCAGGAGACAGTTTATATCTAACAGCATGTTCTGCAAGCAACTTTTTAATTTTTCTTGCATCAGTAGTAGCATTGCATTTTTCAATAAAATCATCATCAAGTTCCACATAATATTCATCAAGATCATCACTAGAATATTCAACAGACTCAGGTGAATTAACAGGTGTAGCAGCATTTTCATTAGGAGTTTCAGTATTTTCAATTTGCCTAGACCTAGCAATTGTAGCATCTAGAAAAGATCCTAACGAACCATCATTATCAAGCACAGCAGAAGCATCATCACAATTATAAGAGGAATTTTCAGATTCAGCAGAAGTACCAGCATTTGAAGCTTGTGGTGGTGAAACAAGTTTACTTATCACAGATGGTGAATCAAGCAGTGATGACCCACAAGTATAGGGGATCGCAAGAGGGAAGTATTACCCAATTTATTGATTCGACACAAGGGGAGACAAAGAATACTTGTAAGCCTTAACAATGAGTTGTCAATTCAGCTGCACCTGGAAACAGACTTGCTCGCAAGAGTTTATCGTAGTAACAGTTTTATGGCAGTGGAAATAGCGAAATAACAGAACGGTGAAATAAAAGACAGCAGTAGTGATTATAGTAAACAAGCAGGATTAAAATACTGTAGGCACAGGACGGATTTAACGGGCGTTGCATGGATGAGAGAAACTCATGTAACAATCAAAGCATGGGCATTTGCAGATAATAATAAAACGGTATCCAAGTACTAATCAATCAATAGGCATGTGTTCCATATATAGTCGTACGTGCTCGCAATGAGAAACTTGCACAACATCTTCTGTCCTACCAGCCGGTGGCAGCCGGGCCTCTAGGGAAACTACTGGATATTAAGGTACTCCTTTTAATAGAGTACCGGAGCAAAGCATTAACACTCCGTGAACACATGTGATCCTCACATCACTACCATCCCCTCCGGTTGTCCCGATTTCTGTCACTTCGGGGCCATTGGTTCCGGACAGCGACATGTGTATACAACTTGCAGGTAAGATCATAAACAACGAATATCTTCATGAATAAATAACATGTTCAGATCTGAGATCATGGCACTCGGGCCCTAGTGACAAGCATTAAGCATAACAAGTTGCAACAATATCATAAAAGTGACATCTACGGATACTAGGCACTATGCCCTAACAATCTTATGACTATTACATGACCAATCTCATCCAATCCCTACCATCCCCTTCAGCCTACAGCGGGGGAATTACTCACACATGGATGGGGGAAACATTGCTGGTTGATGGAGAGGCGTTGATGGCGGTGAAGATCTCCTCCAATTCCCCGTCCGGCGGAGTGCCAAACGGAGACTTCTGGCTCCCGCGACGGAGTTTCGCGATGTGGCGGCGTTCTGGAGGGTTTCTGGCGATTCTCCCCGTGCGTTTTTAGGTCGAACCCGATAAGTAGTCCAAAGGGGGGCGTCGGAGGCCGGCGAGGCCACACCATAGGCCGCGCGGCCCCCGGCCGCGCCGCCATGGTGTGGGGCCCTCGGGCCTCCACCTCCTCGCCCTTCTGGCTCCGTCAATATTTTGGTAAAATAGGGCCATCTGAAGAAATTCCGAGGATTTTCCCGAAAGTTGGATTTCTGCACAAAAACGAGACACCAGAGCAGTTCTGCTGAAAACAGCGTTAGTCCGTGTTAGTTGTATCCAAAATACACAAATTAGAGGCAAAACAATAGCAAAAGTGTTCGGGAAAGTAGATACGTTTTGGACGTATCAACTCCCCCCAAGCTTAGCTTATTGCTTGTCCTCAAGCAATTCAGTTAACAACTGAGCGATAAAAGAACTTTCACGAACACATTTGCTCATATGATGTATATATTCTCATGCTATGGCTAATACTTAAGCAGTTCATAATGAGATACATGCAAATAAGATCATCCAACAGCTATGTCAATCATGGAGAGGTACCAACAATTAATAATAAGCACCATGAATCATGTATATAAGCAGGATTGCAATGTTCATAAGAGAATATGATAAAGTGGTATCTCGCTTGCCTGTATTTGATCGGCAAAACATAAATGCCGAGGCACCTCTTGAGTTCATAGAAAGACTAGAAGTAGTGATTGTCAAAGATAAAAGTATCAAAGTTATACCACAATCAATCATATTTTGAGACAAGCATATTATACTAAGAATGACAGTTGTGCTCTCAAGATAGTGCTCAAAGAAAGAATGGAGACACAACATAAAAGTAAAAGATTGACCCTTCGCAGAGGGAAGCAGGGATTAACATGCGCTAGAGCTTTTCATTTGTAAAGCAGGAGTAAAATTATTTTTGAGAGGTGTTTGTTGTTGTCAACGAATGGTAATGGGTACACTAACTACCTCATCAACCGGACTCACAAGAGCGGCTCCCATTTATTTATTTTTGGTTGGCACTCCTTCCAACCTTTCTTTCACAAACCATGGCTAACCGAATCCTCGGGTGCCTGCCAACAATCACATACCATGAAGGAGTGCCTTTTTATTTAAGTTTCATTATGATGATGACACTCCCCCAACCTTTGCTTACACAAGCCATGGCTAACCGAATCCTTCGGGTGCCGTCCAACAATCACAAACCATGGAGGAGTGTCTATTTAAGTTAATTAATTTGGGACTGGGAATCCCATTGCCAGCTCTTTTTGCAAAATTATTGGATAAGCGGATGTGCCACTAGTCCATATGAGAGTCCGTCAAAAGTAAATGACAAGGTTGAAAGCTAAACACCACATACTTCTTCATGAGCTATGAAACATTAACACAAATTGAGAAGCATTTTGAAAGTTTTAAAGGTAGCGCATGAGAATTTACTTGGAATGGTTTGAAATGCCATGCATAGGTATTTATGGTGGACACTTATGGAACAACTTGGTTTTCAGGTGTTTGGAAGCACGAGCGGCGTCACCGCTCAGTACAAGTGAAGGCTAGCAAAAGACTAGGGAGCGACAAATCAAGAGAGCAGTAACTGTCATAATTATGCTTGCGGCAAAATAAATTAACGGAGGCATAAAAGTGATACAAGAACTCTGAAGCAATATAAATCATCGAGGCTTAATTGACTTTTTGTTCAGTCATATGCATGCGTGAGCATGTGCCAAGTCGATATAAATGAATTATTCAGAGGAGGATACCACAATGCCATACTTACTTATGAATAAAACAATGCAAGCAAACATCCACGACATGCTACTCATATTAATAAATTGGAACTAAACATGAGAGATCATGAGCTACTAGACTTTCTCAAATAACATATACCTCACATGAACCAACTAAGCATGCTCATATGGATGAGTATACAAAAATGAAAGCAAATAGAGTTCATACCAGCCTCTCACCACAATCAGATTGTCGTAGATCGTCATTATTGCCTTTTCACTTGTGTAGCTTGGATAATATGAAATGAAAACCACGCTCCAGCCACCGAAGACCATTGAACTCATGATGAACTTTACAAACCAAAGAAGAACAGCAAATATTTTTGGTGTTTTCGAATTAGAAACAAGCACGAAAGAAAACAAGCAAACAAAGCAAAATCTTTTTGGGTTTTCTTATAGCAAACTAACGATAGCAAATAAAGCAAACTAAGAGCAAGGTACTAAATAAACAAATGGTGAAGAGAAACAACAGAAATATTTTTGGTCTTTTTGTGTTTTAGGAAAGAAACAAAGCGAAAACAAAAGAATGCAAACTAACAGAAACACAGAAAAGCAGGATGACAGAAATCTGCCAAATCCTGACAGCAGTACAGAAATCGAATTTAACAAAAATCTTCCATTGCTCAGACCAAAAAGTGTTCAACTAATGAAAGTTAGATAACAACCTGGGGAACATGCTCAAAAATTGGCAACTCAAAATAACGTTCTGGCTGTGCGTACGAATTTTTTTGGTAACAGCACAGAATCTGTTTTTGGACAGCACTTCCCCAAATATCATCTCCCTCTCATTAGAAAACCACTCTAGAGACTAAACAAGTATGTACAAGTATCCAGCAACCATAATATGCAAAGAATGAGTGATGCCGGTATACCTCCCCCCAAGCTTAGGCTTTTGGCCTAAGTGGAGTTCATTCCCACGGTCCCCATGAAGTGGTGTCTTCGTAATATGACGAAGAACGACCCGGTTCCATGTATGTGCTGGAGGAAACGTCGGGGTATGTGACGGTGTAGTCGTAGGAGGGCTCGGCGTTCTCGGAGTCATGTTGCTGGTGGAATTCTTGTATCTTCATATGCTCCTCCACCACCTCCTTTGTTAGCGACCATGATTGCCTGTCAATATTAAACAAACCTTGCTGGGGAAGAGGGATTTCTTTCTCATTCCCATCAGCAAACAACATTTTATAGACAATATTATCTATAGTGGAGTTAGTAGTAACAAAACGATGGCTCTTCATAGCAGCAATATCTAGCTTCCTAGGGGTTAATGGTACATCATTAGAATCAAGAGGAATATCTAGATGTGTTAGAATGCGTGATGCAATAGTTCCTCCAAAAATAGGCCCCCTGCTAGACAGGCGGCGAGCAATAAGAGAACCAAGATGATAAGGTGTCTCTCCAGTAAGTGCAACATTCAAGAAAGCAAGATGGTAGCTAGAGATGTTACTAGTATTTTCTCTACCCAAAATGCTAGTACTAATGTAATATGCGAAATACTTAATAGCGGGGAGTTGAATGTTTCTTATCTTCCCTCGCTGGATGGTGCGGCAATCATCCCCGGTGATCCCTCGGTAGAGCTCCAACAAGTCCCGAGGGTTGTCATCAATCCTCCTTGCTGTACCTACAGGGGCAATACCCAATGCACAACAAAATTCTTCCAATTTCATGGTAACAGGAATATCATAAATTTTGAATGCGACTGTCGGCTCATATTCCGTGTTGTGGAACTTAAAGCTCTCAACGAAAATTTTGGTGAGCCTGTAATATTGTCCCCTCTCGTCTCCCACGTAGGTGGCTAGGCCTGCCCTGTTGACGAGGGTGAAGAAGTCATCCAATATCCCTGCATTGGTCAGAAACTCATAACAAGGGAAGGATGAAGCATTAGGAGCCCCATGGTCCTCCTCGGGCGCGAAGCTAGGCGCGATGACATCCTCATTGTAGGATCGCCTAATTTGAGTAGACGCCCTTGAGGGCCTACCGGTGCTGGTTGTTGCTTTCTTGAACAACTCTCCAAACTTGAATTTCTTCATCTTCCCCTTCTGAAATTTTCAACAATCATTATAAAATTTGATTTCAAGGTGTGTAATTGAAGGGAACTACTATAGGAACTTGCTAGAGTACTAAGCATGCATCAAAACTAATTTCTACCACTTAGAACAAGCATGCAAGCTCACTAAACATGTTATCTACAGCAGCAAAATATTCAATATATACTCAACCAAATGAAATTCTAATTGGACAATCAAAGGAGTCACATACCAAGGAGTAAATGTGCCAAATTTCAGACAGAAATCTGGGCTGAGCAAGGAGATCGAAAAATCGCGAGTTCTTGAGCAGAAACACGAGTGAGAGAAACTTGGTACGAGTTTTTTCGGGAGAGAGAAGGTGCTGGGAGGAAGAGATGGTGTAGTGGGGCAAGGGGTGGCCCACACCACATGGTGGCGCGGCCCCCTTGCTGGCCGCGCCAGCCTATGGTGTGGCACCCCCTGGTGCCCCACAGGTCATCCTCTGGTGCTCCCAGGTGCCTCGTCGAAAAATAGGACCAACGGTGTAATTTTTGTAATTTTTAGAGAACTTTGAAAAATGCACATTTCTGGGTATTAAATTAATGATTACTGCGCAGGAAAATGATTTCTAAAATCTTAAATGACTAAAGCATATTGCAAAATAAAAGTGCTACAGCAAGTAAAATAGGTGAAGGGAGAGAGAAAGAAAGAAGTGTTGTTTAGCTCTTTTATGCAATAAAATATACTTGTTAACAAGGTTGATCAAGTCTTGCTACCAAATAAATTTTATATGACATAAGAAGAAATAAACCTCAAATCAATCATGTTACCTTATATTGAATTGATATGGATCCAATCACAAGAGTTTGATATTCTTCTTTAGGCTCATATATAGGACAATCAATGGATCCCACTTTGATAGTTTTCACATTAAAAATTGTATTGACTCCACATACTTTATCAATCCTCTTGGGAAAATAAACAGTGTGTTCCTTACCATCAACATTGAAAGTAACCATGCCTTTATTGCAATCAATAACAGCCCCTGCAGTATTAAGAAAGGGTCTTCCAAGAATAATGGACATATTATCATCTTCAGGCATTTCCAACACAACGAAATCAGTTAATATCAAGCAATGCTGAGTAACTTGAACAGGAACATTTTCACATAAACCAACAGGAATAGCAGTAGATTTATCAGCCATTTGCAAAGATATATCAGTTGGTATCAATTTATCTAAATCAAGTCTCTTATAAAGAGAAAAAGGCATTACACTAACACCTGCTCCCAAATCACATAGAGCAGTTCTAACATAATTATTCTTGATGGAACAAGGAATAGTCGGTATACCTGGGTCGCCCAACTTCTTTGGAATCTTACCATTGAAGGAGTAATTAGCGAGCATAGTTGAAATTTCCTCATTGGGGACTTTCCTTTTGTTAGTAACAATATCTTTCATATACTTTGAATAAGGAGGCAATTTAATAGCATCAGTCAAAGGGATTTGCAAAAATAAAGGTTTCATCCAATCACAAAATTTATTATAATGTTCCTCCTCCTTTGATTTAAGTTTCTTAGCAGGAAAAGGCATTTGCTTTTGAACCCAAGGTTCTCTTTCATTACCATGCTTCTCAGTAATAAAGTCTTCTTTAGTGTACTTTTTATTTTTAGCATGCTTTTCAGGTTCTTTTTCAATTTCTTCTTTATCAGGAGTATCATTCTTATCATTATCTTCCTCATGTTCATTACCACTTTCAGTTTCAGCATCAGAAATAGAAATACTATTAGGATCATTAACAGGTTCAGAGGATTCTACAACATTCTTATGTTTCTTTTTCTTTTTCTTAGATGGAGCACTAGTTTTAATTAGTTGAGAATCTTGTTCAATTCTTTTGGGATGCCCTTCAGGATATAGAGGATCCTGGGTAGAAACACCACCTCTAGTTGTTACTTCATAAGCATGTTTTTCTTTAGAATTATTTCCTAACAAGTCATTTTGCACTTTAGTAAGTTGATCAATTTGAGTTTGAACCATTTGAAAATGTTTAACAAGTATTTTAACATCATTGGAGGTTCTCTCCACAATACCATGCAATTCACTAATAGCTCGGGAATTTTCCATTAAATGATTCTCTACTCTCATATTAAAGTTTTCTTGCTTAACAATATAATTATCAAATTCATCTAAGCATTGAGCAGGAGATTTTGAATACGGAATATCTTCCCTAGTAAAGTGTTGAAGCGAGTGTACCTCAATCATGGATGAAGGGGGAATTGTCTCACATATATCTTCAATAGGAGGTAAATTCTTCACATCTTCAGGTTTAATACCCTTCTCCTTAAGAGACTTCTTGGCTTCCCTCATATCTTCATCATTTAATTTAATCATACCCCTCTTCTTCACTATCGGTGTCGGGGTTGGTTCAGGTGTAGACCAATCATCATGATTCCGGCCTATTTTAGCCAATAATTCTTCAGCGTCGTCTGGAGTTCTTTTCCTGAAAACACAACCAGCACAACTATCCAGGTATGCCCTAGACTCAATAGTTAGTCCACTATAAAATATATCAAGTAAATCATGCTTTTCCAAATCATGGTCAGGCTGAGCTCTAATAAGAGAACAAAATCTAGCCCAAGCCTCAGGCAATTTCTCTCCATCTTCCTGGTCAAAATTATAAATTCTCTGCAAAGCAATATGTTGAGCACTAGCAGGAAAGTATTTGCGGAAGAAAACATCAAGCAATTCTTTTGGACTTTTAATAGAACCAGGAGGCAAATTATTATACCAAGTTTTAGCATCATCCTTTAATGAGAAAGGAAAAATTTTAGCGACAAAATAAGTACGCATCTTAATATCATCAGAAAACAAGCCACTAAGAGTAGATAACTCAGTCATGTGTTCAACAGCACTTTCTTTTTCAGTACCACAAAAGGGTGTTTTCTCAACAATAGCTATATGAGATAGATCAAGAGAAAAATCATAATCTTTATCCCTAATGTTTATAGGAGATGTGGCAAATTTAGGATCAGGAGATGGTGTATATCTAACAGCATGTTCTGCAAGCAACTTTTTAATTTTTCTTGCATCAGTAGTAGCCTTGCATTTTTCAATAAAATCATTATCAAGCTCTACATAATCTTCATCAAGATCATCACTAGAATATTCAACAGACTCAGGTGAATTAACAGGTGTAGCAGCATTAGGAGTTTCAGTATTTTCAATTTGTCTAGACTTAGCAATTGTAGCATCTAGAAAAGATCCCAATGAACCACTATCATCAAGCACAGCAGAAACATTATCAATATTATGAGAATTTTCAGATTCAGCAGAAGTACCAGCACGCGAAGCATGTGGCGGTGAAACAAGTTTATCAATCACAGATGGTGAATCAAGAGCAGCAGAGGTACTCAGAGTTGTACCTTTTCTTGTAGTGGATGGTAATATGGCGATCTTAGTATCGCGAGGTTTACCCATAATGGAGAATTTGCAGCGAACAATATCAATCCAAGTGAACTTCCAAATAAAGCTATGCTCCCCGGCAACGGCGCCAGAAAATAGTCTTGATGACCCACAAGTATAGGGGATCGCAACAGTCTTCGAGGGAAGTATTACCCAATTTATTGATTCGACACAAGGGGAGACAAAGAATACTTGTAAGCCTTAACAGCGGAGTTGTCAATTCAGCTGCACCTGGAAACAGACTTGCTCGCAAGAGTTTATCGTAGTAACAGTTTTATGGCAGGAATAGAAATAACAGCAACGGTGAAATAAAAGACAGCAGTAGTGATTATAGTAAACAGCAGGATTAAAATACTGTAGGCACAGGGACGGATTTAACGGGCGTTGCATGGATGAGAGAAACTCATGTAACAATCAAAGCATGGGCATTTGCAGATAATAATAACGGTATCCAAGTACTAATCAATCAATAGGCATGTGTTCCATATATAGTCGTACGTGCTCGCAATGAGAAACTTGCACAACATCTTCTGTCCTACCAGCCGGTGGCAGCCGGGCCTCTAGGGAAACTACGGATATTAAGGTACTCCTTTTAATAGAGTACCGGAGCAAAGCATTAACACTCCGTGAACACATGTGATCCTCACATCACTACCATCCTCCCCGATTTCTGTCACTTCGGGGCCATTGGTTCCGGACAGCGACATGTGTATACAACTTGCAGGTAAGATCATAAACAACGAATATCTTCATGAATAAATAACATGTTCAGATCTGAGATCATGGCACTCGGGCCCTAGTGACAAGCATTAAGCATAACAAGTTGCAACAATATCATAAAAGTGACATCTACGGATACTAGGCACTATGCCCTAACAATCTTATGACTATTACATGACCAATCTCATCCAATCCCTACCATCCCCTTCAGCCTACAGCGGGGGATTACTCACACATGGATGGGGAAACATTGCTGGTTGATGGAGAGGCGTTGGCGGTGATGGCGGTGAAGATCTCCTCCAATTCCCCGTCCCGGCGGAGTGCCAGAACGGAGACTTCTGGCTCCCGCGACGGAGTTTCGCGATGTGGCGGCGTTCTGGAGGGTTTCTGGCGATGTCCACTTCTCCCCGTGCGTTTTTAGGTCGAACCCGATAAGTAGTCCAAAGGGGGGCGTCGGAGGCCGGCCGAGGGGGCACACCATAGGGCCGCGCGGGCCCCCCCTGGGCCGCGCCGCTATGGTGTGGGGCCCTCGGGCCTCCACCTCCTCGCCCTTCTGGCTCCGTCAATATTTTGGTAAAATAGGGCCATCTGAAGAAATTCCGAGGATTTTCCCGAAAGTTGGATTTCTGCACAAAAACGAGACACCAGAGCAGTTCTGCTGAAAACAGCGTTAGTCCGTGTTAGTTGTATCCAAAATACACAAATTAGAGGCAAAACAATAGCAAAAGTGTTCGGGAAAGTAGATACGTTTTGGACGTATCAAGCAGCAGAGGTACTAAGAGTTGTACCTTTTCTTGTAGTGGATGGTAATATGGCGATCTTAGTATCGCGAGGTTTACCCATGATGGAGACTTTGCAGCGAACAATATCAATCCAAGTGAACTTCCAAATAAAGCTATGCTCCCCGGCAACGGCGCCAAAAATAGTCTTGATGACCCACAAGTATAGGGGATCGCAACAGTCTTCGAGGGAAGTATTACCCAATTTATTGATTCGACACAAGGGGAGACAAAGAATACTTGTAAGCCTTAACAGCGGAGTTGTCAATTCAGCTGCACCTGGAAACAGACTTGCTCGCAAGAGTTTATCAGTAGTAACAGTTTTATAGCAGTAGGAATAATGAAATAACAGCAGCGGTGAAATAAAGACAGCAGTAGTGATTATAGTAAACAGGATTAAAATACTGTAGGCACAAGGACGGATTAACGGGCGTTGCATGGATGAGAGAAACTCATATAACAATCAAAGCAGGGGCATTTGCAGATAATAATAAAACGGTATCCAAGTACTAATCAATCAATAGGCATGTGTTCCATATTTAGTCGTACGTGCTCGCAATGAGAAACTTGCACAACATCTTTTGTCCTACCAGCCGGTGGCAGCCGGGCCTCTAGGGAAACTACTGGATATTAAGGTACTCCTTTTAATAGAGTACCGGAGCAAAGCATTAACACTCGTGAACACATGTGATCCTCACATCACTACCATTCCCTCCGGTTGTCCCGATTTCACTTCGGGCCATTGGTTCCGGACAGAACGTGTGTATACAACTTGCAGGTAAGATCATAAACAACGAATATCTTCATGAATCAATAACATGTTCAGATCTGAGATCATGGCACTCGGGCCCTAGTGACAAGCATTAAGCATAACAAGTTGCAACAATATCATAAAAGTGACATCTACGGATACTAGGCACTATGCCCTAACAATCTTATGACTATTACATGACCAATCTCATCCAATCCCTACCATCCCCTTCAGCCTACAGCGGGGAATTACTCACACATGGATGGGGGGAAACATGGCTGGTCGATGGAGAGGCGTCGGTGGTGATGGCGGTGAAGATCTCCTCCTATTCCCCGTCCCGGCGGAGTGCCAGAACGGAGACTTCTGGCTCCCGAGACGGAGTTTCGCGATGTGGCGGCTCTGGAGGGTTTCTGACTTCGACTTCTCCCCGTGCGTTTTTAGGTCGAGGGAGATAAGTAGTCCGAAGGAGGGCGTCGGGGGCCAGCCGAGGCCGCCACACACTAGGGCCGCACGGGCCCCTCCTGGGCCGCGCCGGCCTAGTGTGTGGGGCCCTCGTGCCCCCACCTGGCTTGCCCTTCTGGCTCCGCCAATATTCTGGGAAAATAGGGCCTTCTGTATAAATTCCGAGGTTTTTCCCGAAAGTTGGATTTCTGCACAAAAACGAGACACCAGAGCAATTCTGCTGAAAACAGCGTTAGTCCGTGTTAGTTGTATCCAAAGTACAAAAATTAGAGGCAAAACAATAGCAAAAGTGTTCGGGAAAGTAGATACGTTTTGGACGTATCAAAGGCGGCTAACCCAGTGGTGACCTGGGGCGGTCATGCTGGACTCCTAGACGGGCGTTGCGGTGGTCGGCGAGCCCAGCGCGACCTGGAGTGGTTGGCGAGCCCAGCAGCGACCTGGGGTGGAGGCGCGGCGGCGGTACATGAGGTTGGCGAGGAAGACCCGGCGGCGTGACGAAGACCATGCGCAGACGGAGGCGACCCGCGCCGAAGGGGCGGCGCTGTGGTGGCCTCGGACGTTGATGCGCGGGGGACGGCGAAGGTGACCGCGTGCGGCGACGCCACGGCCCGAGGGGCTGGCGTAGCTGCAGGGCGCGAGTCGGTGCAGCGGCGGGAGACCACCAGCGATGTACACGCCTCGGAAGGCGCGTTGGAGGCCGGTAGTGTGGACCAAAGGCAGCGGCGTTGCGGCCCGAAGGGGCGACGCGGCGGCAACCCGATGCTCGATCGGTGGTAGGCGCGTGCTCGGGGACGTGCTTGGCGTAGACGTGTGCGTGGTTGGTTTATCAGATCGACGCTGGCGTTACACGTGCCATGGCGTGGACGACTCGCCGCAGATCGGAGTCGTTGGCGACGTTGTCGGTGATGTCCTGGGCGATGACGGCGAAGAAGAACCGGCGATGGAGACCGTGCAGGCGAAACAGCCTGCTGCATCGCACGTAGGGGCGCCCCGTGTGCGGCACGTGCGGCTGTGCCGTGCGGTTGATGGCCGGTGCAGGTCGATGCCGTTGTCGGAGTAGAGGCGCAAGTGGACGACGGCGATGGGCGACTCAATCCGATCTATGATCGGTAAAGGGCAAAAAACAAAAACCGATCTAAAGATCGAAAAAAAAGACACGAGGGCAGCCGATCAACCGATCGGCGAACGAACCCTTATACGGGTTGCGCGGCCCCCGAAGTAGATCATGGAGATCGACCTCCCCGGGGGCGGCGCGTCGCAGAAACTTTGCGGCGGCTAGGTCAAGGAGCGTCCCGTTCTGATACCGTGTAGAAGGATAGAGGGATATGCGGAATATGTTGGATGTTGTATTAAACCTCTCGGGCGAGTATATATAGGGGTACAAGTCTTGGGAGCCAAAAAGGCTATCCTAGAGCTAAGGCAGTAGATGATTATAAATCATATACTACCAAATACACAAATACAAATATATCTCTAACAGATTTAATTGTCTAAGTGATACACAAAAGGTCAAAACCGGTCTATTATTATTTTTCTCTAAGTATCTACTGTAAATCATATTATGGTATTTTTAAGACACATATTATTGTTTGTAAACTTTAGTTGTTGTTTTCTATGTTGAGATCATTATATATTGATGAGTTTTTAAGACATAGTACATCGTTTATATTATTTCTTCGCAATTTTCCAAATAATAGTTCTGTATAATTTTTTACTAATATTTTTTGTAAATTGAGTCATAGCTGTCTGGTACAGATTCCTTGATGTTATTGGCAAAAAAGGTGATGCTCCATTGGTGATCTTGGGTGTTTACATGTGTGATGTGGTGCATGATTTCCTGTTATTTAACAAAAGAAAAACCTTAGAATACTCGGTGAAATCAGGGGCGGAGCTCCCAGTAGGGCAAGGTAGGGCAGCCGCCCTACCTTGATTTTTGGTGAATACACTTAGATGCGCGTGTTTTTTCTGAAAATTTTGAGTGATCATACATCGAAAACGGACTTCGTATGAAAAAGTTATGCGTGTTTCAGTAAAAACACTGCACAATATCGATTATAGACCAAAAACATAGACTATTTTTACCTCCAAATATAAACTCGTATTCTAGATTCAATGTGAATAATATTGCTTGTATTACAGAGACTTATCATTGAATGTACCCTAGTATAAACAAGATAATCTCGAGTTATTCATTATACATACTTGTAGAATTGAAGATTTTTAGATATTTTAAAGACACGTAATACTTTCTCCGACCGGATTATTACTCCATTAAGATGACATAAGGTTTACCCGTGAAGACATCAGACAATTGAAAGGAATTTTCTAGCAACAAAAATAATCAAAATCGAGTTGCGCATCTGTTACCTGCCAAAACCCACCGGCGAGCAGTGGTTAAGCAACACGAAGAGCCGGGAGGCTTCCAAGACTGCTGGGGGCCCTGGTCCCTCGACGTCGTCCCGCAATGTTCCGGCACACGTCCTAGCGGTTGATGCCACCTGACCTATACCTGGTCAGGAAGGTGTTGATTGCTTCGATTAGTTTCCTGCATGGTAGACACGTAAACATTAAATACGAGCTCGATCGGCTCTCAGGTTGCCCTGTGGATCGGCTCAAAGAGTCGATCGCCCCATGGTTTCCGTCGGGCTAACGATGACATGGGGTTCCTGCTTGATCAATATAAAGTTAAACCAATCTACGACAGTTTAGGGTTTTCAACGCATGATCGGAACATCCTACGCGTAATTGAGCCTAATAGACGCGAAAGATAATGGAAAACTAACCCTAAAAGAGGCCTAAAAACCAACGTTAAGTCAATTCCCGGAACGTCCCTCTTAGGACCAACAAACCATACCTTACGCACTACCGGATCATTCAACCCGTTTGCAAGGCCTAACCATACAGATATTAAACCAATCCTTGAAGAATCAAGGAGCAACTATAACAGATTGGATCTACTAAATAACGAACAAGCAAGGTGCTGCCCTTACACCTAGGTAGGTATAAGGGCAGCTAGATATCGAGGGACGGCATAGCTAAGCAAATATGCACAAGAAAAGCATCCATGCAAGCCCCAAAACACCTAAGATAAATAGTGCTACTCGCCATCAACAACGCTTCAGCACGAGCAACACAAGATAACGAATAAACGTGTACTGCCTAGATCGCAAGATGCGATCTAGGCAGCATGATGCTTACCCGGAAGAAACCCTCGAAAGAAGGGGTGGCGATGCGCCTGGTTTGTGTTTGTTGTGAACGTGATTGTCCTCTTTTCTCGATAACCCTAGATACATATTTATAGTCCAAGGGACTTTCTAATTGTGCACCTAACCGTGCACGGGTTAAACTCTATCTTTTAATTCTAAACTAAGATGCAATCTACTATATTTTACAGATACACGGGCAATCTAGCCCAAACTCTTCGCACAAGGCCGCTTCAGAGATACTCCACGTGTACATCCTTCAAGCCCATCTCCATTACGGCCCATCTCCTGATTTAGCCAAAATCTGGTGATAACACATGCCCCCCTGGTTTTGGTAATGATAATTTCAAAACCACCTATTTTTCCTTCGAAGGGTCATGTCGTGGCAGAGCAGAACCGTCGCAGTATTCTTCATCATGACGCATTGCCTTCTCAACATCTCTGCACGATTTGACAGTTTTGGCACCACATCCTCGAAAACTGCTCGAGCATTAAACTTTCATCACATCCCCTTTATTTAAACTGCGTCGAGCAGTTCGCTTCACATCCTCTGTTCTGCACCAGCCATAGGCCCAAAAAACCCTCTCCTACAGCCATGTCTTCCTCCTCCTCCTCCTCTTCCGCTTCCTTCCAATCCTCTTCCTCGAGTGAGCCGATTCCAGAGTACAACCAGATGGAGGCGCACAATAGGCGCGCTCCCAAGCATTGGGATGAGCAGGAGTGGGACTTCGATTTCGTGCCTGACGGCCTACCCAAAGACCTCGTCTGGTCAGATGGTGACATGCCCCTGACTGACGGGGAGGAAGACCTCCGGTTCCTGATTGACGGAGAACTGGAGGTGGAGAGTGATGATGACCTCTCCTTCCGGGGTAAACTCACCTCCTCCGTCAAAGAAGAAGAAGAGGATGACGAAGACGACGACATCTCCTCCGACAAGAAGGAGGAAAAGGAGGACGACACCTCCTCCGACGAGCCGCCGCCAAAGCGCATCCGTGGCTGGGCTTGGTCAGATGAAGACGACGATGATGAGGAGGAAGAAGCCCCTGTTGAAGGCTACGACAGCAGCGACGAAGAACTCGTCAACAGCAGCAGCGACGACGGCTACCCCAGCGACGGTGAAGACAGCAACAACCCTTAGAGTAGGGACTACTAGCATAGGACTAGCAGTAGCAATCTATTCTCCTTTTGTTGAGCAATCGGCTCCTCTATGTAAGAAATCCCCTTTTCAATGAAGAACCTCCTTTAATTTGATTTTGCCGATTTCCTTTTTTTTTAATTTAGCCGATTGTCAACTTGGTCAATGCTCAATGAGCCGATGGCAACGCATCAGTCCTTCACGATAAATTGCGAGACAGGTCAACTCAGTTATCCCCTCAAACGGTAACCGGCAGGCTGATGTCTACCCTTGCTTCTATTCTTGTAGACAGTGTTGGGCCTCCAAGAGCAGAGGTTTGTAGAAGCAGCAAGTTTCCTTAAGTGGATTACCCAAGGTTTATCGAACTCAGGAGGAAGAGGTCAAAGATATCCCTCTCATGCAACCCTGCAACCACAAAGCAAGAAGTCTCTTGTGTCCCCAACACACCTAATAGGTGCACTAGTTCGGCGAAGAGATAGTGAAATACAAGTGGTATGAATGAATATGAGCAGTAGTACGGCGCTAGAAAAGTGCTTGCTGGCGTGCAGTTGATGGTAGTAATATTGTAGGAAGTAAACAAGCAGTAGTAACGCAACAGTAGTAACGTAGTAAAACAAGAAACAAGCAGCGATAGCAAGAAACAAGGCCTAGGGATTAGACTTTCACTAGTGGACACTCTCAACATTGATCACATAACAGAATAGATAAATGCATACTCTACACTCTCTTGTTGGATGATGAACACATTGCGTAGGATTACACGAACCCTCAATGCCGGAGTTAACAAGCTCCACAATTAAATGTTCATATTTAAATAACCTTAGAGTGCATGAAAGATCGACACGACTAAACCAAGTACTAACATAGCATGCACACTGTCACCTTCATGCTTATGTAGGAGGAATAATACACATCAATACTATCATAGCAATAGTTAACTTCGCAATCTACAAGAGATCATGATCATAGCATAAACCAAGTACTAACACGGATGCACACACTGTCACCATTACATCGTGCAGGAGGAATAAAACTACTTTAATAACATTGCTAGAGTAGCACATAGATAAATTGTGATACAAAACACATTGCAATCATAAAGAGATATAAATAAGCACTTCACTATGCCATTCATAACAGTGAATAAGTATTCTGTGAAATATAGCCTAAGAGACCCACACGGTGCACACACTGTCACCTTTACACACGTGGGACAAGGAGTCTCCGGAGATCACATAAGTAAAACTCACTTGACTAGCATAATGACATCTAGATTACAAGCATCATCATATGAATCTCAATCATGTAAGGCAGCTCATGAGATTATTGTATTGAAGTACATAGGAGAGAGATGAACCACATAGCTACCGGTACAGCCCCGAGCCTTGATGGAGAACTACTCCCTCCTCATGGGAGCAACAGCGGTGATGAAGATGGCGGTGGAGATGGCAGCGGTGTCGATGGAGAAGCCTTCCGGGGGCACTTCCCCGTCCGGCGGCGTGCCGGAACAGAGACTCCTGTCCCCGCATCTTGGCTTCGCGATGGCGGCGGCTCTGGAACTTTTCTCGTACCGTGGCTTCTTCCGTAAGGGTTTTCGACGCAGGGGCTTTATATAGGCGAAAGGGCAGCCTCGGAGGGGGCCCGGGCCACCACACCATAGGCTGGCGCGCCAGGGCCTGTGCCGCGCCACCCTATCATCTGGGGCCCACAGGCCCTCCTCCGGCGCTCGGGTGTTCTCGGATGCTGGCAAAATAGGAACCTGGCGTTGATTTCGTCCAATTCCGAGAATATTTCGTTACTAGGATTTCTGAAACCAAAAACAGCAGAAAACAGGAACTGGCACTTCGGCATCTTGTTAATAGGTTAGTTCCAGAAAATGCACAAATATGACATAAAGTGTGCATAAAACATGTAGGTATCATCAATAAAGTAGCATGGAACATAAGAAATTATCGATACGTTGGAGACGTATCAGCATCCCCAAGCTTAGTTCTGCTCGTCCCGAGCAGGTAAAACGATAACAAAGATAATTTCTGAAGTGACATGCCATCATAATCTTGATCATACTATTTGTAAACATATGTAATGAATGCAGCGATCAAAACAAAGGTAATGACATGAGTAAACAAGTGAATCATATAGCAAAGACTTTTCATGAATAGTACTTCAAGACAAGCATCAATAAGTCTTGCATAAGAGTTAACTCATAAAGCAATAAATCAAAGTAAAAGTATTGAAGCAACACAAAGGAAGATTAAGTTTCAGCGGTTGCTTTCAACTTATAACATGTATATCTCATGGATATTGTCAACATAAAGTAATATAACAAGTGCAATATGCAAGTATGTAGGAATCAATGCACAGTTCACACAAGTGTTTGCTTCTTAAGGTGGAGGGAGATAGGTAAACTGACTCAACAATAAAAGTAAAAGAATGGTCCTTCAAAGAGGAAAGCATCGATTGCTGTATTTGTGCTAGAGCTTTTATTTTGAAAACATGAAACAATTTTGTCAACGGTAGTAATAAGCGCATATGAGTTATGTAAATTATATCTTACAAGTTGCAAGCCTCATGCATAGTATACTAATAGTGCCCGCACCTCGTCCTACTTAGCTTGGACTACCGGATCTTTGCATGCCATGTTTCAACCAAGTGTCACAAAGGGGTACCTCCATGCCGCCTGTACAAAGGTCTAAGGAGAAAGCTCGCATTTTGGATTTCTCGCTTTTGATTATTCTCAACTTAGACATCCATACCGGGACAACATGGACAACAGATAATGGACTCCTCTTAAATGCATAAGCATGTAGCAATGATTATTATTCTCATATGAGATTGAGGATATATGTCCAAAACTGAAACTTCAACCATGATTCATGGCTTTAGTTAGCGGCCCAATGTTCTTCTCTAACAATTTGCATGCTCCAATCATTAAGGTGATAGATCCTTCAGACAAGACGGACATGCATAGCAACTCACATGATATTCAACAATAGTTGATGGCGTTCCCCAGAAGCATGGTTATCGCACAACAAGCAACTTAATAAGAGATAAAGTGCATAAGTACATATTCAATACCTCCCTCTGGTTCATATTAATTGACTCTAATATGGATGTATGTAGACACATTTTAGTTCTAGATACATCCATATTGAAGTCAATTAATATGAATCGGAGGGAGTACGATAGTTTTTAAGGCTATTTTGTCCCATGAGCTATATATTGCAAAGGTGAATGATGGAATTTTAAAGGTAGCACTCAAGCAATTTACTTTGGAATGGCGGAGAAATACCATGTAGTAGGTAGGTATGGTGGACACAAATGGCATAGTGGTTGGCTCAAGGATTTTGGATGCATGAGAAGTATTCCTCTCGATACAAGGTTTAGGCTAGCAAGGTTATTTGAAGCAAACTCAAGGATGAACCGGTGCAGCAAAACTCACATAAAAGACATATTGTAAACATTATAAGACTCTACACCGTCTTCCTTGTTGTTCAAAACTCAATACTAGATATTATCTAGACCTTAGAGAGACCAAATATGCAAATCAAATTTTAGCAAGCTCTATGTATTTCTTCACTAATGGGTGCAAAGCATATGATGCAAGAGCTTAAACATGAGCACAACAATTGCCAAGTATCACATTATCCAAGACATTTTAGAATTACTACATGTAGCATTTTCCAATTCCAACCATATAACAATTTAACGAAGAGGAAACTTCGCCATGAATATTATGAGCTAAGAACACATGTGTTCATACGAACCAGCGGAGCGTGTCTCTCTCCCACACAAGGATGAACTTATTCAGAGAACTAAGATAACAAAACAAAAATAAAAGCACACACAGACGCTCCAAGTAAAGTACATAGGATGTGACTGAATAAAAATATAGTTTCAGGGGAGGAACCTGATGATGTTGTCGATGAAGAAGGGGATGCTTTGGGCATCCCCAAGCTTAGACGCTTGAGTCTTCTTGAAATATGCAGGGGTGAACCACGGGGCATCCCCAAGCTTAGAGCTTTCACTCCTCTTGATCATAGTATATCATACTCCTCTCTTGACCCTTGAAAACTTCCTTCACAACAAACTTCAAGCAAACTCATTAGAGGGTTAGTGCACAATTAATAATTCACACATTCAGAGGTGACACAAACATTCTTTACACTTCTGGACATTGCATAAAGCTACTGGACATTAATGGATCAAAGAAATGAATCCAACATAGCAAAAGAGGCAATGCGAAATAAAAGGCAGAATCTGTCAAAAACAGAACAGTCCGTAAAGACGAATTTTAAGATGGCACCAGACTTGCTCAAATGGAAAAACTCAAAACTAATGAAAGTTGCGTACATATCTGAGGATCATGCTCGTAAATTGGCAGATTTTTTCGAATTTTCTACAGAGACTTGTGCCAGAATTCGTGACAGACAGCAATGCTGTTTCTGCGCAGCGATCCCAAATATAACATCAACTTTAGCATAGAAACTTTACTTGGCACAAAAACATGATAAGGAGAGGTTGCTACAGTATTAAACAACTTCCAAGACTCAAATATAAAACAAAGTACTGCAGTAAAAAAAACACATGAGTTATCTCCCAAGAAGTTTTTTCTTTATAGCCATTAAGATGGGTGATGGCGTGTAACTCACACGTTCGTTGGGAACCCCAAGAGGAAGGTATGATGCGCACAGTAGCAAGTTTTCCCTCAGAAAGAAACCAAGGTTTAATCGAACCAGTAGGAGCCAAGAAGCACGTTGAAGGTTGATGGTCGCGAAATGTGATGCGGCGCAACACCAGGGATTCCGGCGCCAACTAGGAACCTGCACAACACAACCAAAGTACTTTGCCCCAACGAAACAGTGAGGTTGTCAATCTCACCGGCTTGCTGTAACAAAGGATTAAACGTATCGAGTGGAAGATGTTTGCGAAGAAAACAGTAAAACAAGTAGATTGTATGCTATGTAAAGAATAGGACCGGGGTCCACAGTTCACTAGAGGTGTCTCTCCCATAAGATAAAAGCATGTTGGGTGAACAAATTACAGTCGGGCAATTGACAAATAGAGAAAGGCATAACAATGCATATACATGACATGGTAAATATAGTGAGATTTAATCCGGGCATTACGACAAAGAACATAGACCGCCATCCAACTGCATCTATGCCTAAAAAGTCCACCTTCAGGTTATCGTCCGAACCCCCTCCAGTATTAAGTTGCAAAGCAACAGACAATTGCATTAAGTATGGTGCGTAATGTAATCAACAACTACATCCTTAGACATAGCATCAATGTTTTATCCCTAGTGGCAACAGCACATCACAACCTTAGAACCTTCTGTCACGATCCCAGTGTCAATGAAGGCATGAACCCACTATCGAGCATAAATACCCCTCTTGGAGTTAAGAGCAAAAACTTGGCCAGAGCCTCTACTAATAACGGAGAGCATGCAAGATCATAAACAACACATAAACAATAGATTGATAATCACCATAATCATAGTACTCTCTATCCATCGGATCCCGACAAACACAACATATAGTATTACATATAGATGATCTTGATCATGTTAGGCAGCTCACAAGATCCAACAATGAAGCACAACAAGGAGAAGACGACCATCTAGCTACTGCTATGGACCCATGGTCCAGGGGTGAACTACTCACTCATCACTCCGGAGGCGATCATGGCGATGAAGAGTCCTCCGGAGATGAATCCCCCTCCCAGGGTGCCGGAGGCGATCTCCTAATCCCCGAGATGGGATTCGCGGCGGCGTCTCTGTAAGGTTTTCCGTATCGTGGCTCTCGTACCGGGGGTTTCGCGACGGGAGCTTTAAGTAGGCGGAAGGTCAACGCGAGGGCCACACGAGGGCCCAGGGGGCAGGGCCGCGCGCCAAGCCCTAGGCCGCGCCGGCCACCCCCCTGCTGCCTCGTGGCCCCACTTCGTTAGGTCTTCGGTCTTGGAAGCTTCGTGCAAAAATAGGACCCTGGGCGAAAGTTTCGTCCAATTCCGAGAATATTTCTTACTAGGATTTCTGAAACCAAAAACAGCAGAACAAAGAATCGGCTTCTTCGGCATCTTGTTAATAGGTTAGTTCCAAAAATGCATAAATATGACATATAATGTGCATAAAACATGTAGGTATCATCAATAAAGTAGCATGGAACATAAGAAATTATCGATACGTTGGAGACGTATCAGCATCCCCAAGTTTTGCTCGTCCCGAGCAGGTAAAACGATAACAAAGATAATTTCTGAAGTGACATGCCATCATAATCTTGATCATACTATTTGTAAACATATGTAATGAATGCAGCGATCAAAGCAAAGGTAATGACATGAGTAAACAACTGAATCATATAGCAAAGACTTTTCATGAATAGTACTTCAAGACAAGCATCAATAAGTCTTGCATAAGAGTTAACTCGTAAAGCAATAAATCAAAGTAAAGGTGTTGAAGCAACACATAAGAAGATTAAGTTTCAGCGGTTGCTTTCAACTTGTAACATGTATATCTCATGGATATTGTCAACATAAAGTAATATAACAAGTGCAATATGCAAGTATGTAGGAATCAATGCACAGTTCACACAAGTGTTTGCTTCTTAAGGTGGAAGGAGATAGGTAAACTGACTCAACAATAAAAGTAGAAGAAAGGTCCTTCAAAGAGGAAAGCATCGATTGCTGTATTTGTGCTAGAGCTTTTATTTTGAAAACATGAAACAATTTTGTCAACGGTAGTAATAAAGCATATGAGTTATGTAAATTATATCTTACAAGTTGCAAGTCTCACGCATAGTATACTAATAGTGCCCGCACCTCGTCCTACTTAACTTGGACTACCGGGTCTTCGCATGCCATGTTTCAACCAAGTGTCACAAAGGGGTACCTCCATGCCGCCTGTACAAAGGTCTAAGGAGAATGCTCGCATTTCGGATTTCTCGCTTTTGATTATTCTCAACTTAGACATCCATACCGGACAACATGGACAACAGATAATGGACTCCTCTTAAATGCATAAGCATGTAGCAAAGTTATTATTCTCATATGAGATTGAGGATATATGTCCAAAACTGAAACTTCCACCATGGTTCATGGCTTTAGTTAGCGGCCCAATGTTCTTCTCTAACAATTTTTGCATGCTCCAACCACTAAAATGATAGACCTTCAGACAAGACGGACATGCATAGCAACTCACATGATATTCAACAATAGTTGATGGCGTTCCCCAGAAACATGGTTATCGCACAACAAGCAACTTAATAAAATATAAAGTGCATAAGTACATATTCAATACTACGATAGTTTTTAAGGCTATTTTGTCCCATGAGCTATATATTGCAAAGGCGAATGATGGAATTTTAAAGGTAGCACTCAAGCAATTTACTTTGGAATGGCGGAGAAATACCATGTAGTAGGTAGGTATGGTGGACACAAATGGCATAGTGGTTGGCTCAAGGATTTTGGATGCATGAGAAGTATTCCCTCTCGATACAAGGTTTAGGCTAGCAAGGTTATTTGAAGCAAACTCAAGGATGAACAAGTGCAGCAAGACTCACATAAAAGACATATTGTAAACATTATAAGACTCTACACTGTCTTCCTTGTTGTTCAAAACTCAATACTAGATATTATCTAGACCTTAGAGAAACCAAATATGCAAATCAAATTTTAGCAAGCTCTATGTATTTCTTCATTAATGGGTGCAAAGCATATGATGCAAGAGCTTAAACATGAGCACAACAATTGCCAAATATCACATTATCCAAGACATTTTTAGAATTACTACATGTAGCATTTTCCAATTCCAACCATATAACAAATTAACGAAGAAGAAACTTCGCCTTGAACATTATGAGTAAAGCCTAAGGACACATGTGTCCATATGCAACAGCGGAGCGTGTCTCTCTCCCACAAAGTGAATGCTAGGATCCATCTTATTCAAACAAAAACAAAAACGAAAACAAACCGACGCTCCAAGTAAAGAACACCAGATGTGACTGAATAAAAATATAGTTTCAGGGGAGGAACCTGATGATGTTGTCGATGAAGAAGGGGATGCCTTGGGCATCCCCAAGCTTAGACGCTTGAGTCTTCTTAAAATATGCAGGGATGAACCACGGGGGCATCCCCAAGCTTAGAGCTTTCACTCCTCTTGATCTTAGTATATCATTCTCCTCTCTTGACCCTTGAAAACTTCCTTCACACCAAACTTCAAGCAAACTCATTAGAGGGTTAGTGCATCATTAATAATTCACACATTCAGAGGTGACACAATCATTATTTTCACTTCTGGACATTGCATAATGCTACTGGACATTAATGGATCAAAGAAATAAATCCAACATAGCAAAAGAGGCAATGCGAAATAAAAGGCAGAATCTGTCAAAAACAGAACAGTCCGTAAAGACGAATTTATAAATGGCACCAGACTTGCTCAAATGGAAAAACTCAAAACTAATGAAAGTTGCGTACATATCTGAGGATCACGCTCGTAAATTGGCAGATTTTTTCGAATTTTCTACAGAGAATTATGCCCAGATTCGTGACAGACAGCAATGCTGTTTCTGTGCAGCGATCCCAAATATAACATCAACTTTGACATAGAAACTTTACTTGGCACAAAAACATGATAAGGAGAGGTTGCTACAGTAGTAAACAACTTCCAAGACTCAATAAAACAAAAAATTGCTGTAGGTAAAAACATGGGTTGTCTCCCATAAGCGCTTTTCTTTAACGCCTTTCAGCTAGGCGCAGAAAGTGCAAATCAAGTAACATCGAGAGTAGAAGCATCAACATCATAGCTTGTTCTAATAATAGAATCAAAAGGCAACTTCATTCTCTTTCTAGGGAAGTGTTCCATACCTTTCTTGAGAGGAAATTGATATTTAATATTACCTTCCCTCATATCAATAACAGCACCAACAGTTCGAAGAAAAGGTCTTCCCAACACAATAGGACAAGATGCATTGCATTCGATATCCAAGACAACAAAATCAACGGGGACAAGGTTATTGTTAACCGTAATATGCACATTATCAATCCTCCCCAAAGGTTTCTTTTTAACATTATCGGCAAGATTAACATCCAAATAACAATTCTTCAATGGTGGCAAGTCAAGCATATCATAAATCTTTTTAGGCATAACAGAAATACTTGCACCAAGATCACATAAGGCATTACATTCAAAGTCATTGAATTTCATTTTAATGATGGGCTCCCAACCATCTTCTAACTTTCTAGGAATAGAAGTTTCAAGTTTTAGTTTCTCTTCTCTAGCTTTTATGAGAGCATTTGTAATATGTTTTGTAAAGGCTAAATTTATAGCACTAGCATTAGGACTTTTAGCAAGTTTTTGCAAGAACTTTATAACTTCAGAGATGTGGCAATCATCAAAATCTAAATCATTATGAGCTACAGCAATGGGATCATTATTCCCAAGGTTGGAAAAAATTTCAGCAGTTTTATCACAAGCAGTTTCAGCAATTTCAGGCAGTTTTGTACGCTTTGCACTAGGAGTAGAAACATTGCCAACACCAATTATTTTACCATTGATAGTAGGAGGTGCAGCAACATGTGAAGAATTAGCATTACTAGTGGTGGTAATAGTCCAAACTTTAGCTACATTATTCTCTTTAGCTAGTTTTTCATTTTCTTCTCTATCCCACCTAGCACGCAACTCAGCCATTAATCTTATATTCTCATTAATTCTAACTTGGATGGCATTTGCTGTAGTAGTAATCTTATTATCAAGATCATTATTAGGCATAACTTTCAACTTTAAAAGATTAACATCAGAGGCAAGTCTATCAACTCTAGAAGCAATAGTATCAATTTTATCAAGCTTTTCCTCAACAGATTTGTTAAAAGCAGTTTGTGTACTAATAAATTCTTTAAGCATGGCTTCAAGACCAGAGGGTACATTCCTATTATTGTTGTAAGAATTCCCATAAGAATTACCATAACCATTACCATTAGCAGAAGGATATGGCCTATAGTTATTACCAGAGTTGTTCCTATAAGCATTGTTGTTGAAATTATTATTTTTAATGAAATTCACATCAACATTTTCTTCTTGAGCAACCAATGAAGCTAAAGGAACATTATTTGGATCAACATTAGATCTACCATTCACAAGCATAGACATAATCACATCAATCTTATCACTCAAGGAAGAGGTTTCCTCAACAGAATTTACCTTCTTACCTTGTGGAGCTCTTTCCGTGTGCCATTCAGAGTAATTTATCATCATATCATCAAGAAGTTTTGTAGCCGCCCCCAATGTGATGGACATAAAGGTACCTCCAGCAGCTGAATCCAATAAATTCCGCGAAGAAAAATTTAGTCCTGCATAGAAGGTTTGGATGATCATCCAAGTAGTCAGTCCATGGGTTGGGCAATTCTTTACCAAAGTTTTCATTCTCTCCCATGCTTGAGCAACATGTTCAGTATCAAATTGTTTAAAATTCATTATGCTACTTCTCAAAGAAATAATTTTAGCGGGAGGATAATATCTACCAATAAAAGCATCCTTGCATTTAGTCCATGAATCAATACTATTCTTAGGCAAAGATAGCAACCAATCTTTAGCTCTTCCTCTTAATGAGAAAGGAAACACTTTCAATTTAATAATATCACCATCTACATCTTTATACTTTTGCATTTCACAAAGTTCAACAAAATTATTGAGATGGGCAGCAGCATCATCAGAACTAGCACCAGAAAATTGTTCTCTCATGACTAGATTTAGTAAAGCAGGTTTAATTTCAAAGAATTCTGCTGTAGTAGCAGGTGGAGCAATAGGTGTGCATAGGAAATCATTATTATTTGCATTTGTGAAGTCACACAACTTAGTATTTTCAGGGTTGGCCATTTTAGCAACAGTAAATAAAGCAAACTAGATAAAGTAAATGCGAGTAACTAATTTTTTTGTGTTTTTGATATAGCAAACAAGATAGCAAATAAAGTAAAACTAGCAACTAATTTTTTTGTGTTTTGATTTAGTGCAGCAAACAAAGTAGTAAATAAAATAAAGCAAGACAAAAACAAAGTAAAGAGATTGAGAAGTGGAGACTCCCCTTGCAGCGTGTCTTGATCTCCCCGGCAACGGCGCCAGAAAAAGAGATGCGTGGAGGCAATCAGTCTTTTCTTCCCCGGCAACGGCGCCAGAAAAGAGCTTGATGGCGTGTAACTCACACGTTCGTTGGGAACCCCAAGAGGAAGGTATGATGCGCACAGTAGCAAGTTCAGAAAGAAACCAAGGTTTAATCGAACCAGTAGGAGCCAAGAAGCACGTTGAAGGTTGATGGTCGCGAAATGTGATGCGGCGCAACACCAGGGATTCCGGCGCCAACTAGGAACCTGCACAACACAACCAAAGTACTTTGCCCCAACGAAACAGTGAGGTTGTCAATCTCACCGGCTTGCTGTAACAAAGGATTAAACGTATCGAGTGGAAGATGTTTGCAAGAAAACAGTAAAACAAGTAGATTGTATGCTATGTAAAGAATAGGACCGGGGTCCACAGTTCACTAGAGGTGTCTCTCCCATAAGATAAAAGCATGTTGGGTGAACAAATTACAGTCGGGCAATTGACAAATAGAGAAAGGCATAACAATGCATATACATGACATGGTAAATATAGTGAGATTTAATCCGGGCATTACGACAAAGAACATAGACCGCCATCCAACTGCATCTATGCCTAAAAAGTCCACCTTCAGGTTATCGTCCGAACCCCTCCAGTATTAAGTTGCAAAGCAACAGACAATTGCATTAAGTATGGTGCGTAATGTAATCAACAACTACATCCTTAGACATAGCATCAATGTTTTATCCCTAGTGGCAACAGCACATCACAACCTTAGAACCTTTCTGTCACGATCCCAGGTGTCAATGAAGGCATGAACCCACTATCGAGCATAAATACCCCTCTTGGAGTTAAGAGCAAAAACTTGGCCAGAGCCTCTACTAATAACGGAGAGCATGCAAGATCATAAACAACACATAAACAATAGATTGATAATCACCATAGTCATAGTACTCTCTATCCATCGGATCCCGACAAACACAACATATAGTATTACATATAGATGATCTTGATCATGTTAGGCAGCTCACAAGATCCAACAATGAAGCACAACAAGGAGAAGACGACCATCTAGCTACTGCTATGGACCCATGGTCCAGGGGTGAACTACTCACTCATCACTCCGAGGCGATCATGGCGATGAAGAGTCCTCCGGAGATGAATCCCCTCTCCGGCAGGGTGCCGGAGGCGATCTCCTGAATCCCCCGAGATGGGATTCGCGGCGGCGGCGTCTCGTAAGGTTTTCCGTATCGTGGCTCTCGGTACGGGGGTTTCGCGACGGAGCTTTAAGTAGGCGGAAGGTCAACGCGAGGGGCCACACGAGGGGCCCAGGGGGCAGGGCCGCGGCCAAGCCAGGCCGCGCCGGCCACCCCCGGCTGCCTCGTGGCCCCACTTCGTTAGGTCTTCGGTCTTCTGGAAGCTTCGTGCAAAAATAGGACCCTGGGCGAAAGTTTCGTCCAATTCCGAGAATATTTCTTTACTAGGATTTCGAAACCAAAAACAGAAAACAGCAACTGGCTCTTCGCATCTTGTTAATAGGTTAGTTCCAGAAAATGCATAAATATGACATATAATGTGCATAAAACATGTAGGTATCATCAATAAAGTAGCATGGAACATAAGAAATTATCGATACGTTGGAGACGTATCAATGGGCTCAGCAGTTTTAATGATGCACTCGCAAGAAATAAGAGTTGAAGCAAAAGAGATCATTAAGAGGCAAATTCAAAACACATTTAAGTCTAACATGCTTCCTATGCATAGGAATCTTGTAAATAAACAAGTTCATGAAGAGTATAGTGGCAAGCATAGGAAGACAAAACAAGTGTAGCTTCAAAAATTTCAGCACATAGAGAGGTGTTTTAGTAACATGAAAATTTTTACAACCATATTTTCCTCTCTCATAATAACTTTCAGTAGCATCATGAGCAAACTCAACAATATAACTATCACTTAAAGCATTCTTATCATGAGTCTCATGCATAAAATAATTACTACTCCCAACATAAGCATAGTCATTCTTATTAATTGTAGTGGGAGCAAATTCAACAAAGTAGCTATCAAATATAGGAGGCATAGTATCATCAAAGTAAATTTTCTCCTCAATGCTTGGGGGACTAAAAATATCATGCTCATCAAAGCCAGCTTCCCCAAGCTTAGAATTTTCCATAGCATTAGCAACAATAGTGTTCAAAGCATTCATATTAATATGTTCCATGGGTTTTTTAATTTTCGCATCAAACCATCCATGTCTTAAATCAGGAAATAGAATAAAAAGATCATTGTTGTCCATTATGCCTAACTAGTGTAAACAAGAAACCAAATGTCGCAATTGCAGAGTCTAAAGGAAATAGCTTCGAGTACACACACAATGGCGCCAGAAAAGTACTGTTACCTGGAACCGAAGTATGAGTGCCTTTTACCTTTCCTCCCCGGCAACGGCGCCAGAAAAGTGCTTGATGTCTACGGGTGCTTCTATTCTTGTAGACAGTGTTGGGCCTCCAAGAGCAGAGGTTTGTAGAACAGCAGCAAGTTTCCCTTAAGTGGATTACCCAAGGTTTATCGAACTCAGGGAGGAAGAGGTCAAAGATATCCCTCTCATGCAACCCTGCAACCACAAAGCAAGAAGTCTCTTGTGTCCCCAACACACCTAATAGGTGCACTAGTTCGGCGAAGAGATAGTGAAATACAAGTGGTATGAATGAATATGAGCAGTAGTACGGCGCCAGAAAAGTGCTTGCTGGCGTGCAGTTGATGGTAGTAATATTGTAGGAAGTAAACAAGCAGTAGTAACGCAGCAGTAGTAACGCAGTAAAACAGTAAACAAGCAGCGATAGCAGTATTTAGGAACAAGGCCTAGGGATTAGACTTTCACTAGTGGACACTCTCAACATTGATCACATAACGAATAGATAAATGCATACTCTACACTCTCTTGTTGGATGATGAACACATTGCGTAGGATTACACGAACCCTCAATGCCGGAGTTAACAAGCTCCACAATTAAATGTTCATATTTAAATAACCTTAGAGTGCATGAAAGATCGACACGACTAAACCAAGTACTAACATAGCATGCACACTGTCACCTTCATGCTTATGTAGGAGGAATAATACACATCAATACTATCATAGCAATAGTTAACTTCGCAATCTACAAGAGATCATGATCATAGCATAAACCAAGTACTAACACGGATGCACACACTGTCACCATTACATCGTGCAGGAGGAATAAAACTACTTTAATAACATTGCTAGAGTAGCACATAGATAAATTGTGATACAAAACACATTGCAATCATAAAGAGATATAAATAAGCACTTCACTATGCCATTCATAACAGTGAATAAGTATTCTGTGAAATATAGCCTAAGAGACCCACACGGTGCACACACTGTCACCTTTACACACGTGGGACAAGGAGTCTCCGGAGATCACATAAGTAAAACTCACTTGACTAGCATAATGACATCTAGATTACAAGCATCATCATATGAATCTCAATCATGTAAGGCAGCTCATGAGATTATTGTATTGAAGTACATAGGAGAGAGATGAACCACATAGCTACCGGTACAGCCCCGAGCCTTGATGGAGAACTACTCCCTCCTCATGGGAGCAGCGGTGATGAAGATGGCGGTGGAGATGGCAGCGGTGTCGATGGAGAAGCCTTCCGGGGGCACTTCCCCGTCCGGCGGCGTGCCGGAACAGAGACTCCTGTCCCCCAGATCTTGGCTTCGCGATGGCGGCGGCTCTGGAACTTTTCTCGTACCGTGGCTTCTTCCGTAAGGGTTTTCGACGCAGGGGCTTTATATAGGCGAAAGGGCAGCCTCGGAGGGCTGGGGCCACCACACCATAGGCGGCCAGGCCGGCCGCGCCACCCTATCATCCGAGGCCCACAGGCCCTCCTCTGGCGGCTCTCGGGTGTTCGGATGCTTCGGGCAAAATAGGAACCTGGGCGTTGATTTCGTCCAATTCCGAGAATATTTCGTTACTAGGATTTCTGAAACCAAAAACAGCAGAAAACAGGAACCGGCACTTCGGCATCTTGTTAATAGGTTAGTTCCAGAAAATGCACAAATATGACATAAAGTGTGCATAAAACATGTAGGTATCATCAATAAAGTAGCATGGAACATAAGAAATTATCGATACGTTGGAGACGTATCACAGCCCTCGCCTACAAGAGCAACTCAGATCCCCAAAACGCTGCTCGTACAGATCCAACTTCCAGCCACACAACTCTCAGATCCCAATCGCGCAGACTCCCTCGCGACAAATCCAATGGCGGAATCGTTCCACGCCAACACTGAGGTCTCTGGTTTGAAGGTAATCCCCAACCGTTCTTCACCATCCGAGCAAATTGCTGGAATTAATCAACAAACACCTGAATTAATGTCTCATTGCGTCATTAATTTTTTAGGTATCAGATATCCTGCTGTCGCATCCCTCTCTTCCGAATTCTCTTTGTCTTGGCCCTTGCTCCACCGAGAGTCCTGCTCATCTGATTTCATGCGAGGCCAATAGGATTCCCTTCGTGAACCAGAACTTAGATCCTCTCTTGGGCCGATTGCTTAGAGCCTGGCCTAATCCTCCTGAGGATTGGGTTTCATGGTATAATAGGGTAGCCAAGACCCACCAATCCACCTGGGAAACTACTGGAATAGCCGATGCCTTAGCACTATCACTGTCTCCTCTTGAAAAACATGAAAACCTTTTGAAAACCATCGGCTACTTTTGGTCTGATGCTTTGAATTGTTTCATGTTTGGCCACGGCCCCATGACCCCAACCCTACTAGACGTGGCCATGATCACCGGCCTAGATATCGCATCCCCAAGTCCCTCTGCCTTTATGCTGCCAAAGGTCCCTTTCCAGCTTTCTTCCAAAAAAGACTGCACAAACTGGGGTGCTTATCTTCGACGCCACATGAAAACCAAAGGCCCTGTAACAGAGAAAGAACACACGGCCTTCTTAAACTTCTGGTTGGAGCACTTCATATTCTGCGGCCCTTCCCTTGCTCCTACCAAGAATTATCTTTCCTTGGCCTATGAACTTGCCAAAGGCACCAAACTTGGCATTGGCAAACTGTTCCTTGGAGAGGTCTATCGATATCTCCAGCTGATGTCTGTCAAACTGTTTTCCCAAAAAACAGTCAAAACAGGAGGTCCTTGGTGGTTTATTCAGTTATGGGCCCAGCTATACTTCCAGAGCCACATCCCAAACTTCCCTCGTCTGGCCACTCGCACCTTTCCAGATGCCACTGGGAAGCAAATCCGATGCACTAGCTACGGCCAAGCCTTGTACAGCCTCCCAGGCAGTAAGCTGATCCCCCAAGAAACCTCAAAATGGTTCAGCATCTTCTTCCAAGGTTTGGACAATCCTCTCTTCTTTCCTTACACGGAGGAGCATTTCGAAAATCCAGTCTCCTTTAGGCTAGACAGCTTTGCCGATGACACCAGCACTCGGCAATTATACTCCATCATGATTCGTCCCTGTTTTCTTCCGGTGGGCATGAGCACCTCCAACAGGATCATCAAACCTGGTTATGAGTCCTATCAGCCGGTCGTAGCAGCCCGACAATTTGGTCTTGGGCAAGTGTCTCCCCACTTCTTTCTCCATTTCTTAACAGAAAGCAGGGCCGACTTGCCCGATGTCCTTACTAGTCAGAGGTGTTACTCCTTCTTCGATGCTCTAGTCATCCCAATTCCTCACAACCTCTCTTTCACTTCATCAACGGATGATTTCGAGGCCTGGTGGGCAATGTGGAAGACTCATGCCTTCCGAAGAGCTCTAGGACCATTGCTGAAACAACTTGATGCTGAATATGATATCCCTGCAGAACAGTACCACGCTCATAATTTTGCCTTGAAGTAGCTTACTGCAGTATCCTTCTTTTTACAACCCTGCTCCGTTTTCTTGCAGCAACAAGATGGTCCAGAGCCTGTACATGAGATGGCTCCTCTTTCACACTCCACCCACCAGCTCCGGTGGTCCTCTTCTGCAAAAACTCACCATCCTTGAAGAAGGTCGTGATGCAGAACCAGCCGATTTCACCAAAATCGGCTCCCAAGAGCGGAGCATCTTCTAGGCCAGCTGCCCCCCGGGCTTCAGTGAGGACAGCAGTGAGGAAAGTAGCTTCCAGGAAGACCTTGAGGCGCCAAACCTCCTTTCCAGCCCAAGAAATTCTGCACGTAAGCTAATCCACGCCTTGGCTGGTTTCATTCATTCTTCTAGGCTTTTGTAATATGTTCGTATTTCTTTCACAGACCTCTACTGAAGAAATCTCCAGCGAGGATACACAGTCCAGCCAAGAGGACTCAAGTTCAGGCACCTCCGGGGAGAACACCCACTACAAGAAAAGTTGCCATGGCCGACGAAGTTGAAGTTGCGCCGTGGTTGCTGGTGTACCATGGCCGACGATTTTGGTCCTCCGTGGTGCATGTCAAAACTTTTTTTTTTTTTGAGGCCACCTAGCCCGACGAAAGCGGCCAAAACGTGGCGTATGGTGGCCCGGGACGTGGTGCATCTCGAAATCTCGGGTTCGCCGGCCGAGTCAACGCAAATCCGCACCGCCGAGGGATGTAGGGCCCAGATGGCAGCCTCTCTGGCATTGTTTTTTTCTAGATCGCGCCATCTCGTTCAACGTTCTCCGATCGAGCCGTTTACGATGCAGGATCATGGGTCCCGCATGTCATCCTCTATGAACCAAAATTCTTTCTATTCTTGGATTTTTTTGACCCCCTGATTTCTGGCTACTTCCTTTTCTTTTGATCCCTTGCCGCCTTGGAAACGTTGAGACCGCTGCTTAAAATGGGACCCGCATGTCATCCTCTATGTGCAATCAACTTTCTTTTCTTGGAGTTTTTTTGGCACCTCAAATTTGGTCACTTGCCTTTTTCTTTCGATCCCTGCCGCCTCAAACGGTGATACCGCTGCTGAATGGGACCCGCATGTCATCCTCTATGTACTATAAAACTTTCTTTTCTTGAATTATTTTTGGCACCTCATATTTGGTCACTTACCTTTTTCTTTCGATCCCCCCGCCTCTCAAACGGTGATACCGCTGCTGCTAAATGGGACCCGCATTTCATCCTCTATGTACTATAAAACTTTCTTTTCTTGGATTTTTTTTGGCACCTCATATTTGGTCACTTGACTTTTTCTTTCGATCACCTGCGCCTCTCAAACGATACCGCTGCTGCTAAATGGGACCCGCATGTCATCCTCTATGTACTATAAAACTTTCTTTTCTTGGATTTTTTTTGGCACCTCATATTTGGTCACTTGACTTTTTCTTTCGATCACCTGCTGCCTCTCAAACAGTGATACCGCTGCGCTAAATGGGACCCGCATGTCATCCTCTATGTACTATAAAACTTTCTTTTCTTGGATTTTTTGGCACCTCATATTTGGTCACTTGACTTTTTCTTTCGATCCCCTGCTGCCTCTCAAACAGTGATACCGCTGCGCTAAATGGGACCCGCATGTCATCCTCTATGTACTATAAAACTTTCTTTTCTTGAATTATTTTTGGCTCCTATTTTTTCACTTGCCTTTTTCTTTCGATCTCATGCCACGTTTGAAACGTTGAGGAACCTGCTGCCTCATGGGACCCGCATGTCATCCTCTATGTACTATAAAAGTTCATTTTCTTGGTTTTTTTCACCCTCTGATTTTTGGCAATTTCTTTTTTCTTTCGATCCCCGTCGCCTCTCAAACGGTGATACCGCTGCGCTAAATGGGACCCGCATGTCATCCTCTATGTACTATAAAACTTTCTTTTCTTGAATTATTTTGGCTCATATTTTTTCACTTGCCTTTTCTCTTTCGATCTCATGCCACGTTTGAAACGTTGAAGAACCTGCAGGCTCATGGGACCCGCATGTCATCCTCTATGTACTATAAAAGTTCATTTTCTTGGTTTTTTCACCCTCCGATTTTTGGCAATTTCTTTTTTCTTTTGATCCCCGCCGCCTCTCAAACGGTGATACCGCCGCTAAATGGGACCCGCATGTCATCCTCTATGTACTATAAAACTTTCTTTTCTTGAATTATTTTTGGCTCCTCATATTTGGTCACTTGCCTTTTTCTTTCGATCTCATGCCACGTTTGAAACGTTGAGGAACCTGCTGGGCTCATGGGACCCGCATGTCATCCTCTATGAGCAATCAACTTTCTTTTCTTGGAGTTTTTTTGGCACCTCATATTTGGGCACTTGCCTTTTCTTTCGATCTCATGCCACGTTTGAAACGTTGAGGAACCTGCTGGCTCATGGGACCCGCATGTCATCCTCTATGTGCTATAAAAGTTTCCTTTGTTGGATTTTTTTTCACCCTCTGATTTTTGGCTTGCCTTTTTCTTTTGATCCCCTGCCCCCTTTGAAACGTTGAGTAAGCTGTTGGCTCAAGGGACCCGCATGTCATCCTCTATGTCCATCAACTTTCTTTTCTTGGATTTTTTTCACCCCCTAATTACTAGCTACTTTCTTTTTCTTTTGATCTCAAGCCGCATTACAAACATTGAGACCGCTGCTGCAAAATGGGACCCACATGTCATCCTCTATGTACAATAAAGTTTCTTTTCTTGGATTATCTTTTGCTCCTGATATTTTGTCACTTGCCTTTTTCTTTCGATCTCATGCCGCCTTTGAAACGTTGAGTAAGCTGCTGGCTCATGGGTCCCGCATGTCATCCTCTACGAACAATAAAAGTTTTCTTGGAGTTATTTTTGACCCCTAATTTCTGGCTATTTGCCTTTTTCTTTGGATCTCCTACCCCTTTGAAACGATGAGGACGCTGTTGGCAGGTCGGTCCCACAAGTCATCCTCTATGAACAATAAAAGTTTCCTTTGATGGATTTTTTTGAACCCCTAATTAATTTCTGGATATTTCCTTTTTTTTTCTTTGATCCCCTGCCGCCTTGGAATCGTTGAGGATGCTGCTGCCTCATGGGTCCCGCATGTCATCCTCTCAGAACGGTAAATGTTTCTTTTCTTGGATATTGTTTACCAAATGATTTTTGGCTTATTTTTTCTTTCGATATCCTGCCGCCTTTAAAACGTTGAGGACGCTGCTGGCTCACGGGTCCCACATGTCAGCCTCTATGAACAATAAACGCTGAGGACGCTGCTGCCCGCATGGGTCCCGCATGTCATCCTCTCAGAACGAAAATGTTTCTTTTCTTGGATTTTTTACCAACAGATTTTTGGTTTATTTTTTCTTTCCATCCCCTGCCGCCTTTAAAACGACGCTGCTCATGGGTCCCCGATGTCAGCCTCCCCGTACAAGAAACATGTGATATCTTGATTATTTTGCAGACAATAAACAGTGTATTGCGCTCTGAGCTATTTCAACGGATAAATTAAATCTTTATTTTTACATAAACAAATTTATATGCTGAATCTCCTTGTTTTTTGTTTTTGCGAAGCATAGGACTTTCCTGTTTTTTTTAGAAAAATCCGAACTATCCTGCATTGGAGTGGGCTGAAATTGTACGAGTCAAAAGGCCCAGCAGGATAGTTCGAATGCCCAGATGTCCACATGCAGCCCAATTGAAATCGTTCTTTTTTGGGATTTTTTTCACCCCCTGATTTCTGGCTACTTCATTTTTCTTTTGGTCCTGTGCCGCCTTGGAAACGTTGAGACCGCTGCTGCAAAATGGGACCCGCATGTCATCCTCTATGTACAAAAAAATTTCTTTTCTTAGATTATTTTTGGCTCCTGATATTTGGTCACTTGCCTTTTTCTTTCGATCCCGTGCAGCCTCTCAAACGGTGATACCGCTGCTGCTAAATGGGACCCGCATGCCATCCTCTATGTACAATCAAGTTTCTTTTCTTGAATTATTTTTGGCCCGATATTTGGTCACTTGCCTTTTTCTTTCGATCTCATGCCACGTTTGAAACGTTGAAAAACCTGCTGGCTCATGGGACCCGCATGTCATCCTCTATGTACTATAAAAGTTCATTTTCTTGGTTTTTTTTCACCCTCTGATTTTCGGCTATTTCCTTTTTCTTTTGATCCCCTGCCTTTGAAACGTTGAGGACTCTGCTGGCTCATCGATAAAACTTTCCTTTATTGGAGTTTTTTTACCCCCTGATTTCTGGCTACTTTCTTTTTCTTTTGATCTCAAGCCGCATTTGAAACGTTGAGACCGCTGCTGCTAAATGGGACCCGCATGTCATCCTCTATGTACAATAAAGTTTTCTTTTCTTGGATTATCTTTGTCTCCTGATATTTGTCACTTGCCTTTTTCTTTCGATCTCATGCCGCCTTTGAAACGTTGAGTAAGTGCGGCCCATGGGTCCCATGTCATCCTCTACGAACAATAAAAGTTTCCTTTCTTGGAGTTATTTTTGAACCCTAATTTCTGGCTACTTCCTCTTTCTTTTGATCCCGTGCCGCCTTGGAAACGTTGAGACCGCTGCTGCTAAATGGGTCCCGCATGTCATCATCTATGTACAATAAAATTTCTTTCTTCGATTATTTTCGGGTCCTGATATTTGGTCACTTGCCTTTTCTTTCGATCTCATGCCGCCTTTGAAACGTTGAGGAAGCTGCTGGAGCATGGGTCCCGTATGTCATCCTCTATGAACAATAAAAGTTTCCTTTCTTGGAGTTATTTTTTACCCCTAATTTCTGGCTACTTCCTTTTTCTTTTGATCCCCTGCCGCCTTTGAAACGTTGAAGACTTTGCTGGCTCATGGGTCCCACATGTCAGCCTCTATGAACAATAAACACTTCCTTTCTTGGAGTTATTTTGTACCCCTAATTTCTGGCTATTTGCCTTTTTTCTTTCGATCCCCAGCCGCCTTCTAAACGTAGAGGACGCTGCTGGCTCGTGGGTCCCAGATGTCAGCCTCATGGACAATAAACCTCTCCTTTGTTGGATTTATTCTTCACCCTCTGATTTTGGCTATTTCCTTTTTCTTTTGATCCACTGCCGCCTTGGAAACATTGAGTAAGCTGCTGACACATGGGGCCCGCATGTCATCCTCTATGTACAATCAACTTGCAAGATCTTCGAGCGAAAGAGCTTGTATTAGTGGGACCCATATGTCAACCTCTATGTACAATAAAAGTTTCCTTTCTTGGATTATTTTTGCTCCTGATATTCGGTCACTTTCCTTTTTCTTTCGATCTCAAGCCGCCTCTGAAACGTTGAGTAAGGTGCTGGCTCATGGGACCCACATGTCATCCTCTATGTACAATAAAGTTTCTTTCTTGGATTTTTTTACCCCTGATTTTTGGTCACTTGCCTTGACGCTGCTGGCTCATGGGTCCCACATGTCAGCATCTATGAACAATAAACCTTTCCTTTGTTGGATTTATTGTTTACCCCTAATTTCTGGCTATTTGCCTTTTTCTTTTGATCCCCACCGGCCTTTGAAAACGTTGAGGAACCTGCTGGCTCATGGGACCCGCATGTCATCCTCTATGTACTATAAAATTTCTTTTCTTGGTTTTTTTTCACCTCTGATTTTTGGCTATTTCCTTTTTCTTTTGATCCCCTGCCGCCTTGGAAACGTTGAGTAAGCTGCTGACTCATGGGACCCGCATGTCATCCTCTATGTACAATCAACTTTCTTTTTTTGGAGTTTTTTTACCCCCTAATTTCTGGCTACTTTCTTTTTCTTTTGATCTCAAACCGCATTTGAAACGCTGAAACCGCTGCTGCAAAATGGGACCCGCATGTCATCCTCTATGTACAATAAGTTTCATTTCTTGGATTATTTTTGGCACCTGATATTTGGTCACTTGCATTTTTCTTCCGATCTCATGCCGCCTTTGAAACGTTGAGTAAGCTGCTGGCTCATGGGTCCCGCATGTCATCCTCTACAAACAATAAAAGTTTCATTTCTTGGAGTTATTTTTGACCCCTAATTTCTGGCTACTTCCTTTTTTCTTTTGATCCACTGCCGCCTTTGAAACGGTGCGGATTCTGCAGACTAATACAAGCTTTTTCTCTCCAAGATCTTGCAAGTTGATAGATTAAATCATGGAATTATTAGGATATGTTTTAAATTTCAAATCCACTTTATGAATTATTAAAAATACCGTTATCCATGTGGGTATGGAGCGAACAAGGATTTTCATATTGGGCATGAGCAGTTTCAAAAATTGGAACCCAATAATTCAAAATAACTAAAAACAACTTTTATGTAGAATCTCCGCGTTTTTTTCTTTTGCCATTCATAGGATCTGTGTTTCATTAGAAAAGGGCCGAAATTGCATGAGCAGAAAGGCCCATTTGTAGTTATTGGGCTTCGACGGCCGGAGCAAGTAGGCCGAGAGCAATTACCATGTAGATGGCCGTTGGCAACCCAAAGTGAAATATTGGGCCCAACAGGGGAAGGCTGAACAGTACTATTTTCTAATTGGAAGGTGGTACATGGCGTAATCCTGCCAAAAAAAAAGATGGACACGGGTTGCTGAAATTTGCCCATCTGCGCCTAATATCGCCGCCGCGGCTCCGCTTCCGCCGCCGCCGCCATGCCTCGTCTCGCGTCGAGCTCGCGGTACTGCCGCGTCTCGGGCACGGGGTACCGCGGCGTCCGCGCGCGCCCCAAAGGTACGTATTACGCGGAGATACGTGACGGCGGCGAGCGCATCGGCCTCGGCACCTACGAGACCGCGCACGAGGCCGCGCGCGCGTACGACGCCGTGGCGTGGCGGCTCGGGCGCCCGCGATCGTCGATGAATTTCCATGACGTGTGGACGCGCCAGCAGGCCGAGGATCTCGCGCCGCCGCCGTACATCGTTAGACAGGAGGAACAGCACCGCCGCCGCGAGACGGAGCGCCGTTTGCGCATCGCCGAGCGGGACGAGCGCGCGGCGCGCGAGTGGGCGGCCCGCTTCCCCGAGGACGTTGCCGCCGAGAACGAGCACTTCCGCAGACGGAGGGCGGAGAAGGCGACGAGGCGGGCAGCGAAGAAGGAGGACCGCGCACGACGGAGGGCGGAGAAGGCGACGAAGCGGGCCTTCATCGAAGCGCAGCTCGCCGGGCCGACCACCATTGGCGAGGACGACCCCCGTTGGATTGACCTCTTCTCGTCGGATCCGGTGTCGGGCACGACACCGGACTCGTCAGATGTCGAGTTTTAGTTTAGTTTTATCGCACTACTTTGTACAAATATGAACTACGGAGTATCTATCAAGCTAATTTTATCCTATTTTATGTCTATTTCTAGTCTTTGTTTGATCTTCTGTTTTACTGCACTCTATTTTTCATTATATTCTGTTTTTGGCGCTGCATTTATAGCGCCTCTGAAAATACGCTGTTTCAGCCCTGCATTTGGCCGCCACAGTTTGCAGCTTCCGGTGAAGCTATTGCCGGCTCCATGCGCAGCATCAGCCATTCAGCCCACAGCGCCAAAATATAGAGCCACTGCTGGAGTTGCTGTAATATGTTTGTCAGCAGGAGCTTACCTAATTAGTTAAAAAAAAGATGTTCAGCGTGGGATTCGAAAAAAAGATCTTCATGTTTTTTTCCTAGCTATCCTAGTTCGGACTTTTCATTGTGTTGGCTAGTGCATGAAGCTTGACACCTGTATTATGTGATCCTGATATGAGGATAAGAACACCTTCAGCTTGCATTGCTAATGGTGTCTACTGCAGCAGTGGCTTACATTCAATGGAGACTGATGCAAGAGAGTTGGTACTGGTGAGCCTGCACTTGACATCATCGTGCCACCTGAAGTAGGTGGTGTATTGGGATTAGACTGATAAGCATAGCACCTTGCAAAGAACAAGATGATGCTAGTGTTGGTTAACGTGATTTTACGCCAAAAGTCATGTATGCTCAACAGGTGCCGTACCTAGTTTGGATATTGTGTTGTTACCCTTTTGTGGTTTGGTGTTTGTCCAACAGAGAAAGCTACTCTTTTCCCGTGTAAGTGCCTGTTTGTTTGGGCTGCAGCTGAACAAGAAGCAGCTAGAGCTGGTAGGATCTGAGAAGCGGCTGGAGCTGGACAGCTGGTGAAATGTAAAATTGCTGTTTGGCAACCTGCTTTTAGGACAGCTGGTGGACATATAGCTGGTGGTGATTGTCTGAAATACCCTGTATGCTGAAGATGATGTATAAGTACTAATTTGATCTAATAATCTGATTATGATTTGTGTGCTAGCTCAAATTATAGGTTTATCACTTTTTAGGTAAAATAATTTTGTAGTTGTTAATAAATGATTATAATCAATTAAACCATACAGAGGTACAAATAATATTTGGTTCCATATTATAGCGAGTTTCAACATTGTATCATCTGCACACTTTGTCAATTGAATCAAGATTCAGTCCTAAATCACTGTAATATAACACAATAATTAATCATCTACACATATACACACATAACAACAAAGATTTAGCCCCTAAATCAAGTTGGGGCGGGCGGCGACCGGGAGGAGAAGTGCAGCAGCGGGCCGCCGCGAGTTGAGGGCGGGCAGAGACGTGGAGGCGGCGGATGCGCGGCGAGCGGCCGAAGAGGCGGGAGAGGCGGGTGGGGCGGCGACGGGGAGAGGAAGGGCAGCGTCCGTCGGGAGGAGAAGTGCGGCGGGGGCGGAGGCGCTGAGGCGGGCGGAGGCGGACATGGACGTGCGGCGAGCGTGTGGAGGCGGACGCACGGCGAGCGCCGGCCGGCGTGGCGACCGGAGAGGCCGGCGACCTGGAAGAACCTTAGCCGCCTCTCCCTGCCTCCCTGGTTTGCATCTCGGGACAGGTCGGGGGGGATGGGGAAAACGGGTGAGATTTGGTGGAAGTTTTGTGAGGGGTTTCCGTATATATACCGGGTGGCATTCTGGCCGTAAATATGAAGATACAGAGTGGCATGAGTTAGCGGGAGGATTACCAGCTGCGGGAAGCTGCGGGAAGTTCCTCCAAAGGTGCTTCCGGGCTTGTAGTACAAAATGAACAAGCGCTTGTACAAGCCTGGATCCAAAAGTTAGGTGTTTGTTTGGGCTTGTGCTTATAGGGACCCAAAAGCAGCAGAAGCACAAGCTCTAGCCCAAACAAACAGGGCCTAGTGTTATTATGTGAACAAAAGTTGTGTGTACATATATATCGGTCAGAGAACCAAGATTGCATATTCTTGCCTGGTTATAACACATAAGTCATAATAACAATTAAAGAGAAAAGGAACATTTGCCTTTGCAATGTGATTGTGCCAAGTAGATTAGACAACCAACCACAAACATTACAGGTCAACAGCCAAACGCATGCGAAAGTCCTAAGGTAAGCTCCATAATACATGTTGAAACCAAAAGCCTAGAAACCATAAGAAAGGTAGCTCCACATCACAGTTCCACGACAGCAGCATACTGATCATAAAACATATATCAAGTCAGGACAGCTGCACCACTGGGTAAGCATCCATGGGGTCTGGCTCAAGAGCGAAGACTGTGTGAATGCTGCAAAATGTGGCTCTTGCCTCACCCCACCCATACATCTTATCATGGAACCTTACCAAATCAGCATGAATCATCTTGACATAAACATAGCTCCTCTCTCCATGCTGATGGGATTGAACAATGCGCCAGTTGCAGTGCTTCAGCTTGTCAAACAGTATGCAGGAGATGACGAAGCATGCTGGCTGGTCTTTTGTAGTGACAATGGCTTGGAGTAGCTGGTCCTGTGAACCACCCAACTGGATCTTTAGAGCTTGAAGGACAGTCCGTGCTATATAAGCTACCGTTGCTGACTTCAGCTCAGAATCAGGTGAATGACAGCTGACATCTTGTCCTAGAGATGCAGATCCTTCTTGATCAGATTCAGCGGAATCATCACCACTACTTACAGGTGCGTCAGGTTCAACAGAAGGCACATCAGGTACATGCTCCGGTTCATAGGAGTCGGTAGCACGGTAGAACCTAAAGGGATAGTAGGACCAGATATGTTCTCGGACAGGACCGCTTGCTGAAATCTCTACAATACCAGCTCCAGGTAGACCACTAGTCTCTACAGAGGGTAAACCACCAATATCCACTTCAGAGGATTCTCGTGGCACGACACCTTTCGCTAGAGGCTCTACCCTACCAGCTCCAGGTCCACCACCAGTCAGTGGGCATAGTCAGGACGGGTTTTAACAATACAAAACATACTTCAGGTGCAGGATCATCAGTAGCAACTCCAGCATCAGCACCAGTTATATCGGTCTTGACAATAGGTAAACCGTTTTGCTCCAGTTCAGAGAATTCCCGTGGCACGACACCGTTCACTAGAGGCTCTACACTAGCAGCTCCAGCTGCACCACCAGTTTCTACAGCAGGGGGTAAACCCAATCCACAACCTTCTTCATGTGACACGATGATGCCAGGTATAGGCTCATCAGTACCAGGTCCAGCTGCATCAGTCTCCATAGACAGTAAACAAGGTGGCGTCGGAGGTTTAAAAGACTGGCATGCCATTTCACCTTTGTCATCAGACAATATAGAGTTTTCTTCAACTCTATGTTTCTGCAATAATAAGCACATGAACAGAAATTAGACCAGAGCATCTAGCCATCTAACAGGGGCAGCGGCAAAACAAGCGTCGGTCCATATGTTTACCTTGTCATCTGGGATATCAGAACACACAGATTTAGAAGTCATTTCACATAGCATCCGCTTTTTCGTTCCTTCCCCTACGTCCATCTGGAATAAGTAATACTATTGATCACATAAAACTAATTAATCAAATATATGCATATGTTGAGAAGTTTGCACGGCAAATTGTGGATTCTGCTTTTATCACCTACGAATCGTCGTTCTATATATTTACCTTGTTATCTGGGATATCAGAAGTCAAAGAATGAGAAGTCATCTCACTAAGTATCGGTTTTTTCGCTCTTTCCCCTCCATCCATCTGCAATAAGAAGTACTATTGATCACATAAAGCCAATTCATTGAATATATGCATATGTTGAGAAGTTTGCACAACAAATTGTGGATTCTACTTCCAATCACCAAGTAATCTCGTGAGAAATGCATGATCAAGATATGTTTCTCCCTCTTGATCGACATCTGCATCTCCATTAAGACTAATCATCGTGCGATGGTGCTAGCGCATACACTTCCAATCACCAGACAAGCAAAAAATTGTTGATTCTAGTAATGCTTAATCAGCAGTGGCCATGGAACGACCACAGATCGACCAAGCAAAAAAATAAATCATCAGCCTACTGACCACCAGGCAAAACAAACTAGGCCCATACATGGCCTCACAAATCATCATCAAACGTCGATCAAACTAGCAAGTTTGAACATGGATTACTAATTTATTTTCTGATAAAGTGAGTATATTAATATCGAAAGATATTGATTACACTGAGCCTCTGCAACAACGCAATACCTTACTGGTAGTACGGATGCACATGGATTCCTAATACTCCCTCTGTTCGGTTTTAATTAGTCGACGCGAGGGAGAGAAGAAAATGAACTGTCGATGCTTTCAACTAGAGTCAATTAAATACGAACGGAAGAAGTACGTAGTAGTATTGACAAATATCCGGATCTAGTCTAAAAACAAATTGGCATGTAAATCCTAGTAGTCTACTAAACTAGGATCAATACCCTAGATTAGGGTTGCAAGCGGCGTCCGCGAATCGTCCCGCAAAGCAGAAAATTAGAGCAAATAGTGGTTGAGATTAGAGCAGATTTAAAGCACTCGCACTGAAACTAGCTAGCCCGCTACCCACCCCGCTTGACACCCTGCCCTAGATGTGAATCTACACCAAATATTCAAACAAGGATGAGCAACCGCCAATAAAATTTTATCCGCACATCATCATCTCTACCATACAAAAGGGTATGGTGATTTCACATACAGCCATTGTTGCCGCGGGACGAGGATGAGTGATGCGCCGCGGAGAAGGTGCCTCACGCCTCTGTCGCCGCCGCCGTCGAAGAGGAAGTCGAAGCCGCGCGATTGTGGTCCGTCGCCGATATGGAGGTGGAGCTACTAGGGAAGAGATGGAGGTGGAGGTGGAGAGGGAGTGATGGTTTGTACTAGTGGCGGCCGGTGAGATAGTTATAAATACAGCCTCTCTCTCTTTTTTGGCAAGGAATGCAGCTTCTCTTGGAAGGCAACGAGGCAACGCACTCCAGATTATAATAATATGGACGGAGAAATTTGGACGCATCTGTGTTGTCTTGTCAAATGAATCACCAGGATTTGCTTTTAGTACTCCAGATTTGGGCGACCCAAGGAAGTAGAGATAGTAATGTACGCCATCTAGCTGCACGCTATCAAATCAAATAAATTGTCATGCCATTTACTTTTAAGATGGTGCAGCAGTTATTCTGACCAAAGAAACATGCACGTCTGCTGATTATTTCTGATGGGTATACATTTACCGTCCGCTAGCAAAGATTGTTTGGCACATTGTTCTTATGGCTTTCAACATCACACCCCTTAATAATATTATTAATCAATGTTTGGGCAATCAATTGAGTGTGTTAATAAAAAATTAAAACCCACAAATCCAACTGTACTATTTTTAGGGCCATATGAAGGACAAGGAATGATTTTAAATGCCATATGGAGTACCTCCAACCATGTGAAATATGGTTCTGTCATGCAGGTGATACCCATGGCTTCGCATTGGATCTGTATGTTGTCCTACATACAGTCAACTATGAAGTACCACGATTTGGTTTTTGGGTGCAACCGGCTAGAGAATGATGCACGGGTTTGTACAGCCAGTACAATTCACATTAAGATTTTCTGATAGGATGTTGATGTGTATATGTAAGAATCATACACTAGAATGTCTTCTATGTTTAGATGGTTGATCTACGTTTATACTTTCTGTGAACCATGAGGTTAAGACCTTTGTACTGTAATAAAGATTGCTAAATAACAGTATATATGTATGCCTCTAGGGACACTGAAACAGCCAAACAACCATGCATGTGCATAGACCGTATTTGATCAAATTAAAAGATCTAGAGATAGCCAAACATAGTCTTCTTATGTCACATAGTAAGCATTCAATTAAGTTGATAAACAAGGTCTAGAGATATATTCAAACCAGAGAAATCATGTATCTACCCCTAACCCTAAACTCTATCTCATGAAGTCAAGCATGAAGATATGTGGTTTTTGGTTTCAAACATGGAAATTTCAAAAACCCTCCCAAGAGCTTCATTTTGGAGTGACTAAGAAGGATATATGCTTAACTTTTTATATTCATGTTTTCAACTTGTTTAAATCATGGTCAAACCTAGGATTTGGCCAAGATTCAAATGGGCATAATTTAAAAAAATGGAAAATCAAGGCACATAGTCTTCTTATGTCACATAGTAAGCATTCAATTAAGTTGATAAACAAGGTCTAGACATATTCAAACCAGAGAAATCATGTATCTACCCCCTAACCCTAAACTCTGTCTCATGAAGTCAAGCATGAAGATATGTGGTTTTTGGTTTCAAACATGGAAATTTCAAAAACCCTCCCAAGAGCTTCATTTTGGAGTGACTAAGAAGGACATATGCTTAATTTTTCATATTCATGTTTTCAACTTGTTTAAATCATGGTCAAACTTAGGATTTGACCAAGATTCAAATGGGCATAAAATTAAAAAAACAATAAAATGAAAAACCAATGCACATAGTCGATCTTCTTATGGCATATATATAGTAAGCATTCAATTAAGTTGATAACAAGGTCTAGACATATTCAAACCAGAAAAATCATGTATCTACCCCCTAACCCTAAACTTTATCTTATGAAGTCAAGCATGAAGAGAAGTGGTTTTTGGTTTCAAGCATGGAAATTTCAAAACCTCCCAAACTTCATTTTAGAGTGACTAAGAAGGATACAAGCTTCCCTTTTCATTTTCATGTTTTAAACTTGTTTAAATTATCTTGGTCAAATCTAGGATTTGACAAGATTCAAATGGGCAAACATATGATAAGTGATGCAAATATCATATTACAAGGTTTCAGAAAATTGAGCGGGGGCAGCTGCCCCCCTTGGCTATAGTCTGGATCCGCCCATGCTATAGTTTGAGGCCATTTGGATGACGTCGAAAAAATTCTTTGATTAGAAATGGGGTTGTTCGAACCCCGTAGTTGGATTTTTTTGAACCTTGATCTGTAGTACTGGGCAAAACCCTAGTTTAACCTAGTATATTTAATTATAGATTCGTAGGTCGAATTTTCTGTAGTACCTTTTTATTATTACTATGCAGCACATATGTGTTTGCCCGTCGAGTGAAACTCGGAGGAAGAGGGATCACTCGGAAGGAGAGAAGAAAGGAGGGAGAGCATTATGGTGTCTCCCTTTTTTGGGTGATGATGTTGACTTTTGTGCAGGGTTTGTCAGTGGAGGTGAGGCGAGGCGAGCGAGCGAGCGAGCGAGGCCGAGAATGAGAGAGATTTGTTTTTTTTTTGAGAGGGACGACCGAAGGATCCAGAAGGACCCACGACTTCCAATACGCATCCTGATGCGTCTTCTCTTGACAAAGAAAATGGTTGGGAGTTTGCGTACCTATTGGTGACTTGTGCTCACTCAAGTGTGGGACCTCACGCATGGGCACCACACGTAAGTGACAGACCTGTTGTGTAAAAACTCGTTGATTATTATAGTGCATTAGAACAAAGTTTCCTATGGATTCAAGGGTAGGAAATCCAAGTTAACTCATTTACATGACATTATTTTTTCCATGAAGCAAAGTTAACACATCTATCAATTGGTACATTTTGGAGTGACTAAGAAGGATCCATGCTTACCTTTTCGTTTTCACGTGTTAAACTTGTTTAAATCTTGGTCAAACCTAGGATTTGACAGAGATTCAAATGGGCGGAAAATTAAAAAAAAAAAAAAATGAAAAACCAAAGCACATACGTAGTTTTCTTATGTCATATAGTAAGCATTCAAGTTGATAAACAAGGTCTAGACATATTCAAAACATACAAATCATGTATGTACCCCTAACCCTAAACTATGTCTTATGAAGTCAAGCATGAAGAGAAGTGGTTTTGGGTTTCAAACATGGAAATTTCAAAAACCTCCCAAAAACTTCATTTAGAGTGACTAAGAAGGATAAATGCTTCCCTTTTCATTTTCATGTTTTAAACTTGTTTAAATCTTGGTCAAACCTAGGATCTGACCAAGATTCAAATGGGCATCAAAAATAGAAAAAATCAGAAAAATGAAAAACCAAAGCACATAGTCTTCTTATGTCATATAGTAAGCATTAAAGTTGATAAACAAGGTCTAGACGTATTCAAACCAGACAAATCATGTATCTACCCCTAACCCTAAACTCTGTCTTATGAAGTCAAGCATGAAGAGAAGTTGTTTTGGGTTTCAAACATGGAAATTTCAAAAACCCTCTCAAAGAGCTTCATTTTGGAGTGACTAAGAAGGATCCATAGGAAACTATGTACTAATACAGTATAATGATCACCCGAGTTATTAGAGCAACAAGTTTGTCACTTACGTGTGGTTCCCATGCGTGAGGTCCCACACTTCAGTGAGCACAAGTCACGTAGTCTTCTTATGTCATATAGTAAGCATTCAATTAAGTTGATAAACAAGGTCTAGACATATCAAACCAGAAAAATCATGTATCTACCCCTTATATATCCCTAAATTAACCCTGACTTATGAAGTCAAGCATGAAGAGAAGAAGTGGTTTTTGGTTTCAAACATGGAAATTTCAAAAACCCTCCCAAGAGCTTCATTTTGGAGTGACTAGTTAAGACGCATACATGCTTACTTTTTCATATTCATGTTTTAAACTTGTTCAAATCTTGGTCAACAAACCTACGATTTGACGAAGATTCAAATGGGTATAAAAAAATTAAAAGCAAGGTCTGCCCATGTCATATATTAAGCATTCAATTAAATTGATAAACAAGGTCTAGACATATTCAAACTAGTAGGAAAATCATGTATCTACCCCCTAACCCTAAACTATGTCTTAGGAAGTCAAGCATGCATGAAGAAAAGTGGTTTTTGGTTTTCAAGCATGGAAATTTCAAAAACCCTCCCAAGAGCTACATATTGGAGTGACTAAGAAGGATAGATGCTTAATTTTTCATATTCATGTTTTAAACTTGATTAAATCATGGTCAAACCTAGGATTTGACCAAGATTCAAATGGGCATAAAAATTCAAAAAAAATGAAAAACCAATGCACATAGTCATCTTATGTCTCATCTAGTAAGCATTCAATTAAGTTGATAAACAATGTCTAGACATATTCAAACCAGAAAATTCATGTATCAAGCTAACCCTAACCCCAAACTCTGTCTTATGAAGTCAAGCATGAAGAGAAGTACGTGGTTATTTGGTTTCAAACATGGAAATTTCAAAAACCCTCTCAAGAGCTTCATTTTGGAGTGACTACGAATGATACATGCTTAATTTTTCATATATATTCATGTTTTAAACTTGTTTAAATCATGGTCAAACCTAGGATTTGGCCAAGATTCAAATGGACAAAATTTTAAAAAAAATCAAGGCACATAGTCTTCTTAAGTCATATAGTAAGCATTCAATTAAGTTGATAAACAAGGTCTAGACATATTCAAACGAGAGAAATCATGTATCTACCCCCTAACACTAAACTCTGTCTCATGAAGTCAAGCGCATGCATGAAGATATGTGGTTTTTGGTTTCAAACATGGAAATTTCAAAAACCCTCCCAAGAGCTTCATTTCGAAGTGATTAATTAAGAAGCATACATGCATGCTTACTTTTTCATATTCATGTTTTAAACTTATTCAAATCTTGGTGAAACCTAGGATTTGACCAAGATTCAAATGGGTATAAAAATTAAAAAAAAACAAAAAAGGTCTTCTTATATATGTTATATAGTAGGCATTCAATTAAGTTGATAAACAAGGTCTAGACATATTCAAACAAGAAAAATCAAGCATGTATCTACCCCTAACCCTAATATAAACTATGTTTCATGAAGTAAGCATGAAGATTTGTGGTTTTTGGTTTCGAACATGGAAATTCAAAAACCCTCCCAAGAGCTTCATTTTTGAAGTGACTAAGAAGCATACATGCTTACTTTTTCATATTCATGTTTTTAACTTATTCAAATCTTGGTGGAACCAAGGATTTGACCAAGATTCAAATGGGTATAAAAGTTCAAAAAAAAGGTCTTCTTATATGTTATATAGTAAGCATTCAATTAATTTGATAAACAAGGTCTACACATATTCAAACCAGGAAAATCATGTATCTACCCCCTAACCCTAAACTCTGTCTTATGAAGAAGTCAAGCATGCATGAAGAGAAGTGGTTTTTGGTTTCAAGCATGGAAATTTCAAAAACCCTCCCAAGAGCTACATATTGGAGTGACTAAGAAGGATAGATGCTTAATTTTTCATATTCATGTTTTAAACTTGTTTAAATCATGGTCAAACCTAGGATTTGACCAAGATTCAAATGGGCATAAAAATTCAAAAAAAACAATAAAATGAAAAACCAATGCACATAGTCATCTTATGTCATCTAGTAAGCATTCAATTAAGTTGATAAACAAGGTCTAGACATATTCAAACCAGAAAATTCATGTATCAAGCTACCCCTATCCCCAAACTCTCTCTTATGAAGTCAAGCATGAAGAGAAGTACGCGGTTTTTTTGGTTTCAAACATGGAAATTTCAAAAACCCTCTCAAGAGCTTCATTTTGGAGTGACTATGAAGGATACATGCTTAATTTTTCATATTCATGTTTTAAACTTGTTTAAATCATGGTCAAACCTAGGATTTGACCAAGATTCAAATGGGCAAAATTTTAAAAAAATGAAAAATCAAGGCACATAGTCTTCTTATTTTTGGTTTCAAACATGGAAATTTCAAAAACCCTCCCAAAGAGCTTCATTTTGGAGTGACTAAGAAGGATCCATAGGAAACTATGTACTAATACAGTATAATGATCACCCGAGTTATTAGAGCAACAAGTCTGTCACTTACGTGTGGTTCCCATGCGTGAGGTCCCACACTTCAGTGAGCACAAGTCACGTACGCTAGGTAAGCAAACTCCCAGCCATCTTCTTTGTCAAGAGAGAGGCATCAACACTCTCTCTCTCTCTCTCTCTCTCTCTCTCTCAATTATCCACCTCCGTTGGCTGCCGGTTTTGGCAGGTCGTTTCTAGCTCAGCTCGTAGGCCATGGTGTGCAGGCTCTGTAGCCATGGCGATTTGGTCGCGCCAAGTGGTTCGTCCCCGGCTCCGACGAGGATCAATCCGGACGGTGCCTATTAAGGACCCGATCGCATTTCTTGCTTTCAGCATGGGGTCTACCATGTAAATCTTAGGGATTTAGACGTAATTTCCTGTTTATTTTGTGTCCTGCTGTAAACTGCGCTCTGATGCGTATTGGAAATCTGGGTCCTTCAGGATCGTTCGGTTGTCCCTCTAAAAAAACATCTCTCTCATTCTCGGCCTTTCTCGCTCGCTCGCACCCCCCTGCGCACTGACAACCCTGCACAACAGTCAACATCACCAGAAAAAGGATAGACACCATAAATAAGTGGGGCCCCGTGACTGCTCTCCCTTCGTCTCCTCCCGTGTGATCCCTCTTCCTCCGACTCCCGACCTTGCGGAAAAGAAAAATGAAATGAAAGAGTTTCACTGGACGGGCAAACACATGTGCTGCCTAGTAATAATAATAATAACGTAAAAAAATCGACCTACGAATCTATTATTAAATAAGCTAAACTAGGGTTTTGCCCAGTACTACGGATCAATTTCTGAAAATCCAACTACGGGGTTCGATTTTGGCCTGCTAATATAAAATTATATAATCCGAACTAGTATTCCTCTAAAAAATCATTTTGGTATGCATCGTTTGGTACTTTTCATAGCTAGAGTGCTTAATCCCTCCGTTAGCAAACAGTCTTCGTATGTCATATAGTAAGCATTCAAGTTGAAAAACAAGCTCTAGACATATTCAAACCAGAAAAATCATGTATCTACCCCCTATATATCCCTAAACCCTGACTTATGAATTCAAGCATGAAGAGAAGTGGTTTTTGGTTTCAATCATGGAAATTTCAAAAACCCTCCCAAGAGCTTCATTTTGGAGTGACTAATTAAGAAGCATACATGCTTACCTTTTCATATTAATGTTTTAAACTTGTTCAAATCTTGGTCAACAAACCTAGGATTTGACGAAGAATCAAATGGGTATAAAAAAATTAAAACCAAGGTCTGCTCATGTCATATAGTGAGCATTCAATTAAATTAATAAACAAGGTCTAGACATATTCAAACTAGCAGGAAAATCATGTATCTACCCCCTAACCCCAAACTCTATCTTATGAAGTCAAGCATGCATGAAGAGAAGTGGTTTTTGGTTTTCAAGCATGGAAATTTCAAAAACTCTTATGTCATCTAGTAAGCATTCAATTAAGTTGATAAACAATGTCTAGACATACTCAAACCAGAAAGTTTATGAAGTCTAGCATGAAGAGAAGTACGTGGTTTTTTGGTTTCAAACATGGAAATTTCAAAAACCCTCTCAAGATCGAGCTTCATTTTGGAGTGACTACGAAGGATACATGCTTAATTTTTCATATTCATGTTTTAAATTGTTTAAATCATGGTCAAACCTAGGATTTGACCAAGATTCAAATGGGCATAAAAATTCAAAAAAACAATAAAATGAAAAACCAATGCACATAGTCATCTTATGTCATCTAGTAAGCATTCAATTAAGTTGATAAACAAGGTCTAGACATATTCAAACCAGAAAAATCATGTATCAAGCTACCCCTATCCCCAAACTCTGTCTTATGAAGTCAAGCATGAAGAGAAGTACGTGGTTTTTTTGTTTCAAACATGGAAATTTCAAAAACCCTCTCAAGAGCTTCATTTCGAAGCGATTAATTAAGAAGCATACATGCATGCTTACCTTTTCATATTCATGTTTTAAACTTATTCAAATCTTGGTGAAACCTAGGATTTGACCAAGATTCAAATGGGTATAAAAATTAAAAAAAAACAAAAAAGGTCTTCTTATGTTATATAGTAGGCATTCAATTAAGTTGATAAACAAGGTCTAGACATATTCAAATAAGAAAAATCATGCATGTATCTACCCTTAACCCTAAACTCTGTTTCATGAAGTCAAGCATGCATGCATGAAGATATGTGGTTTTTAGTTTCGAACATGGAAATTCAAAAACCCTCCCAATAGCTTCATTTTGAAGTGACTAAGAAGCATACATGCTTACTTTCTCATATTCATGTTTTTAACTTATTAATTCAAATCTTGGTGGAACCAAGGATTTGACCAAGATTCAAATGGGTATAAAAATTCAAAAAAAAACAAGGTCTTCTTATGTTATATAGTAAGCATTCAATTATTTTGATAAACAAGGTCTACACATATTCAAACCAGAAAATTAGGTATCTACCCCTAACCCTAAACTCTGTCTTATGAAGTCAAGCATGCATGAAGAGAAGTGGTTTTTGGTTTCAAGAATGGAAATTTCAAAAACCCTCCCAAGAGCTTCATTTTGGAGTGACTAAGAAGCATACGTACGTGCTTACTTTTTCATATTCATGTTTTAAACTTGTTCAAATCTTGGTCAAACCTATGATTTGACCAAGATTCAAATGGGTAAAAAAAATGAAAACCAAGGTCTTCTTATGTCATATAGTAAGCATTCAATTAAGTTGATAAATAAGGTCTAGACACATATTCAAACCAGAAATATCATGTATCAAGCTACCCCTAACCCCTAATTAACTCTGTCTTATGAAGTCAAGCATGAAGATAGGTATGTGGTTTTTTGGTTTCAAACATGGAAATTTCAAAAACCCTCTCAAGATCGAGCTTCATTTTGGAGTGACTACGAAGGATACATGCTTACTTTTTCATATTCATGTTTTAAACTTGTTTAAATCATGGTCAAACCTAGGATTTGACAAAGATTCAAATGGGCATAATTTAAAAAAAACAAAAAATGAAAAACCAAGGCACATAGTCTTCTTATGTTATATTGTAAGCATTCAATTAAGTTGATAAACAAGGTCTCTAGACATATCCAAACCAGAGAAATCATGTACCTACCCCCTAACCTAAACTCTGTCTCATGAAGTCAAGCATGATGATATGTGGTTTTTTGGTTTCAAACATGGAAATTTCAAAAACCTTCCCAAGAGCTTCATTTTGAAGTGATTAATTATGAAGCATACATGCATGCTTACTTTTTCATATTCATGTTTTAAACTTATTCAAATCTTGGTGAAACCAAGGATTTGACCAAGATTCAAATCCGTATAAAAATTAAAAAACAAAATAAAAAAACAAGGTCTTCTTATGTTATATAGTAAGCATTCAATTAAGTTGATAAATAAGGTCTAGACATATATTCAAACCAGAAAAATCATGTATCTACCCCTAACCCTAAACTTTGTCTTATGAAGTCAAGCATGAAGAGAAGTGGTTTTTGGTTTCAAGCATGGAAATTTCAAAAACCCTCCCAAGAGCTTCATTTTGGAGTGACTAAGAAGCATACGTACGTGCTTACTTTTTCATATTCATGTTTTAAACTTGTTCAAATCTTGGTCAAACCTATGATTTGACCAAGATTCAAATGGGTATAAAAAATGAAAACCAAGGTCTTCTTATGTCATATAGTAAGCATTCAATTAAGTTGATAAATAAGGTCTAGACATATTCAAACCAGAAATATCATGTATCAAGCTACCCCTAACCCCTAATTAACTCTGTCTTATGAAGTCAAGCATGAAGATAGGTATGTGGTTTTTTGGTTTCAAACATGGAAATTTCAAAAACCCTCTCAAGATCGAGCTTCATTTTGGAGTGACTACGAAGGATACATGCTTACTTTTTCATATTCATGTTTTAAACTTGTTTAAATCATGGTCAAACCTAGGATTTGACAAAGATTCAAATGGGCATAATTTAAAAAAAACAAAAAATGAAAAACCAAGGCACATAGTCTTCTTATGTTATATTGTAAGCATTCAATTAAGTTGATAAACAAGGTCTCTAGACATATATTCAAACCAGAGAAATCATGTACCTACCCCCTAACCTAAACTCTGTCTCATGAAGTCAAGCATGATGATATGTGGTTTTTGGTTTCAAACATGGAAATTTCAAAAACCCTCCCAAGAGCTTCATTTTGAAGTGATTAATTATGAAGCATACATGCATGCTTACTTTTTCATATTCATGTTTTAAACTTATTCAAATCTTGGTGAAACCAAGGATTTGACCAAGATTCAAATCCGTATAAAAATTAAAAAACAAAATAAAAAAACAAGGTCTTCTTATGTTATATAGTAAGCATTCAATTAAGTTGATAAATAAGGTCTAGACATATATTCAAACCAGAAAAATCATGTATCTACCCCTAACCCTAAACTTTGTCTTATGAAGTCAAGCATGAAGAGAAGTGGTTTTTGGTTTCAAGCATGGAAATTTCAAAAACCTCCCCAAACTTCATTTTAGAGTGACTAAGAAGGATACAAGCTTCCCTTTTCATTTTCATGTTTTAAACTTGTTTAAATTATCTTGGTCAAATCTAGGATTTGACAAGATTCAAATGGGCAAACATATGATAAGTGATGCAAATATCATATTACAAGGTTTCAGAAAATTGAGCGGGGGCAGCTGCCCCCCTTGGCTATAGTCTGGATCCGCCCATGCTATAGTTTGAGGCCATTTGGATGACGTCGAAAAAATCTTTGATTAGAAATGGGGTTGTTCGAACCCCGTAGTTGGATTTTTTGAACCTTGATCTGTAGTACTGGGCAAAACCCTAGTTTAACCTAGTATATTTAATTATAGATTCGTAGGTCGAATTTTCTGTAGTACCTTTTTATTATTACTATGCAGCACATATGTGTTTGCCCGTCGAGTGAAACTCGGAGGAAGAGGGATCACTCGGAAGGAGAGAAGAAAGGAGGGAGAGCATTATGGTGTCTCCGGGTGATGATGACTTTTGTGCAGGTTTGTCAGTGAGCGGGAGGTGCGAGCGAGCGAGCGAGCGAGCGAGTCGGCGAGGCCGAGAATGAGAGAGATTTGTTTTTTTAGAGGGACGACGAAGGATCCAGAAGGACCCACAGACTTCCAATACGCATCCCGATGCGTCTTCTCTTGACAAAGAAAATGGCGGGAGTTTGCGTACCTATTGCACGTGACTTGTGCTCACTGAAGTGTGGACCTCACGCATGGGCACCACACGTAAGTGACAGACCTGTTGGTGTAAAAACTCGGTTGATTATTATAGTGCATTAGAACAAAGTTTCCTATGGATTCAAGGGTAGGAAATCCAAGTTAACTCATTTACATGACATTATTTTTTCCATGAAGCAAAGTTAACACATCTATCAATTGGTACATTTTGGAGTGACTAAGAAGGATCCATGCTTACCTTTTCGTTTTCACGTGTTAAACTTGTTTAAATCTTGGTCAAACCTAGGATTTGACAAGATTCAAATGGGCGGAAAATTAAAAAAAAACAGAAAAATGAAAAACCAAAGCACATACGTAGTTTTCTTATGTCATATAGTAAGCATTCAAGTTGATAAACAAGGTCTAGACATATTCAAAACATACAAATCATGTATGTACCCCTAACCCTAAACTATGTCTTATGAAGTCAAGCATGAAGAGAAGTGGTTTTGGGTTTCAAACATGGAAATTTCAAAAACCTCCCAAAAACTTCATTTAGAGTGACTAAGAAGGATAAATGCTTCCCTTTTCATTTTCATGTTTTAAACTTGTTTAAATCTTGGTAAAACCTAGGATCTGACCAAGATTCAAATGGGCATCAAAAATAGAAAAAATCAGAAAAATGAAAAACCAAAGCACATAGTCTTCTTATGTCATATAGTAAGCATTAAAGTTGATAAACAAGGTCTAGACGTATTCAAACCAGACAAATCATGTATCTACCCCTAACCCTAAACTCTGTCTTATGAAGTCAAGCATGAAGAGAAGTTGTTTTGGGTTTCAAACATGGAAATTTCAAAAACCCTCTCAAAGAGCTTCATTTTGGAGTGACTAAGAAGGATCCATAGGAAACTATGTACTAATACAGTATAATGATCACCCGAGTTATTAGAGCAACAAGTTTGTCACTTACGTGTGGTTCCCATGCGTGAGGTCCCACACTTCAGTGAGCACAAGTCACGTAGTCTTCTTATGTCATATAGTAAGCATTCAATTAAGTTGATAAACAAGGTCTAGACATATCAAACCAGAAAAATCATGTATCTACCCCTTATATATCCCTAAATTAACCCTGACTTATGAAGTCAAGCATGAAGAGAAGAAGTGGTTTTTGGTTTCAAACATGGAAATTTCAAAAACCCTCCCAAGAGCTTCATTTTGGAGTGACTAGTTAAGACGCATACATGCTTACTTTTTCATATTCATGTTTTAAACTTGTTCAAATCTTGGTCAACAAACCTACGATTTGACGAAGATTCAAATGGGTATAAAAAAATTAAAAGCAAGGTCTGCCCATGTCATATATTAAGCATTCAATTAAATTGATAAACAAGGTCTAGACATATTCAAACTAGTAGGAAAATCATGTATCTACCCCCTAACCCTAAACTATGTCTTAGGAAGTCAAGCATGCATGAAGAAAAGTGGTTTTTGGTTTTCAAGCATGGAAATTTCAAAAACCCTCCCAAGAGCTACATATTGGAGTGACTAAGAAGGATAGATGCTTAATTTTTCATATTCATGTTTTAAACTTGATTAAATCATGGTCAAACCTAGAATTTGACCAAGATTCAAATGGGCATAAAAATTCAAAAAAAATGAAAAACCAATGCACATAGTCATCTTATGTCTCATCTAGTAAGCATTCAATTAAGTTGATAAACAATGTCTAGACATATTCAAACCAGAAAATTCATGTATCAAGCTAACCCTAACCCCAAACTCTGTCTTATGAAGTCAAGCATGAAGAGAAGTACGTGGTTATTTGGTTTCAAACATGGAAATTTCAAAAACCCTCTCAAGAGCTTCATTTTGGAGTGACTACGAATGATACATGCTTAATTTTTCATATATATTCATGTTTTAAACTTGTTTAAATCATGGTCAAACCTAGGATTTGGCCAAGATTCAAATGGACAAAATTTTAAAAAAAATCAAGGCACATAGTCTTCTTAAGTCATATAGTAAGCATTCAATTAAGTTGATAAACAAGGTCTAGACATATTCAAACGAGAGAAATCATGTATCTACCCCCTAACACTAAACTCTGTCTCATGAAGTCAAGCGCATGCATGAAGATATGTGGTTTTTGGTTTCAAACATGGAAATTTCAAAAACCCTCCCAAGAGCTTCATTTCGAAGTGATTAATTAAGAAGCATACATGCATGCTTACTTTTTCATATTCATGTTTTAAACTTATTCAAATCTTGGTGAAACCTAGGATTTGACCAAGATTCAAATGGGTATAAAAATTAAAAAAAAACAAAAAAGGTCTTCTTATATATGTTATATAGTAGGCATTCAATTAAGTTGATAAACAAGGTCTAGACATATTCAAACAAGAAAAATCAAGCATGTATCTACCCCTAACCCTAATATAAACTATGTTTCATGAAGTAAGCATGAAGATTTGTGGTTTTTGGTTTCGAACATGGAAATTCAAAAACCCTCCCAAGAGCTTCATTTTTGAAGTGACTAAGAAGCATACATGCTTACTTTTTCATATTCATGTTTTTAACTTATTCAAATCTTGGTGGAACCAAGGATTTGACCAAGATTCAAATGGGTATAAAAGTTCAAAAAAAAGGTCTTCTTATATGTTATATAGTAAGCATTCAATTAATTTGATAAACAAGGTCTACACATATTCAAACCAGGAAAATCATGTATCTACCCCCTAACCCTAAACTCTGTCTTATGAAGAAGTCAAGCATGCATGAAGAGAAGTGGTTTTTGGTTTCAAGCATGGAAATTTCAAAAACCCTCCCAAGAGCTACATATTGGAGTGACTAAGAAGGATAGATGCTTAATTTTTCATATTCATGTTTTAAACTTGTTTAAATCATGGTCAAACCTAGGATTTGACCAAGATTCAAATGGGCATAAAAATTCAAAAAAACAATAAAATGAAAAACCAATGCACATAGTCATCTTATGTCATCTAGTAAGCATTCAATTAAGTTGATAAACAAGGTCTAGACATATTCAAACCAGAAAAATCATGTATCTACCCCTTATATATCCCTAAATTAACCCTGACTTATGAAGTCAAGCATGAAGAGAAGAAGTGGTTTTTGGTTTCAAACATGGAAATTTCAAAAACCCTCCCCAAGAGCTTCATTTTGGAGTGACTAGTTAAGACGCATACATGCTTACTTTTTCATATTCATGTTTTAAACTTGTTCAAATCTTGGTCAACAAACCTACGATTTGACGAAGATTCAAATGGGTATAAAAAAATTAAAAGCAAGGTCTGCCCATGTCATATATTAAGCATTCAATTAAATTGATAAACAAGGTCTAGACATATTCAAACTAGTAGGAAAATCATGTATCTACCCCCTAACCCTAAACTATGTCTTAGGAAGTCAAGCATGCATGAAGAAAAGTGGTTTTTGGTTTTCAAGCATGGAAATTTCAAAAACCCTCCCAAGAGCTACATATTGGAGTGACTAAGAAGGATAGATGCTTAATTTTTCATATTCATGTTTTAAACTTGATTAAATCATGGTCAAACCTAGAATTTGACCAAGATTCAAATGGGCATAAAAATTCAAAAAAAATGAAAAACCAATGCACATAGTCATCTTATGTCTCATCTAGTAAGCATTCAATTAAGTTGATAAACAATGTCTAGACATATTCAAACCAGAAAATTCATGTATCAAGCTAACCCTAACCCCAAACTCTGTCTTATGAAGTCAAGCATGAAGAGAAGTACGTGGTTATTTGGTTTCAAACATGGAAATTTCAAAAACCCTCTCAAGAGCTTCATTTTGGAGTGACTACGAATGATACATGCTTAATTTTTCATATATATTCATGTTTTAAACTTGTTTAAATCATGGTCAAACCTAGGATTTGGCCAAGATTCAAATGGACAAAATTTTAAAAAAAATCAAGGCACATAGTCTTCTTAAGTCATATAGTAAGCATTCAATTAAGTTGATAAACAAGGTCTAGACATATTCAAACGAGAGAAATCATGTATCTACCCCCTAACACTAAACTCTGTCTCATGAAGTCAAGCGCATGCATGAAGATATGTGGTTTTTGGTTTCAAACATGGAAATTTCAAAAACCCTCCCAAGAGCTTCATTTCGAAGTGATTAATTAAGAAGCATACATGCATGCTTACTTTTTCATATTCATGTTTTAAACTTATTCAAATCTTGGTGAAACCTAGGATTTGACCAAGATTCAAATGGGTATAAAAATTAAAAAAAACAAAAAAGGTCTTCTTATATATGTTATATAGTAGGCATTCAATTAAGTTGATAAACAAGGTCTAGACATATTCAAACAAGAAAAATCAAGCATGTATCTACCCCTAACCCTAATATAAACTATGTTTCATGAAGTAAGCATGAAGATTTGTGGTTTTTGGTTTCGAACATGGAAATTCAAAAACCCTCCCAAGAGCTTCATTTTTGAAGTGACTAAGAAGCATACATGCTTACTTTTTCATATTCATGTTTTTAACTTATTCAAATCTTGGTGGAACCAAGGATTTGACCAAGATTCAAATGGGTATAAAAGTTCAAAAAAAAGGTCTTCTTATATGTTATATAGTAAGCATTCAATTAATTTGATAAACAAGGTCTACACATATTCAAACCAGGAAAATCATGTATCTACCCCCTAACCCTAAACTCTGTCTTATGAAGAAGTCAAGCATGCATGAAGAGAAGTGGTTTTTGGTTTCAAGCATGGAAATTTCAAAAACCCTCCCAAGAGCTACATATTGGAGTGACTAAGAAGGATAGATGCTTAATTTTTCATATTCATGTTTTAAACTTGTTTAAATCATGGTCAAACCTAGGATTTGACCAAGATTCAAATGGGCATAAAAATTCAAAAAAAACAATAAAATGAAAAACCAATGCACATAGTCATCTTATGTCATCTAGTAAGCATTCAATTAAGTTGATAAACAAGGTCTAGACATATTCAAACCAGAAAATTCATGTATCAAGCTACCCCTATCCCCAAACTCTCTCTTATGAAGTCAAGCATGAAGAGAAGTACGCGGTTTTTTGGTTTCAAACATGGAAATTTCAAAAACCCTCTCAAGAGCTTCATTTTGGAGTGACTATGAAGGATACATGCTTAATTTTTCATATTCATGTTTTAAACTTGTTTAAATCATGGTCAAACCTAGGATTTGACCAAGATTCAAATGGGCAAAATTTTAAAAAAAATGAAAAATCAAGGCACATAGTCTTCTTATTTTTGGTTTCAAACATGGAAATTTCAAAAACCCTCCCAAAGAGCTTCATTTTGGAGTGACTAAGAAGGATCCATAGGAAACTATGTACTAATACAGTATAATGATCACCCGAGTTATTAGAGCAACAAGTCTGTCACTTACGTGTGGTTCCCATGCGTGAGGTCCCACACTTCAGTGAGCACAAGTCACGTACGCTAGGTAAGCAAACTCCCAGCCATCTTCTTTGTCAAGAGAGAGGCATCAACTCTCTCTCTCTCTCTCTCTCTCTCTCTCCAATTATCCACCTCCGTTGGCTGCCGGTTTTGGCAGGTCGTTTCTAGCTCAGCTCGTAGGCCATGGTGTGCAGGCTCTGTAGCCATGGCGATTTGGTCGCGCCAAGTGGTTCGTCCCCGGCTCCGACGAGGATCAATCCGGACGGTGCCTATTAAGGACCCGATCGCATTTCTTGCTTTCAGCATGGGGTCTACCATGTAAATCTTAGGGATTTAGACGTAATTTCCTGTTTATTTTGTGTCCTGCTGTAAACTGCGCTCTGATGCGTATTGGAAATCTGGGTCCTTCAGGATCGTTCGGTTGTCCCTCTAAAAAAACATCTCTCTCATTCTCGGCCTTTCTCGCTCGCTCGCACCCCCCTGCGCACTGACAACCCTGCACAACAGTCAACATCACCAGAAAAAGGATAGACACCATAAATAAGTGGGGCCCCGTGACTGCTCTCCCTTCGTCTCCTCCCGTGTGATCCCTCTTCCTCCGACTCCCGACCTTGCGGAAAAGAAAAATGAAATGAAAGAGTTTCACTGGACGGGCAAACACATGTGCTGCCTAGTAATAATAATAATAACGTAAAAAAATCGACCTACGAATCTATTATTAAATAAGCTAAACTAGGGTTTTGCCCAGTACTACGGATCAATTTCTGAAAATCCAACTACGGGGTTCGATTTGGCCTGCTAATATAAAATTATATAATCCGAACTAGTATTCCTCTAAAAAATCATTTTGGTATGCATCGTTTGGTACTTTTCATAGCTAGAGTGCTTAATCCCTCCGTTAGCAAACAGTCTTCGTATGTCATATAGTAAGCATTCAAGTTGAAAAACAAGCTCTAGACATATTCAAACCAGAAAAATCATGTATCTACCCCCTATATATCCCTAAACCCTGACTTATGAATTCAAGCATGAAGAGAAGTGGTTTTTGGTTTCAATCATGGAAATTTCAAAAACCCTCGCAAGATCGAGCTTCATTTTGGAGTGACTACGAAGGATACATGCTTAATTTTTCATATTCATGTTTTAAATTGTTTAAATCATGGTCAAACCTAGGATTTGACCAAGATTCAAATGGGCATAAAAATTCAAAAAAAACAATAAAATGAAAAACCAATGCACATAGTCATCTTATATATGTCATCTAGTAAGCATTCAATTAAGTTGATAAACAAGGTCTAGACATATTCAAACCAGAAAAATCATGTATCAAGCTACCCCTATCCCCAAACTCTGTCTTATGAAGTTAAGCATGAAGAGAAGTACGTGGTTTTTTTGTTTCAAACATGGAAATTTCAAAAACCCTCTCAAGAGCTTCATTTCGAAGCGATTAATTAAGAAGCATACATGCATGCTTACCATATTCATGTTTTAAACTTATTCAAATCTTGGTGAAACCTAGGATTTGACCAAGATTCAAATGGGTATAAAAATTAAAAAAAAGGTCTTCTTATGTTATATAGTAGGCATTCAATTAAGTTGATAAACAAGGTCTAGACATATTCAAACAAGAAAAATCATGCATGTATCTACCCTTAACCCTAAACTCTGTTTCATGAAGTCAAGCATGCATGCATGAAGATATGTGGTTTTTAGTTTCGAACATGGAAATTCAAAAACCCTCCCAATAGCTTCATTTTGAAGTGACTAAGAAGCATACATGCTTACTTTCTCATATTCATGTTTTTAACTTATTCAAATCTTGGTGGAACCAAGGATTTGACCAAGATTCAAATGGGTATAAAAATTCAAAAAAAAACAAGGTCTTCTTATGTTATATAGTAAGCATTCAATTATTTTGATAAACAAGGTCTACACATATTCAAACCAGAAAATTAGTATCTCTAACCCTAAACTCTGTCTTATGAAGTCAAGCATGCATGAAGAGAAGTGGTTTTTGGTTTCAAGCATGGAAATTTCAAAAACCCTCCCAAGAGCTTCATTTTGGAGTGACTAAGAAGCATACGTACGTGCTTACTTTTTCATATTCATGTTTTAAACTTGTTCAAATCTTGGTCAAACCTATGATTTGACCAAGATTCAAATGGGTATAAAAAATGAAAACCAAGGTCTTCTTATGTCATATAGTAAGCATTCAATTAAGTTGATAAATAAGGTCTAGACATATTCAAACCAGAAATATCATGTATCAAGCTACCCCTAACCCCTAATTAACTCTGTCTTATGAAGTCAAGCATGAAGATAGGTATGTGGTTTTTTGGTTTCAAACATGGAAATTTCAAAAACCCTCTCAAGATCGAGCTTCATTTTGGAGTGACTACGAAGGATACATGCTTACTTTTTCATATTCATGTTTTAAACTTGTTTAAATCATGGTCAAACCTAGGATTTGACAAAGATTCAAATGGGCATAATTTAAAAAAAACAAAAAATGAAAAACCAAGGCACATAGTCTTCTTATGTTATATTGTAAGCATTCAATTAAGTTGATAAACAAGGTCTCTAGACATATTCAAACCAGAGAAATCATGTACCTACCCCTAACCTAAACTCTGTCTCATGAAGTCAAGCATGATGATATGTGGTTTTTGGTTTCAAACATGGAAATTTCAAAAACCCTCCCAAGAGCTTCATTTTGAAGTGACTAAGAAGGATAGATGCTTAATTTTCGACCTACGAATCTATAATTAAATATACTAGGTTAAACTAGGGTTTTGCCCAGTACTACAGAAGCCTGGTTTAACTCCAAAATGAAGCTCTTAATTAGGAGGGTTTTTGAAATTTCCATGTTTGAAACCAAAAACCACTTATCTTCACCATGCATGCTTGACTTTATAAGACAGAGTTTAGGGTTAGGGGTAGATACATGATTTTCAGGTTTAATATGTCTATACCTTGTTTATCAACTTAATTGATTGCGCGCATACTATATGACATAAGAAGATCTTGGTATTCATTTTTTTGAATTTTTATGCCCATTTGAATCTTGGTCAAATCCTAGGTTTGACCAAGATTTGAACAAGTTTAAAACATGAATATGAAAAGGTAAGCATGTATGCTTCTTAGTCACTCCAAAATGAAGCTCTTGGAAGGGTATTTGAAATTTCCATGTTTGAAACCAAAAACCACATCTCTTCATGCTTGACTTCATAAGACAGAGTTTAGGGTTAGGGGTAGATACATGATTTGTATGGTTTGAATATGTCTAGACCTTGTGTTTATCAACTTTAATGCTTACTATATGACATAAGAAGATTATGTGCTTTGGTTTTTCATTTTTCTATTTTTTAATGCCCATTTGAATCTTGGTCAAATCATAGGTTTGACCAAGATTTGAACAAGTTTAAATCATGAATATGCAAAATTAAGCATCTATATATCCTTCTTAGTCACTCCAAAATGTAGCTCTTGGGATGGGTTTTGAAATTTCCATGTTTGAAACCTAAAACCACTTCTCTTCATGCATGCTTGACTTCATAAAGATAGAGTTTAGGGTTAGGGGTAGATATATACATGATTTTCTGGTTTGAATATGTCTAGACCTTGTTTATCAACTTGAATGCTTACTATATGACATGCAAAGACTTGCTTTGGTTTTTGATTTTGTTTTTGAATTTTTATGCCCATTTAAATCTTGGTCAAATCCTAGGTTTGACCACGACTTAAACAAGTTTAAAACATGAATATGTAAAAGTAAGCATGTATCCTTCTTAGTCACTCCAAAATGAAGCTCTTAATTAGGAGGGTTTTTGAAATTTCCATGTTTGAAACCAAAAACCACTTATCTTCACCATGCATGCTTGACTTTATAAGACAGAGTTTAGGGTTAGGGGTAGATACATGCATGATTTTTCAGGTTTAATATGTCTAGACCTTGTTTATCAACTTAAGTGAATGCGCACATACTATATGACATAAGAAGACCTTGGTATTCATTTTATTTGAATTTTTATGCCCATTTGAATCTTTGTCAAATCCTAGGTTTGACCAAGATTTGAACAAGTTTAAAACATGAATATATATGAAAAGGTAAGCATGTATGCTTCTTAGTCACTCCAAAATGAAGCTCTTGGAAGGGGTTTTTGAAATTTCCATGTTTGAAACCAAAAACCACATCTCTTCATGCTTGACTTCATAAGACAGAGTTTAGGGTTAGGGGTAGCCACATACATGTTTTTTTTGGTTTGAATATGTCTAGACCTTGTTTATCAACTTAATTGTATGCTTATTATATGACATAAGAAGACTATGTGCATTGGGTTTTCATTTTTTTATCCCCATTTGTTGAATCTTGGTCAAATCCTAGGTTTGACCAAGATTTAAACAAGTTTAAAACATGAATAATATGAAAAGTAACCTGCATCGATCCTTCTTAGTCACTCCAAAATGAAGCTCGTGGGATGTTTTTGAAATTTCCATGATTTTTCTGGTTTGAATATGTCTAGACCTTGTTTATCAACTTGAATGCTTACTATATGACATACACAGACTATGTGCTTTGTTTTTTTGAATTCTTATGCCCATTTGAATCTTGGTCAAATCCTAGGTTTGACCATGACTTAAACAAGTTTAAGACATGAATATGACAAAGTAATCATGTATCCTTCTTAGTCACCCCAAAATGAAGCTCTTGGGAGGGTTTTTAAAATTTCCATGTTTGAAACCAAAAACCACTTCTCTTCACCATGCATGCTTGACTTCATAAGACAGAGTTTAGGGTTAGGGGGTAGATACATGATTTTTCAGGTTTAAAACGTCTAGACCTTGTTTATCAACTTAATTGAATGCTTACTATATGACATAAGAAGACCTTGGTTTTTCATTTTTTTCTTCATTTTTTTGAATTTTTATGCCCATTTGAATCTTGGTCAAATCCTAGGTTTGACCAAGATTTGAACAAGTTTAAAACATGAATATAAAAAAGTAAGCATGTATGCTTCTTAGTCACTCCAAAATGAAGCTCTTGGGAGGGTTTTCGAAATTTCCATGTTTGAAACCAAAAACCACATCTCTTCATGCTTGACTTCATAAGACAGAGTTTAGGGTTAGGGGTAGATACATGATTTTTCTGGTTTGAATATGTCTAGACCTTGTTTATCAACTTAATTGAATGCTTACTATATGACATAAGAAGACTATGTGCCTTGGTTTTTCATTTATTTTGATTTATTTTGAATTTTATGCCTATTTTTATGCCCATTTAAACAAGTTTAAATCATGAATATGAAAAATTAGTCACTCCAAAATGTAGCTCTTGAGAGGGTTTTTGAAATTTCCATGTTTGAAACCAAAAACCACTTCTCTTCATGCATGCTTGACTTCATAAAGACAGAGTTTAGGGTTTGGGGTAGACAGCACGCGCCGACGCGTGGACGAAATTTATTCTCTGTCCCCCTGACATGCACTTGCCAGTGTCTTCAACAGTCTGACACGAGCAGTGAAGCTTTTATGGAGCCCAGCGGAGAGGGGCTCCATTTCTCGAGCGGTAGCGAGGTGACATGCGGCCTAAATCCAAATTTAAACATTGCGAAAAAAATCTGAAACAAATCATGCACGTTCACAGCTCATATTAAGATAACCCCTAAAAATTTCAGATCAAAATTCGAAACATACATCGAGAAACAAAAAAGAGAAACTCAGATGGGAATAGTCTACAGAGAAACTCAGATTTGAATTCGGGAACTATTCATGACAGATTTCTCTTTTTTGTTTCTCGATGTATGTTAGTGGCAGTTAATATGGACCGGAGGAAAGTACTAATAATATGAGGCATATTTTTGAGCTGGCCCTGTTTAGTAGAGTTTACATTTGAGAGTTACATCTTTCTACCACCATTATTTTTGATTTAGCTTGTCTTTTTTTGCCCACCATTTTATCGAGCAGGGTTAATGCAAGATCCATAGCAAACTAGCTTGTCATGACATTTTTTTGGCGGAGTGCATCTTCTCATGGCGAGCTAGCGACTTTGCCTACTAGAGTTTTTTTTGTTGAACTACATTTTTTGGATTTTCCCATTTTATTTGTGCACAAGCTATGAGCCGCCCGCAATTCAGCACCATATATTGGCGGGATTTTCTAGTTCAGCACCATAAATTAGCAGGATGCTATCTTCCTACCTCGCTTTCATTTCCCCTATATCCAGCCCCACCCACGGACAAGCAAGGGCCTCTCTCCCTACCTCGCACCTAGTCCGTCTCGCTCCCTCTCAGTCCTCCATCCGTAGCCGACATCCACCGCACCGGAGCCAGCTCAGCGACGCCGTCAACCACACTCCGTCCGCTTCGTCGGATCTGCTTCCCCGACTCACTGGTTCATCTTACCGGCCGGCGAGATCGGTACACAAAGCGCCACCATGATCCACCGAACCAAACCGAACGGCCAACGCGCCACCTCCCCAGTCGACCAAGGTTGAACACTTTGTCCGGCAGCTTTTGTTATGTACTCCGTATTTGATTTCCGAGACTAGTTTATTGCTTGCTTCCACTGCTTGTTATTAGCATCTGTTTTTTTTGTAATGCCTGCTAGATATTCCCCTCGAGAATGCCTACGAAGAATCTCGGAGGCAAAATATCTTGCAGAATATGATAATTGCAGCCAAGCTCGGCATACTGTGGAATGGGACAAAATCACCGCACCCCAAGTCGTTGCCGAGATTTTTCACACGTGTGATGTGCCGCCAAAAGGACGATTCCGTGGGGCAGCTGCTGAAGAAGGTATTTAGCCGCACTGCTCAAATTTCATATGTCTTGTTTGCTGATTGATTTGATGAACTTTGATTTGCAGCAGCTAGCCACTGCTCATGTTCCTAACAAAGACAGTGAGCGCGCCAGTGATGCAGACATTGGTAGAAAGGAGGCGGGATTTGGTCCTATTGTTCTAGCAAGCAATCATTTGAGTGGCCGCCTAGGATCAGCACATCTGGATCCTCCTGAGCTCAACATTAAGGAGGTAATTTTATAATAGTGTTTTAAACATGACATAATCTAATGTACTGAAAGAGATCAAACTGTCAACAGGAGTGGAGTGGTATAGATGGTAGAGATATAGATATAGATTTCAGATTTCCTAATTTTTTCTTGAAAATAGGGTCGCCCCGGCCTCTGCATCCAAATGATGCACCCACCCTTTTATTGCAATGTTTTAGACTCCATTTAAGGTTTAGAAACTCATGGGTTGCTGAAAGTGGTGACATGAATCAACCAACATATTTCCTTTTAATCTGCTGATTGATTTTATGCATGGCAAATCGCAGAAGCAAGTGACTGCTCATGTCCCTGCCAAGCAGCATTGTAGCACAGATGTCCAGAGTTCCAGTGATGCAAACGTTTGTAGGAACAAAACAGAAGGATGTGGCACTGGGGAAGCTAAGATTAGGCGTCTTCAAAAGGACTTGGATGTGGCCACTTGGCGGAACAAAGAAATGAACCGAGGATGGAATTCTACAATTCAAGATGGCCTACATGCTGTTGCTGATCTGCAGAAGCTAGTGGCTGGCAACTTGGTTACCGCTTTGGCTGATGCAGATGTCCATGAGATCAACTGGACGATCTTGGAACAGGTGAAAGCACGAGCAGAAACTCTGCACTCATCTTTGCAGGTAGATGATTTTCAAAGGGTGATGCAAGAGCCGCTATATGAATAGATTGTTGTTTTCAGTTGATGATGTCCCTGGTTCTTTTGTTTACTTATGTGCTGGTAGTACTTAGGGGAACTAGCTTGTACAAGTATTTTTTTTCCGATAAAGTTGTACAAGTAAATGGCACATGCTTCGCATGTTTGACCAATTAAGTTAAAAAGCTTCACAAAATCCTGCTATCATGTAGGCGGGCTTGCATTGGCTTTCAACCCAAGTGACTATTGACTGCAATCTGTAATATGTACCCCTCTGTTGCACTTAATGGTATCCAAGCCCTTGGGCCCCCCTCCTTTGTTAAAAAAAGATCGAATTCTTATTGCGTCGAAGTTGTTTCACTAAAAAAAAGAGCCCTCACGTGCAAGGCACGTGTATATATACTAGTACTAGTAGAGATGGTACACCTAGACATTAGAGATTTGTTTGTTTTAAAGATATTTTTAATTGTGTACAAGATGGAAAATATAACTTTAGGCTATCCACAATGTTGCTATTGCCAAATCTGATACGATGGTGAATTTGGCTTTGGTGTGAAATATAGCAATAGCTCCACAATGTAGTGGTTCCAAATATTTATAACGTGGGTCCCGCCATCAAGCTAAAACAACTCATAAAGCCAATATGGAACTACTCTCACAATGTAGGGAACTAGTTCCAAATGCCAAAAGTGAAATTTGGCATCGGAGCACCTATTTGCTCCGGTTCCCTGTTTTTCTGGTTTTGGAACTACCTCTACAATGTATGGAACTAGTTCAAAAAGCCAAAAATCAAATATGGAACCACTTTTGGCTACACGTTGTGGATGCTCTTAGCAAATTCCTAGTATTTTTCATGGTCGATGTAAAAAAAGTATTTTTCATGGTTGATGTAAAAAAACAAGTTTTTTTCATGGTCGATGTAAAAAAAGAGAGAAAACATGTCTCATAAAAAGCCTTATGGTTAGCACAATTTTTTTACGGAGTAACTCTTTTTTACATAGCCCAAATTACTATTCGATTTTTCCATTGAAATATTTTATGTGTATAAAGCAAGCGAAGAAGTACACATGCATTTTTCGTTTTATTCTTTTTTGACATTTCAAAATGTATAGAAGATGAATTTCGAAATAAAGAGATCATATGCACCCAAGAACCAACAAGCATATCCCCTTGAACCCGAACATACTCAGGGCCCTTTTGTTGTGCCTTTTTTTTTTTGCCTTTTTGGCTTTTGGATTTTGGAAGCCAAAAACAAATATTATATTCTTTTGGCTTCCAAAATCCAAAAGCCAAAAAGCCACAGCAAAAGGGCCCTCAGCTTCAGACTTGGGATTTCGTAGGCTAGGGTTCCACAGTTTTCCAGCAACCAGTAATAATTTCAACTCTGCCCCAAAATTCCCCCCCCCCGCTTCCAAAATTCAAAGCGATGTGAAATAAGTACAGTGTCGATCTTATCCCCCCGGACCGCTCAATTCAGACCTATCACCGGCGGCGCCGAACCCCGCATCTCTCTCTCACGCTTCCACCCTGCATGACCCACCGGATCATCTCACACGCCGGCGCCGGCCCACTGTCCCACTCCCACACCAGCACTACTGCCTTCTCATCGGCCACCGTAGTGACCGACGACGTTCCGCCGTCTCCCTTGCTTTTTAGCAAGCCGGAGTAGCTTCCACCTCCCCCACCCCCACCGACGACCACTGTACCATACGAGCTCCTCCGTAGCCGACTTCCACCGCCGCCTTGTCAGCGACAGTCACCATCGCCGGGTTCTCGTATCTTAATCCCCGACTCCTTCCGTCCACCGGACTGGAGAGATGGGCGCTTCCATGGTCGACGGCAGGAAACCAAAGCGTACACGCGCCCACTTCCAAGAAGGTTGATATGGCCGCATTCGTTATGCATGTGATTTCGAAAAGTATTTTTTTGCTTACTTGCACCGCCATCTCATTAGCATTTTTTTTGTAATGCATGCTAGATATTATTGCAATACAGAAGAATGAATTAAAAGAGAAACGGATACGGAATATATGTAGAAGATATGCAAGCCGTGTGGGCACAAGCATTTGTAACGCTATTGCCTCTAGTGCAAACCTGAACAAAATCGGAGAAGAACCCTTTCCCCTCCCCAAAGATAAAGAACAATGTTATGATTCACAATTTGATCCTGCTGAGCCCATTGGAGAGCTGACTCAGGAAGATGCCTTGCCTGACCATTCTCCTCAACCCCACCAGGTGATTTCTGTGTTTTTACTTTGAGATATCTGTTGCAAGTTGCAACTTCCATGTGTTGTATACTTGTATCCTGAATCCCACCAAACATGTTCACATGCCACCTCTAGGTCTCCTTAATGCATCATATATATGTATCAGCATGCACGTCATCCTTTACTGTTCTTCATTCTATTCCATTTGCATATCATCATATATGGGACTTATGTAGACTGAAATATCGTTTATGTGTGCTAGGAATCTGCAGCTTCAAGTAAGAATTTCGCAGGAACCACCAATGAGAGGAAGACCAATCAACAGGCACCTGAATCGGTGATAGAACAGCTGCAACCAAAAAAGAAACCTGCTTCTGCTACTAGACAGTCTCAGCGATTCATGGCACCAGTTGAAGAAAATAACGAAAATTCTAAGAGTACTGAAATAAAAAAACGTGGTGAACACCCCAAGCGGTTGAATCAGCCACCTGTTACCAATCCAGTCAACCAGCGACAATCGGCAGCAGAACCAGTTTCCACAGCAACTTCTCAGCCACAATTGGCAGCAGAACCAGTTTCCACAGCAACTTCTCAACAACAATTGGCAGCAGAACAAGTTTCCACGGCAACTTCTCAGCCACAATTGGGATCAGCAGTAGCTGTGGTAGGAAATACTGCCCAAGGACACACTGTACCAGTCCCAGCTGACACAACCACAACTGGCCAAACACTGCTAGCACAACATCAACAAACTGTTGATGATCTCCCACTGACCCATATTAGTCCTGCCATAGACAACTCCCCTGAGGATGAGCCCCACACCGAAGAAGGTACATTTTCCAATGCTTATAGTTTCATTCTCCGTTATAAAGTTATACTTTATAGAGATATATATATATATATATATATATATATATATATATATATACCTACCTTGATAGCTTGATGTAATGCTTAACTTTGTAGTTGCACCACGATCAAGAAAAACGAGGGGCCCAACAGTAGGGAAAATGTTCGTAGCTAAGCTTGCTAGGATGGAATCAAGATTTCGCCTTTCATCTATCGTAGGTGGCAGAAGGCCACTGGACCCAGAAGAATCTTGTAAATTAGCATCGGATGTAGGAATTTTCGTCAGGAATGAAATTCCTATCTTCCCAACATGGAAAGAGCACGTAGACACCTCTGCGCATTTTGAAAAATTAGTGCACAGGTTACACGTAAGTCATCTTTCTCTTGGTAATGTTACTCATACTAGTATACCACATTGGCACGTCCCGTTCCTTCTAGCTTGTTGTTGGATCTATGTATATCACACCAACGGTTTATATTGTTGTGAACAGTTAAGGTTCGAGTTCGATGAGGACCAAGAGGAAGTAAAGCATGTTCTCAACAGTCTATTCTCAGACTGTCTGCGCCAGTATCGCAGCAGGCTAAAGAAGAAATACTTCACTGGAAAGATTACTGGGAGTGTTCCAACTATATCTCCTTTTAAGCAAATGACTGACAAACAGTGGGGAGATCTTGTGAAGCACTGGTCTGATCCAAAGAATATGGTATGATTTGTAAGACTGAGACCAGATCACATCTTGGATTCTTATTTATAGCAGTGTCTCACTAGTCTCCTTTTTGCAGAATTTGGCTAAACAGAATCAGGAAAACCGCGGTAAACTACTTTTACCTAGCCGTACGGGATCTCGTAACCTTATAGTGCACATTCGGCAAAAAGTAAGGACATGTTGTTTTATACTGCTATTTAGAAATATTTTAGTAAAAGATCATGCAGAGTATATACACCAGTGTGCAGCTTATATTATGATCCTCCATTTCAACCACGTTATTCGATTTATAAATGGTAGTACTAAAATGCAGATGTTACATAATGCAAGTAAAAGGGAACCAAACAAAGAGATGACTCTGCCAGAGATTTTTGAAGCATGCCAGAAGAACAAACTTGAAGTGATTGGAGAAGTCGCACAGAGTGTTCTTGTAAGTCTTCTCAAAGATTGAAATTTTGTGACGACTCACATCCCAACTTGTAGGAGTAGTAAAGTACATGTCAATATGATATTATATATGTTTATTAAAATTCATGTGATGTGAATCAGACATGCCAAACTGTAGGAATAAAAGTAGGTCATACACATGATAAATCTACTATCAGCAAGTTTCTCTGTAGTAACTATCATGTTTACACATGTGTACGAACTGAATTTTTTGCAGGAAGATATGAAATTAGAGATGGCAAAAACCGGTAAAAACGGTCTGGAAAAAACCGATGAAGAATGTGTGAAGGCATTTTCTATGGCAATAAAAAAGAAAGGCATTGCCAAAAACACTTTCTTACGAAATGCTGGACTGCTGAAGTGCAAGTCCATGTCCAAGTCAAAGTATTTGCATGCTCAAGTTCTAAAGGAGCAACTCCAAGTAGAACGAGCTGCATCAGCTGCGCTAAGACTAGAAGTCGACAATTTTAGAACGATAGCAGCACAGAAGGAGGCCCTACTGGAGCAGGTTAGGAATGCTAGTAAGTAGTAAGAAGAGTATCTGCTAGATAATTGGAGATGAACGGGGACAGTGACAGGTCATTACCTTTGTCTTGTAAAATGGTTCCTTAGTCTGAGCATATTTCGTAGGTGCATTTATCTGCAATTGCTATGATCTTGGTGGTCGTTTCCTTGTTGTGATGTGGATTTTTTTGAACCGGAACCCTGCTGATTGTTAATATTATAAGTGGATTGCCTAGCCCTTTCCATCAGTTCTGACTTGTGGTTCCGTTGGCTCGTGGATGAAGCTTGACGTGGTATCAGAGCCCATAGTCTCAAGTTCGAGTCATCGCTTTCACAAACCTTCTCTTCTCTTCTCCCGGTCTAGCCTTTTCTGTCAGTTTGGACTTTTTGTTGCGATGTATAAAGTGGATTGCCTAGCCCTTTCCATCAGTTCGGACTTTTGGTCGCGTTGGCTAGTGCATTAAAGCTTGACACTGATGATTTTCTGTGATCCATTGATTTCCATCTTTCTACATACTGGTCTAGAAGCTTGTCAACTGGTCTGGTTCATTCATCGCTGTATTGAGTGCAATGAACGGAACAGTGGCTTCTCCTTTGTGTTGTGCTGCAACACAACAGCTGTTCCTGCTTCTGTACAGGCGAGTTGTGAACAGAGATACTTATGTATGCTACCAAATTTCGACTCCATATAATCAATAGCTTAACAACCCTCTAATTCAAAATCTCAACATTATTTCACACACTGAAATATTTTGTACGCGTTTTGAATTGGAGAACATGGGAACCGACTTTGGTTTCTGATTATGACTTGATGTGACCCTAGGCCCTGGATTCCTGAGCAGAAGGTATGTGTAAAAACAAAGAGATTACGAAGTGCTAATTCCCTTTTTTTGTAAGTCCTGGTGGCATTGACACTCCTTTCTTACTTGCTATATTTTTTTGGTGTTTATATATAATAGAGAATTACCAGCTTATTGTCGAACCCGTTAGATTTTGGGCAATAATTGTTACGTGGCTGCTTCTTAATTAAAGTTTATCATGTCATGTAGATGGATTTGTGAAAGATGCAGCGGGTCGTTCTTCAGATCGTCTACATGGGATTCCCATCTACATGTATGTTCACGGTTTCATGGAGTACTTCAGCTCATAGCAGCCACATACGATCCTGCAAGATTTGCATTTTTTTTGACCTTGCAAGATTTGCATTCAATGTATCGCCAAGACGCGTCCGTGAGAACTCTAGAAACATCTTCGTCTGACTCGTTTTGGCGCGCGCAGTTCCCGAGCGAATCCAATGAATTTTGACCGTTCTCTTAAAAAAAGGAACTTTGACCGTTGGATCAAGCGTTGGAGAACTGTTGTGCCAACGGCCAATAATTATGATCGTCGTAACCGATTTTCAACGTGATGATGAATTGATGTGACATTTGGCCGTACTAGTACGGTCTCATATTTTTGTATTACTTGGACTGTAGCCAAATTCGAAATCTCATTCCAGCGGCAAAACTTCCCGCCCGAAAAATACAAATATTTCACACGCTTCTAACTTCCCATTCTACCCTCGTAAAGATGACAACAATGTCCATGTATAAGTCGGTTGGTGGGGGGTCTACCCGTCATTTTTTTTCGATCACCACCTCCCTAGCTCCGGAAACTCCCCGAAAAAAAATTCATTTCCCTCACTCTCTCCTCTGAGACCACCCACCGGAACTTCCCAAGTCCCTCTCTCCCACCTCCACGACCACCGCACCGGAACATCCCCGCCGGACTTCCCTGGCCTACCCGAGGCCTCGCGATCCTCGTCATCCGGCTGCCTGCCGGAGCCGCTTCATCGACGCCGTCATCAACCGGACCAGATCATCCCCGCCGAACCTCGAAACCATATGCTCATCCAGCAGTCTACCGCAGTCGCTTCAGCTGCGGCATCGTCCACCCCACCGGAGCCGCTTCGCCGGATCCGTCGTCCACCGCATCGGATCTTGCTCACCGACACCGCTGTGCATGAACCGGATCTGCTTCACCGGCGCCGTGTATGATCTAAACTCTTCTACTGTCGCTTTTCTATTGCTTGCCTGCAAGTTCTTGTTTAATCTTGGGGGAACCTGTTTGTGCTAACGACGCGCCGTTACGTTTTTGCAGACGAGATGAGTAACCATGAAGTGTAATGGCCGTCTCTCCAACCCCAAGTAGCACATGTAGCGTACTTCATCACCGGATCTATCAACCCCAGGAAGATCTGTTGTGACTCCCACAGAGTGCTTCTCCTAATGTAAGTCCCTTGTTTTAGCGCCATGTTCTGGGTTCAGATGCTTGTTTGTCTGAAGCTCTTTTAGTTCATTCCTAGCTATGACCGTAACACCTTGCTATTTTCTACTTCATTGCTAACTTTAAGCGATTGAACATTTTGGTTTGCATTCCCTGCTCTGTAGATGTAGCCATCATAACTTCTATCTTGCTCAGTCGTTGTTACAAAAATTATACTGTAGGTATTATAGTAACATCCTGCTATTATTTAGTTCATGGCCAATTTTAAGTAATTGCACATGTTGGTTCGCATTCCCTGCTCTATAGCTTTTGGCATCGTAACTTCTATATTTGGTTTACATTCCCTGCTCTGTAGATCTAGCCATCATAACTTTATCTTGCTCAGTCGTTGTTACAAAAATTATGGCCTGCTACTATGTTGTTTGTGCCAATTTTTTACTCCATGAACATGTTGGCTTGCATTCCCTGTACTACAGGTGATGCCATTGTTTTGTATCTAGTTCATTGTAAGCTAACAAAGTAAGGACTTAGTTTGGCATGCTATCACTCTGCTATCTAGCCTGTAGTACAAATAAACTTGTCATACTACTAGATAATAATTTTGTGTGCCATCTTGTTCTTCAAAAGCTGCATTATTGACTTGTTTATCTGACTTGGCATGACGCTCACATATGGAAAGCTGAACATATTGGTTTGCATTCCCTCTTATACAAGTTCACAGGTGATCCCACTATATTCTGTATCTGGTCCATCCTAAGCTCCAGCATTAACTATCCTCCATGTGTTGCTCATTACAAGTTTATATCCCGAAACATCTTGATTTGCATCCCCTTCACTATAAGTTCAGGAGTATTATTTAGTTCACGGCCAAAATGAAGTAATTGCACTTGGCACATGTTGGTTCACATTCCCTCCTCTTTAGCTTCTGCCATCGTAACTTCTATTTTTGGTTTACATTCCCTGCTCTGTAGATGTAGCCATCATAACTTCATCTTGCTCAGTCGTTGTTACAAAATTTATAGCCTGCTACTATGTTGTTCATACCAATTTTGTACTCCCTGAACATGTTGGTTTGCATGGGACTCGACAGTAGTAAGTCTGTTGTTTCATTCTAACATGCTCTGTTATATTGGCTGTTGGTATGCGGCATGCACTCTTTGTTTGCTTATTGTGCGCATTACAATGATCTTGTTATAACGACGAAATGATGAGTTCCAAATTCTTTGCCAAACAATATTGGAGTGTCTTTGCCTTTCCATTGTTGCTGTCTTAACTTGTAATGTCTTTGTTTCAGATATAGGTGCTGCATGGACAACTTAAAAGATTGCCGGATCGCTTCATTGTATTGCTAGGTTTAATTACCATTCAATTTCTCTGGGTTCTGTAATATTTTTTCAATGCCTTGCAGCTGATGTAATATTTAGTTAGTTTTTATAGTTCTTTCGCGCATTTTTTCTTTGGTGCTTGTGGTAAGTGAGGCTATCCGACAGAAATCAATGCTGCGTAAATATTCTCAGTATCTAAATCACGAATTCCCATCCCTTAAACGGCCCAATTAAGCGAAATCACATATGTGCCTGCCCGCAAAATCCTAAAGCGCATATTATGCCGGCATATAAACAACAACTAAACGGGCTGGCCCACTTACTTCTTGGGCCAGCCCATTTGATTTACGGTGGACCCCACACACTAATTGGGCTGGCCCACTTGCTTTAATGTGGACCCCACCAACTACTGGGCCGGCCCGCTAATTAGTTGGGCCAGCCCATTTGCTTTTTTGGAGGACCCCACATAATAAATGGGCCAGCCCTTTAAGAGGAAAGTGGGATCCACTGTGTTTTGGCCGGCCCAATATCTTGTTGGTGCCCACTTGCTATATATGTGGACCCCACATACTAGATGGGCCGGCCCTTTAACAGGAAAGTGGGGCCCACCTGTGCTTATTGGGCGGCCCACTATCTTGTCGCCCACTTGCTTTATGGTGGTCCCACATGGCAAATGGGCCGGCCCTTTAAGTGGAAGGTGGGACCCACTGTGTTTTTGGCCCGGCCCACTATCTTGTTGGACCGGCCCACTTTCATATGGTGGACCCCACATACCAAATGGCCGGCCCATTAACAGAATGTGGACCCGGGGCCACCACTATTGTGGGCCACCACTGCTATATGGTGGGCCCCACATACAAATGGGCCGGCCCTTTAACGGAAAGTGGGACCCACCTGTTTTTTGCCCGGCCCACTATTTTGTTGGGCCTACCACTTGCTATATGGTGGACCCCACAAACTAAATGGGCCGATCCTTTAACTGGAAAGTGGGACCCACCTGTGTTTTTGGCCCGGTCGGCAACCACTTGCTATACTGGACCCACACACTAAATGGGCCGGCCTTTAAAGTGGGACCCACCTGTTTTTGGCCCGGCCCACTTCTGCTTCTGCCGCCCAGCTTGTCGTATGGACCCACATGTTAAATGGGCCGGCCCATTTAAGTTTTGACCAGTCAACCTTAGAGGTTAGGCCCGGCCCACTTAACTAATGGACCAGCCCACTATATAGTTGACCGGTCAAACTATGTCATCCGGCCCGGCCCGCTTAAGACGTGGCAGCCTCGCCCTACCATCTACCACGGGGTTTCACCGGTTAACGCCGTTAACGGCAGTTAACGGCGTCGCCACGTGTCGTTTGCATGACGTCGCAGTCAACGGGCTCCCGAAACACTTCCGCAACGGTCCGATTTTCCGTGGCGGAAGGGCGCCCAAGCGCGACGGACCGAAAAAATCGTCGTTGGACTTTGCCTGACGCAGTTTCGACAACGGAACCCATATCGTCGGGTTAGGCCCATAGGCGACGAAAAATGCCCCTTAGTTGACGATTTTGGGACGTTGTCTATCGAACTTTTCTTGTAGTGACCATGCCGGAGCCAGCCGACTTGCCACCGTCGGCTTCCAAGAAAAGGTCGCCTCGAACTCGCTTCTCCAGCTTCCCAAAAGCAGGACGGGTGGTCTATGTACAAAGAGCCGATGCATCAAGAGGGCTTGCAAGACGCCACAAACCTCTTCATCGACCCGAGCTTTCGAACGTAATTGCTCTCCACATTCTTTTTGACTCATATTTGGTGCGACCTATTGTTGTTCCCATCGGGTTAACCGTTCCCTTTTCGGACCGATGACACCTATGGGGAAGTCAAGGAGGTGGTGATGCCATCCACCGCCTGGACCTAGCAACCTCCACAAGCGAGTCGATAAGGCTGCCACCTTGGCCACGCTCGGCAGAACACGAGAGCCGATCGCCTCTTCATCAGCCGCCCCTATGGTCTTAGGAGAGTATACTTCCTTTCCTTAGCTCTTCCTTGCTTTTTTGCGCTACTGACGTTGTTCTTGTTGTTTGTCGGGTTATGATCTCTCAAGCTTGCTAACGTTCGACCCTGAATCCATCGAACCAGCTGCCTCCAAAGCAGCGAAGAGTCGAGGCCCAACGCTACCCATGGTCAATTCCAACAGCTCAAGACCTTGCTCTCCTCCTCAATCGAGACATTGGTTGAAGATACAGGGAATAAAGAGCATTCTCGAAGACCTCCAGCCTCATCTCCCGGTGACATTGCAGGTGAAGCTCTGGCCCGTGGTGACTTTGTCTGCTTACAGGTCAAGGGTGACCTTGGCTCGTCAGAGAATCGGCTTGCGCTTCCATTGAAAGCCGATATTGCAGACAAGTGTCAGCGGCTTAATGAGAAAAAGGCAGCTTTGGACGCCAAAACTGACACCTCTGTCAGCACTGCTGAACTTGAGACCTTGCGAAAGGAGTTGGAGGACCTCGAAGAGAGGGTGCGGGTAACCAAGCAGCTCATCCAAGATAAGGAAGCTCTCATTGCCCGCTCCCACGAAGAAGCAGAAGGTCTCAAAGCTGAACTGAAGACTGATCTGGCCGAAATCCGCGCCTTGAACAAGCAGCTGGTGACGGGCCAGGATGAAGATGACGAGGCTGAGATCGCCGAGGTAGATCGTGTTCGTGCTTCCGCACTTGTGCCCTGAGGCATTCCTTCAAAGAGAGCTCCTCCATGTAATGACAATCGGCCCACCGAGCATGTACTTCGTTGTGGGCCGCTCAGGGCCTCTGAGCCGATGTCCGAGCATCGGCTGTACTCAAAAATTTTCTATTTTCGATTTTTTTATTAGCCGATCGATTTCATGAATCGGCTCCTCCTGGGTACATACTTCGTGGCCTTGTATCTTATCCGTTTAGGTGCCCCCCCGAGCCGAATCCTTCAAGTGATTGAAGATATCGGCTTTCCAGCCAACTATAAGCCTGTCACACCACTCACCATGCTAAATAGCACAGCGACTAGCAAATGTGGTGAGGATAATTTTAGCCAATTGTTAGAATCGGCCTCCTTTTCGTTGCAAACGTTCAATGTGAGGGTCTACAACTTTTTGGTTCTCTACTATGGCTACGTGACAATCTTGAGGTAAGTCCTTGCTTTTTATTTTTTGGGGCCGATCACACTGGGATCGGCCTTGTCACGCACGTCCATAGACTTGGATCTTGCTACCTCCGCTGTGCCGTGATAAGACCACCTCACTCCGTTTTTTGAAGCTTCATACGCTGGCGACATCCGTGACACCTCCAGAGAGCGGCTCTTGGTCGTTTGCATCCCAAATATTCATGGCAGCTAGCGAGATCTCGATCGAATCATCTGCATGAACAACTTCCACTTCATCTCCATCCCATTGTATGATGCACTGATGCATTGTGGATGGAATGCAGCAGTTAGCGTGGATCCAATCTCTCCCTAGCAGGACAGCATAAGTGCTTTTGCTGTCGACGATGAAGAACGATGTAGGGATGGTTTTTCGGCCTACAGTCAGGTCTACGTTCAGAACACCCTTTGCTTCTGACGCTTGGCCGTTGAAATCGCTTAATGTGACGTTGGTTTTGATCAGATCTTCATTGGAACGTCCCAAACGTCGTAGCATAGAGTACGGCATTATATTGACTGCCGCTCCTGTATCAACCAACATCTTGCCGATAGGCTGCCCATTGATGTAACCTTTCAGGTATAGGGGTTTTCAAATGCTCGTAGCTTCTATTCGCGGCTTTCAAAGATGATCGGGCCGGACCGCGCTCAACCGTGCATTGATACTCTGCCTTTTGAGCACAAAATTTCAATGGGAGTATGAACACCATATGAGACGCCCGATGCCTCGCACGCCTCGTCCGTTTGGGGCGCCACACTTTCTTTTGTGGCCTTGCCTCGTCTCCAATGTTTGTCACGCCTCGGCCAGATCGGGCTGTGGTGCTTTCCTCAACGTATACTGCACGCCTGCCTCCTCTAGGCCTCAGAGCCGCTGCACTCTTCGCTTTTGGGAGTGGCTGAGTCCATCGACCACCTTGGCCGGTGATATCTATCTTCTTCTTCATCCGACTCCTCGAAGTCTTCATCTTGACGACTCACTGCTCTGCCTCGAGGTGGGAGAGGCCCTAGACGCTTGAACACTGAAACTTCATTTGCTCCTCTTCCGTCTACATTCTGGGCAGTTCTCGATTGTTGGCAATCGGCTCATTCCTGAGTCCCAGCAGTGTTTGAAGAAAGGACAGTCCCAATGCTTATCCATGTCCTCTTGCTCTCTTGACCTCCCTCTAGCGTGACGCTCATACCCTTCTTGGTCTCTATCATATCGACGATATTTTCTGTTGTCTGCATCAGACCGACGATATCTCTCATCATCTACGTCGTAGCGCCGACGTCGGTCATACTGCTGCTCATATTTGTTAAGGAGATGCGCGGAGAGTGGTCGTTGATACCGCACGCTTCTCACTTCTTCCTCTGTCAAGTACCGTCTGTCATCATGCTGGGGCCCGTGGATCGGCCTCCTCTTTATCTTTGCCACGGGAGCGACTGCTCTCGGGCTTATCCTTACCATGGCGGCCCACAAGTCCTCGCCATGTTGATATCAAACAAGGAAGCCCGGCTTGATTCTTAAGCAAGGATTGCAGATCGACCTCATGTTATCGCCAGAAACGGATGCGTGTCAACCTCTCATGGCAAATCGACTGGGCACAACTGGCCTTGTTCTATCGCCATTTGAATCTGTCCGCGCAAGACTTTGCAGTCGTTGGTGGCATGGGTGAACGTGTGATGCCATTTGCAGTATGGCCTGCCGTTCATCTCTTGTACCGTGGGGATTTTGTGGCCTTCGGGTAACTTCAGCTGTTTTTCCTTCAGCAGCAAATCAAAAATCTGCTCCGTTTTGCTTAAATCAAAGTCAAACCCTCTTGCAGGCCCTGGTTGTTTCACCCATTTGTAGGACACGGTGCTGCCCCCGAGCTCATTCCGGCCAGCCTACTTCGCGACTTCCTGATCTTCTGCAGAGTCTTCATCTTCTTCCGTCTCGACCAGGGCGACGCGCTTTGAACTGTCCCTGCACATTTCCCGTGGAAGCTTGTTCATATGATGTCAACCTCTCCTAACCATGTGCGCTGCTGAATTGTAGTTCGTCGAGTCGCATCTTTGAGCTGCGCCGAGAGTCCCG